>CM021106.1:365154012-365256186 GCA_007115665.2 Sequoiadendron giganteum | reverse complement strand
CCCTCCTCCTCCTCCCTCTGCATCCCCCTCTCCATCTCCCCCTCTTCTCACCCTCCCTTCCTCCTTATCTCCCTCCTCCTCCTCCTCCCAATCTCCTTGCCTCTCCCTCTCCCTCTCCATCTCACCATTTCTCTCCCCCTCCCCCTATCCATCTCATCCCTCTTATCCCTCTCTCTCCCTCTCCCTCTCGCTTCTCCCTCCCTCTTCTCCCTCGCTTCTCCCCTCTCACTCTCTCCCTCCTCCTCCTCCTCCGCCTCCCCCTCCCCATCTCCCTCTCACCCTTTCGCTCCACCTCCCCCTCTTATCCCTTGCTCTTCGTCCCCCTCCCTCTCTCCTCCTCTCCGTCTCCCTCCCCCTACCTCCCCCCCCTTCCTCTCCCTCTCTCTCCCCCTCACTCTCCCTCCGCTTCTCCCTCCCCCTCTTATCCATCTCCCTCTCTCTCACCATCGCTCACCATCACTCTCCATCTCCATCTCCATCTCCATCTCCATCTCCTCCCCCTCTTATCCCTCTCTCCCTTTCTCCCCATCCTCCTCCCCCCTCCCTGTCTACCTTTGCCCCCGTCTCACCCTCCCCTTCTCCCTCTACCCCCCCCTCTTCCCCTCTCTCCCTTCCCCCCTCAACTAAAAAATCAAATCATTAAATGAAAAAGTAAAGAAACAAACATTCAATATCAATAATTGATAACTATGCCATTCATAACATTGAAATTTAATATTCAGTATAAACATAATAAATAATAATTTTTAGAAAATTTATTTATAAATAATTTTGCATTTCAAAAATTAGTTTTCTAAATATTCAAGATATATTCCTTCTTTAAACATCACAATTAATTCAACTAAAGAGTCTCTTAGATTATAACTTGTTCTTTTTTGTAATGAATAAGTTTGTTTAATTCTTTAAATGAACTAAAAAGACAATGAAAACATTCAAAATAAAAAAATAAAGAATAAAAAAGATACATGCATATAATCTAATGTTAAAAAATTGATAAAAATTGAAAACATCATTTTTAATATTAAACTTTAAACATTCTTTGATCAATTTTAAAAGATAGTTTTGATTAATAGAAATTTAAAAATCAGTAATTAAACTAGTAGGTTAACTATTCAAACTGATCCTTATTTATCTTTTATCTTAAAAAAAAATGAATTTACTTAAATAAAGACAAATTATGAATAGTCATAATTGTCGATTCTCCTACGAAATTACTTTCAGTACCTAGCAGTGGTTTGATAGCTCCTTCAGTTCTTGCACAGCAGACTGATCAAACAAAACATATGATCAGTTAAACTCCAACTCTAGTATCTCAACAAGATAAGAAATCAACTTTGTGAACACAACAAAGGGGGTAAAAGAAACCATAAACAACTCTAATGCTGTGACCTTGATATAATACGTAGAAATTTCAATAAACAACATATCTATACCTCAAAAACATTTAATTTCCATGACACCACCATGTTATTTCTAGCTTTGTTTAATTAAAGTTTCAACATAAGATAGACATCCACAAAGCATGAACAAATTTGTTTAAGCTAAAACAAGAAACAACTCTGAAACAAAGATAAACTGATCCTCAACTTATCAACTGAGTGTGAAACAGTGGCAGTTGGCAAAAGAAACTCAGCAAAATAACCTTGAATAATACAACCCTGGTATCGATCCTGAAGTGTAGCAAAGCCAACGAGTTAGAACTTGGTCCAAAATCAGCTAATTTTTATATTCAACATACTGTATAAATTTATATCCAAAACCACCATGTCGAAACTTATTACCTCTTCCCAGAATGCATTTCTATCAAGCAGGCAAATGACAGATAAAGTCATGTGTTAAAGAGATCCTTTTACTCTCTCCAATCTCAATGTACGGATAAATTTTCAAAAGTCACGAGGTATTGAATGATCTGAAATACTTTAATTATGCAGATGCAGTATAGAAAAGCATTCTTAATATCCTACTATATATGCAGGCGACAGTAGATCCGCTGAAGAATCCACATCTAATGGATGTATGCCTCTCCACAACTGCTGCTCCTACCAGTTTAGTACAAATTCCAGTGACGGGAAGAGCAGAGTTTTTAACTTGGTAGATAGAGGAATAGCAGCTAAGAATCTTGTAATGCTTGTATTATGATTAGGGGTTATGATTAAATTTTATTTGACATGAGTATATTATAAGGGCCTGATAACAATATACTAATAATGCAGACCTTGATAGCAATGAACTTAGTCACTTGAGCAGTTCATCGGGATACATGAATTAAATTTTTATTTGACATAAGTATATTCTATTTAATTTTGATACTATTTGTGTCTATTTGGAGTAAACATTTAATCTGTACATAGCCGAACATTTGTACAGCTCATATAAAATGAAACTTCATATATGTAACCAGAGTTTCTTATTTACAGAAGCACCTTGACCACTTTATTGTGCTTTCTCTTGGAACGGGATTAGAAGAGGGTATTCAATGGGACGCAAAAAAGGCTGCCAAATGGGGGAGTTTGAAGTGGATTACTAACAAGGGAAGAACACCTCTAATAGAGTCTATCATGAATGCAAGTTCAGACATGGTCAACATTCATACAGCTTTGATGCTCCATCATGCCAAAGAAAAATATCTTAGAATCCAGGTTTTATTTTAATGCTTTCCAATAATCTATCTTGAAATGAGAAAGAGACTATATTTTTAATTATAGAGACCTTATTTCTTCTTTATTTTTTTGTATGTTTAAGATATGGTCATTCATTCTTTAGGAATGGCAATTAAAAGGAAGCGAGGCAAAGCTAACTGAGAGATGATTTGGAAAGCTAAGTACAAGCTAGGATTTGATGACAATACCATAGGATGGATCAAATGCTGCTTTACCACAGCCTCTTTAGCAACCGAGGTAAAAAACAAACTACAATCCTTCCACTCCATGAGGGGGCTAACACAAGGAGACCCGTTCAGTTCATACCCATTCATTCTTATGAGCAATAGCCTTTTGCATCTCTTGTATGATGGAATGAACAAAGACAAAATCTTAGATATACCACCTGCGAATAGAGAATCCAGGTACTCTAACTTCCACTTCACAGATAACCCTGTTTATCTTCTTCAATAATAATAAGAGATGAAAATTTAAAAAAATATTTATATCCACCAACAAGCTTCAGGATAGCACATAAATAAACAAAATCAGGAGTGGTCTTTGCAAATATGCAAGCTAAAACAAAACAACAAATCCTACAGATTAAAGAACAAAAGCTATCTATTACCTACTTGAGTTTCATACTTCATTTGAAGGTCTCAAAAGAGTTATGGAATCCAATGCCATCTAAAATTCAGAACAAGCTGAGCAACTAGACAAACAAGTGGCTTACTTTAGCCAGTAGGGTCCAGCTAGTGCAAGCTATTCTGCAGGAAATGCTGATACACCTTCTATCCTTATTACGTTTACCAACTCAAGTAAGTGGAAAAACCACTACAGAACAAAAGGACTTCCTCTGGCAGGGTACAGATACCCAATTCAAATTTCCTATTATGAAATGGGCCACAGTATTTAACTCTAGGATCAGATGCTTGCCTTGAGAATACTATAGAATCAGAGAGTCAAAATACAGATTCATTCTGCAAAAGGGGCAGCAGCAAAACACAAATGTCCCTCTCTTGAAAATATCAAGGCTTATGACTAAAGGTGTCCCCCCACTAAATAGGAAAAGGGAAAAGTAAACTTTGGGGAAGAAAGCTAGAATGGGCATCCTCTCCTCTCCTCAATAACCCTGAACTACAAAACAGGCTAATCTCTTAAAGTATAAACCTCGTCCAGGATTATATAGTAAGTCCATCAAATTATGAAGTCCACTGTAAAATGGATTCCGTCAAGGGAGAAACTATGCAAGAGCAAACTACCAAACAGCCATGAGACATGTGCATGCCACCACAACGTGTATGTAAATTTTCCCCTTGGTTGGATGGGGCACTGTGTAATGTACCCACCCTGTTTTCTATCTACCTTGCCAATTTCATGTCTTAAACCCTTCATTAGCTTCATGAATTAAGTACGGCTTATCAACTCAACCTACTGAATTTTGAATGATTCTTTCCACGATCTAGTTTGAATCACGGAGAAGCAAAAAGCAGACTATGTCTCAGCCATGTAGAAGATAATACTAAATAGTGATCTAGCTACTAAAATGGAGGTATAAGAAAAAGGATGTCGTAATCCTAAATCAAATTAATGAATACATTTATTTGAATGAATATAATTATAATTGTGTAGCTTTAGCAAGCAATAATGATTTAAACTAAAAAGCAGTGGTTTTTTATTTTATTTTGCTTGAAATAACAAAACTGCATTTTTCCATATGTTACTGAATCAACCAGAAAATGCAGCTGGATACAAGTCCCAAAATCAAGTATGAATCCAAATCGCCTATGGAATTGAGCAGAGTTCAATTTTTGGCACCTGAAACATTCAGAAGAAGCAAGGAACGAACCTGGGTGATTCTGGATTTGACTTGGCATTCAAAGCTGTTTCTGTCTTGATTCTATAGTCGAACAACCTTTGAATGCATGTTTTTGACTTCTTGAACACTCAAAAACCCTAAACAACCTTCATTTCTTTCATTTTGTGTGTTTGACACAACACAAGCCCACGAGAATAGCAAAGAAAAAGCTTGAATGTCACCACAGGAAAAGCTCAAACACCTCAGACAAAAATGCTCATGCATTTGCTGCTCAGTTGACATAGCATTTAGCTACAAACATCTATCCTATTTCTGCTTGAACCAACAAACAGTGAGGAAGTAGGTATTCCATATTTGATATTTCTGCTGCTGAATTTGAGCTTTTGACTGCACTCAACCATAACTCAAGGATCACTCTGATCTAGATCACACAAGCATAAGCATGTATGATAGATATCTTATTATTTTAACATGGTTCAGACAAACTTAAAACCAATTTCCATAGTTAAAATCACTTTAAAATCACCTATGTTTTTTGCCCCGTACCCATACCAAGGACATTCCAAGAACACCTCAAACACACTACCCTGCCATCCCTGAAAAAAATTTGCCTTGGCCATCCCAGAAATGCAGGGACAATCAAACATCCAGGATACAACATTGACTTCCCCCGAACATCAGCCATCCCCATAGCAAAACAATTTAATTCTCTTTTTTTGTGGGCCCCCACACCACACTTAGCCCTTAATGAGTAAAAGCAACCTCCCTCTTTCATTCTAATTCATTTTTATAGGCTAAAAACATTTGCAGCTAAGTTGGATAAAAAAAAGATCATTTTGAGCAGTATTTGAAGGGGCAACTGGAGAAATCAAAACTTAGGTAGCATTAGTGTGTAGTGAGATAACAAAACAAATAGAAGAGGTAAGTGATTTTTATTTTTTACTCACTTTTTTTCAAAATTTTAAGGGAGAAATCTTAGATTTTTTTTTTTAAATTTTCAGTTTGCACTTGCAGTATTTTTCACAAATCAACATTGGCAACATTACTGAGAGTAGTGAACATGAAATGAAAAAAAGAAATGTGTTTCAAGTTAATATCTGATCATATTCTGGCTACCAGAGATAAAAGGATAAGAAATTTGGCTCTTAAACTGGTGCAATGTAAAGATCTACTCACAGTAGACAACTCATGGGAAGAACCTGAATTATTCAAAGATCCTTCATTGCTTACCCTGAAGAGGGACCAACCAATTCAAAAGGAATGCAATTTTAACCTAATTACAATTCACTAGAAGAAGGATTGTTGCAAGATGAGAGTGTTCATGTAAACAATGCATAAATTTCTTCTATAACTCTTAAGTTGGGTTTTCCGAAAGGCCTTGACAAACCCACACCAGTCTGGGCCAGGTTCTGATCCCAGTATGGGTCAGGCCTTCATTCAGCTTGGAGCTGCATATTCAATGTGGGTACATCTGAAACAAACTTGAGCTGAATGCAGGCCCACAATGGACCCTAGGCAAACCCTCGGGGTTCAAAAAAGAATTTAAAGAACTATCAAAAAAACTAACTATTACAATTAATTATTAACGATGATTACTGATTTGAATTAACATTAATAGCACTAGTATAAAGTCCATAGAAGCAGAACTCGGCAAAAAATCATGATTAATTGCCACTCAGATAAAGCACAGATACACAGCAAAAATTTGAATCTCTATTTGATATATTGGCCACAATTTTTGATAAACTGTTAATCATGATTGTTAAATTCTAATTACTGCTCCTGTAGCCTCAATGCCTGTGTTTTTTGAAGAATTTGGAGCTTGGTTAAAAAGAATAAAATTATAAAAAAATAGCTGCCCCTCAACCTTGCTGGGGTATGTTGCCCCCTAGTCCCCCACTCTATTGTTTTTAAAAAACAAAAAACTGTTTTGCAAGACCTAGAAAAAACTAAATAGAATCCAAAGACCCCGTTTCTGTCGAAGTTTTCTCTTCTGATCCTCTATAGTTCTTATTTGTTCAGATGACACCAGCTGCTTCTGATAATAATTAATATTCAATTAAAATTTACATCTTACCCTATTGTATTCTAAATTTCTTTGTGTTCTTTAGGAATAGTTCAATATATATAGCCAATGAATCAGCCTTCTCTATGATTACACCAGACCTCCTTAAACATCTTTTTGATGAATTTTATCACATTTTTGCAAATGGATGTAAATAGAACTGTCCAATATGGCTTTGAACCAGTTTTTCAATTGGACCAATATTGTGAGCTTAATGGAGTTGCTGTAAATGACTGAAAAACCAATGGAAACAATCAGAAATTATAGTTCGCTGATCCATAAAATGAGAGTAATTATACAAAAGGATCTGTATATACATAGGGAATACTCTGGATTACAGTTTTCCAATACAAAATTCAGTAGGAGAGATTCAGAGAATATCTTCTCGAAATCACTCTCCTATTAAACAACTATAGACAAAATTATATAGGAAAATCAAAACCCATTATTCTCTTCTTGAGACACAGAATCTTAGGATGGGGAATCTCTAAAGTACCTAGTATATCTTGTCTTTGTGGGTTTTATAAGAAATGTTAAGAAAGATAATTGGCAGAAAGCCAAGAGAAAATATCCAAAGAGAATTTGAGTAAAATGTGCAAATTTTGAAATATTAACTGCTAACGATTGTATCATGCTGCAGTGGGGAATATAGGTTGAAGCAATATTTACTTTGATTGATACTTGTCAATCCCAACCTTAATAGAATCTTTACACACATCTTAGGAATTATAGATTGAAGTAGTGGTTAATTCGATTGATATTTGCCAATCCCAACCTTAATAGAATCTTTACACACATCTTAGGAACTATAGATTGAAGTAGTAGAGAGGGTTCATCAGAGGACAGGTAGTTTCTTTTATGGATTTCAGTTATAAGAACGTCTGCATGCTAATTATGCTTTGAACGCAAAACTGATATATTAGAATCATTAACATAGGCAATAAATAAAATCTCACTTATAAATCCCTGTAAATGAAAAGCATCTTCAGAACAGGGTAAATTTCAATTTGAAAATCTTATCTCTGACATTCCCAATCAATTATAAAAACAATGAAAAAATCACTATACTGAGTGTACCTCTATGTTTTTCAATGTTCTGCCACGGAGCAAATCCTCTTATAGAAACAATTTCCTCCTCCCTCTGCCACAATTTGAGCAGAAATAGTCGGCCCCTGCTATCTGCAATTTCTTACGCTGGTTACTGGTTGTTGCGGAGAGAAGAAGGAGAAAACCTGCGCTTCATGGATCTCCCCAAGAAGAAAAATAGTGAAGGCTGCTCTGCTGCTCAGCCAAAGAAGTCAAGCACGAGCTTTCCTCTGATGCACACGGCTGACCACGATGGTCGACTCAGGTAGTGACCAAGTTTACTACACAAGAGGACGCCGACACGCCCCAGCAGAGCTTCTACATGTCCCTCAACACAGGCAGTGACATCTCCTGGATTCCCTAAGCTGCTCTTCGACCCCTCCAAGTCACCCACCTTCAAATACCTAAGCTGCTCTTCGGAGACCTACAACCTGCAGGAATTACAACTGCAACATTACGCAGACGTATGGCGATGGATCCCAGGTGGGTTCGCAGTCCATGCCGGACTTTATTTTCGGCTGCGCCAAAGATCGGACATGCCTCAGATCACGTTGCATTTTGATAATAATGTGGACATAGCTCTGCAGCAGGTTAATGTATTATTTCCTGCGGATGAGCAGGGGTCTTTCGCTCCACCTCCGGATGACCCCTCAGTTTCCATAATATCTATACTAGGGAGTTACCAGTAGCACAACTTCCGAATAGAGTATGACATGCCTTCCTGGTTCTTGACTTGGAATTGCTCCTGAAAGCTAAAATTCCTGCAAATGGGTGTTCTCATCGGTACCAATCCAGGGATGATTTATTTGAAGAACATGGCTAGTTCGTGATTTCTAAATATAAATAAATATGCCCTGTTGCTTGCTTTTTCCTACTTTGTTTTTTTTAATTTCAAAGAGCCAAGCCAAAGCTCCACATTAACTAATAATAATGGTTACAATTTTATGATTTTTGTCTTTGGTAATTAATGTATTTTTTCATTTGATCTATTTAAGTTTTATTTTTAAAATTTTGTGAAAATCATCAATCATTTTTCACACCAAAGTAATTGTTTTAAATATTAAAATGACATAGTATACTTGAATAGGATTGGATTTGAGTAATTTTTTTAAAATCTACTTGATAACTGGAAGCTAGGAATTTTGGACTTGTGATTTGCTTCCTACCACTTAGTCACTATTGTACTCACTCATTTCTTCAAACTTTGAGTCTTGAGTGGGCTTATCTAATGAAATGGGTTCCAACTTCCATGGAGGCTAAACGTGCTTCACTATTTTCTAAGTCTCTTAGAGTGTCACTCTTAGTGTACTTATAAGGAGTCTCATAAATAAATAGATTGATGATACTAGTTTTGCATTTACGAAAATTATACTTGATGCTTTAGTTGTTGATGTAATTTCCTTTCTTTGTGATCGTGATCATATATTATTTTTTCCTTTTTTGGCACCAACCTATTGAACTAAACAATTCTACATTGGGCAATTGATAATTGGAATCTATTGCCAATAATACATTTCATCCCAAAAAAAATTCTATTGCAACCTCTGAGTATAAGGATATGAGAGATCATATATTAAACAAAAATGGATGAATTCTTGGCGAGGTGCATTTATTTATTGAAAAATAGTGTCTAAATCTTAATCCTCTAAAATGTGGACCAACAAATTCTCTAATTTGGACTCACTTCTATAACCTTCCTATGGAATTTTGGTTAATGGATGTGTCTTCCATTATTATAAATGATTTGGGGAAATTGTGTCAATTGATGATGAATTATTGGTGAAGAATTAAATATTGTTGCTCGACTATGTGTGGTCGCAATACTCAAGATCACAAAGACCTTAACTTTATGTGTGCTAAATGGAGAATGGGCGCACAATCAATTAAGACTGAAGAGATGAAATTATTTTTTCTAAAAAGTGGTAGCCACTCACATTTCATAAAATACTACCGCAAGGAACAATCCTAAAAATAGAAACAAATCCACATTAAAAAGACCAAAAAACTGGTTCTTGGCCTAGTCCAATTACCCACTATTGTTGAATTAGACCTTTTATAAACTAGAAAGGTATGTAATAGTATTCCATTTGTTCCTTTTAATAAGATAATTTGTGGTGTAGATCCTCCAGAGGAAGAAGAGTAAATAAGTTTAGGACTAGATTTTGAATTTGATGATGAGTGAGGAATCATAAATGTAAGATGTACTAGCCAATTCACAGCTAAGATTTTCAAGGCCAATATTGATTCTTGGAGGAAGAGGGGGATAAAAACCAATAAAAAATAGAGGAATGCACTCTATATATCATTGAAAGATTGGATAGATTATTGCATAATAAATGTTGTCTTGCACATACACAATTTTTTGACTTCATTTATTATCCCATCTCTGGGTTGAACCACATCTTGAGCATGAATTTCATTAGTGGAGGTCATCCCTCATAGAGTTTCCCTTTCAAGTTTGAATTGATGTGCTTATAAATAGTAATGATTTGGAGTTAATCAAGGATTTGTTGACAACAATTGTTATACAAAAGGGTTCTAAAATATTTTTCTTTTCAAAAAATTGAACTTTTTAAAGAAATAATTGAGGGATTAGAATAGGACCATGCTTTCAAAAATGCTTTTCATGACAATTAATGAATGTAATTAGACCTAGAAGATCTTCTTAATAAAAAAATTATACTTAAGGGAATGTTTTAAGAAGATTAATTGAAACAAAAATATTTACTGGTAGAACATTGAGTTTTTTTGTTAGGGAGAAGATCTTCTAGAAATGAAATTCTAGGGAAACATGGTTTGAAGAGGAAAATTCAAGTATAACATTTATTCATAATGCTTTAAAATTTACATGAGAACAAAATAGAATTGAATCAGTAATTGTATAAGATAGTGGCATTTTAAATAACCTCGTGGATATCCAAATAAAATTTATTCACCAAAAAATATATTGATGTTTGAGGATGGCACATGCATATTTGAAATTATGTCAACTATTAAAAATATTCCTTGTGTGGTTTCAACATACAATAATTCCTTTCTCATGGCACCAATCATGTTGGAAGAAGTTAGATGTGTAACTTTCTAAACTCCCCCAAATAAAGATTTAGGGATGGATGGTTCTACAATACATTATATCAAAAGTGTTGGTATGTACTATTATCATGAAAATACATAATATTGTTGAAGATTCAAAAATATTTAGTAAATTTATTAGACATCTAAATCCTACAAATATTTCTCTCGTTTCAAAGAAATCATATTACAAAACGTTTACTAACTCTTTCCCTATCTCTCTACAATATAATATATAAAATTATTTTGAAGGTCATTAATAATTGATTGAAAGGAATTCTCCTCGAGCTTATATCACAAAAGTAGATAAATTTCACTCCTTGTCAAAGAATTTTTTATGGTGTTATAATAGCTCATGAAGATATTTATTTGATTGAATGCTCCAAGAAAAAACATGATATTGAAGTTGGATGTAAATAAGGCACATGATAGAGTGTTTTACGCTTTTTATGATGGTGCTTTGAAAATTTGGTTTTAGAATGAAATAGCTTGATTCGATATTCAATTATATTTACACACCTTTCTTCTCCATATTGATTAATAGTTCTTTATGTGACTTATTTGAGGTATCTAGAGGATTGTGTCAAGTGGATCCTTTATCCCCTTTCCTTAAATTATGTTCAAGGAAAAGGCTTTAGGCCATGCAGTTAAGGCTAAAGGAAGTTTTGGGGTATGTCATGGGGTTAAAATTATGTAATGTATAAAAATGTATCCCTTTTATATTTTTACACCTAATTTTGAAATAATTTTAAAATGAACTTAATTATGCCTTAACTGTGTTGTAATAAGTATTTTTTATATTCACATTAAGTTAGGGCCCTATTAATTAAAACTAACTTAGTTGTGCTTTATTTTTAGTGTTATAGAGTGTACCTCTTTACACTTTCATAGATATTTAGGGCTCCTTTAATCAATTGTGGCTAATTTGCCTTAATTGGCCCCTTCAATTCAAATCCAAGCCTAATTATAAAAAAATTATGAAGAGGAAACCCGACATTCATTAATGCCTAAACATAACACTTCTCATACAACAATGCGTGTCCTAGGTGGATGACCTAGGACCTAAATTTAAATTATGTTGTTGGCGGTATTTTAACATATTCAAATCCATATTCACATGTCAACTTGTGTTATTTGAATTTCAAGAAATTAATGTTATGCATCTATAAATATAAGGCCATTTTACTATGTTTCATCTAAGTTTTCAAGTGTTCAATTGCAAGAGCTAAAGTGAGATTTCAAGAGAATTTCAAGGACTTCAAAGAAAATTTAGTGAAGAATTATTGCAGCACTCAAGATCTAATTGTCATGTCAAAGTCTTCTTGCATAATGCATGCTATTGGAGCTAATGTGGTGATGTAGAGTTCATGATCCACTCAAGTATTCAAAGAAGTGTTTCCAATCAAGTTTCAATATCAAGATCCACATCCATTGAATCCATAAAATGCAAGTTGCAGATCTAAACTCCAAGGTTCATTTAAGGGTTTGGTGAGTTGTGACATAGAGGTGTTCATTCATCATTCCTTTCATGCTATTTCATTACATTTCAAGGTTTAATTATCAAAATGGGGTTTGACCAAGGCAAACCCTTATTCACCACGAACAAAGCATTTTCCCCTATCTTTGTGTGTTGCAAGTTTGCACGTTGAAGAAAGTTGAAGATCTCAAAAGTTGCAAAATTGCAAAGTTGTCAAAGTTGTCACTTTTTTTATTGACCTCATGGAAAATCAGATCACAAATTTATTTTTGACTATCCAATGGTGAAAATCAAGAATCTAGAAGTGCATACACAAGAGAAAAGGACCTAGTAATAAATTTTGAAGAGCCCTAACCAGGACCCATTCGCAATAGGGGAAATGAGTCTTGAGACAACTTCTGAAAACACCATTTTGTGAGAGCTACACAACATTTATCCCTTCCAGATCTGCTAGAAAATTTGTAGGTTCCTTCAATTTTATGTTTAATCTATTAAATCTAATTGATAGATTGCATTTTGGAGTTGATTTTCTATTTTTAATCTTTCTCCGCAAAGTTTTGTTTGGCCTAGACCCTCATCTTAACACAAAAAGGGAAATTGTAAGATTCCTCAAAGAATTCACTCACCCAAGGGTTGAAAGTGGATTTTGACTTGAGATATCTCATTTTTCTATGTTTCAATTATATAAAATTCTCTAATCACAAAACAATACTTCACCAACTACACTTCCATATATGTAATGGTGTGCCTCAAATAATATGATATATTATCAGAGGTATGTTGGTTCTACTTCAATCTCAAGATAGATAATTAACACTTGGAAATAAAGTATCTTTTTCTTTCACATTCCAATATCTATAAAAATGATTATTATTGGATGATTTGTATTTTCAATAAGTTCCCTACATTACAAGTACCCTATTATTCCTCTGTTTAAAGGGGATATACATGCTAATATATGGGAGGACACCATTAATTATTGCGAAAAAATTCTTCATGACAAGTGAATTATTTGAAATTAGATGGGAGAATATTAGTGCTCAAAGCTATGATATAATACATTCTAATCTTTATGATGTATCATTTATTTATCCTCTTAAAGATCTCTCAAGAATTAGATTAAATAATAGAGAAATTATGATTGGGTGGTTTCAATGAAACTAAGTGTATTCCTCTTTTAAGTGGGACACTATATGTCTTCCCAAAGGTGTTTGTGGCTCATGAGTTAAAGTATTATCAAAATGGAATCATACTTTCTAAACCAAATTGATCTAGAACATGTATGACAAGCTTGATGTGTATTGTAGATAAACACTAAAATATTGGGAAAGGAGATCCTTAATGTTAAGGGGGTATTTTCTCTATTTTTTCTTCCCCTAAGGGAATTTCATTATGAAAGATATCACAAGGTGTAAATATTGGATTTCAACCTCAATGGTGAGTCAGTTAGACCTAATTTCAGTCCTTAGGACAACAGGATAGACTTGAAACCAAATTGGAATGATTTGCAATGTTCAAACTATATGAGCAATAAGACCTAATACCTAAAATGAAAATTCTTGAAAATACAAAAACTAAAATGATAGTTTGTAGGTAGGTCTGAGAAGGGTTAGGACACATGGACCTATCACCAAAAGTTTTTTTTGAGGCCTGTTGAAGCAAAGGTTTTCCCAAGGGTGAATGGGTCCTTATTGGGGCTATTGAAAACACTTTTTACAATCCTCTGGTGCTATTTTTTAGCTAAACTCTTTTATGTAGGTCCCAATGTCAAAAATTTGGAAATAAATTTTGCAACCTAGTTTCTATGGGTTGACAACAATGATGAAAACTTATGCAACAATACAAAATTTCTCTTCAATATCTTCAATCCTTCTTCAACCTATAATTTGCAGATACATAAAGAGATTGTTTTTTGGAATGGGGGTTTTCCTTATTCAAACCCTAAGTTTGGTATTTAAACCTTGATAGAAAGATAATGACAATGGAGAAGGAAATGATGAATGAAAAATGTTTTCTAGAAGTCACCAAACCTTCAATTCCCTTAGAGGATTGAAGACAAACACATCTCTCCAAGGAACTTGATATTTCTTTGCTTGATGGATTTGGACACTTGAAAATGCTTGGATGCTTTAGGATCAACAATGCATATTATCCTTCACAAGATGACATGAACACACATAATCTTGAACATGATGTTAGGATCGTGATGGCTGCAATAGATGATTGATAAATATGCTCTTGAATACTCTTGACAATAATATTTTCTGATATGAATTCTTGATTGTGTGTCTTTAATTTTTCTTAGATTTTAATCGATAAAAGGACTATGTATTTATAGGTATTTATCTAATTTCTCAAAAAATAGATTAAAAAAATCGACACTTGCAAGATGAATTTGAATCATTAAAATATGCCAAAAACATATTTAAAAATGATTCTTAGGACTTAAAGGGAACTCATTCACCCTTGGGTGGATGGGTCTTGGCCTATAAGTCTAGGAAACACATATTCCAAGGTGATTAGAATATTTACATTAATTATATGTTGGTTTCCCTTTCAGAAAACATGAATAATAAGGATTTGGAATGCATAGTTTAGCAAATTAGAAGCTTAATTAAGTCCAATCAATTAAGGAACCCAATGGTTGAAGGAAGGAGATAATTCAAAGAGATGGATTGATATTTGTGTTGGTTGAGTAGATGTTGTTTTCAAATTATGAACGTCAAATATTGGGGGTAGTGTGACACCTTCTACTAGGAAATTTGCTAGATATCATTGGGGATCATTTTCCAAACACTCATCCATAAAGGATGAAAACTCAGGATCTTGTACGGTGGCGTCTATATCTTCAGAAAATATTTTTCCATGTGATTCTCTAGTGACGTGTTTTCCAAGCAATGTTTTGTGTAGTCTTTCTTTCCTTGATGGTTGGTTTCCGAAAGGATTGATGAAATCGTTGGGGTCTGACATTTCTCTTAGTTTCTTCTTAGACCTTGTTTCAACCATGAAAATGTTGCTCAACCTGATGTAGGACAAAGGGTGAATTTCCAAACTAGACTGATGAGTTGGAAGGATTCACTAATAGGAAAATAGTGACTAGGCTCAATGATTATGAAAAATCAAAGCATGAACGTATCCAATGACGCAAAAAGTTGTTATGTTCTAATGATATGCAAATTTCTATGGGATATTTAAATTTTTGCAACTAAGATGACTATTCCTAAGACGTAAATGACACCTAACTAATGCAAGGTTTTTGAGAAATTTTCCAATTTTCTGTCCAAGGTTGACCGTAAGAAACATAAGTGAAAAAGACATTTTTTTTCTGACTCATTTTGCAATTTTTGAGATTTTGTTGACAGTCAATTGTAGTATGTGTTTCAAATGCATTGATGAATTTGACATATGCATTTCAGTTTTTAGATGCAGATAATTAACAAAACCTGGTCTCGAATGTTAACAGACAAATGTGACTTTTCATACATATGTAGTTTAATCTATGACAAATGCAACTCATGGATCATTTGTGACTCACTAAGAAGATGTGATTCAAAATCTAAAATTTGTGAAAACTAGTTTTGTTGACAGACACATGCGGTTTTTGGTTTAACAGTTGCGATGCGGTTTGAAATTTGACACTTGCGGCTTAGTTCACTATTGCGATTTTTCGATGACAAAGTTACGACTGACTCAACTTTATGATCAATTTTTCACAAATAAAGAAAATACAATCACATAATGCAAAGTGTTTTCAATTTGACATGTATGAATCTATTGAAATTAGAAGATAATTACAATCCTAGGCTATGTTGGACAATATTTACTGAGTTCTCAATTGGATTTCTCCAACTATGCATATTCAAGGAAAATTACAAGTAGCTTGACCCCACTAGTTCCCCTCCATAATACTCACTTATACAGGGCAGCCAAGCTACTGTACCCATGAAACTACCATGGCATACATTTCATCTTTACACATGAACCATAAGAATTTGAGATGTCTTCACAGGTCCGACCTGCTGCACCAGTAAATAGATGAGATTTTGGAAAAAACCACAACAAGGCTTTTAGTAAGGTAATTCCATTCTTGGGGCACCATCCAGTATGGGCAGAGACCATTTTTTCCCTTCTCATTGGAACAATGAGCGTGATTTTTGGGTTTCCCAAAAAATCCTTTTTTATATACCGGTTGGAAGTCACTTGGCATATAGCGTGTTATCGGTCTGAGTCATCTTGGGGTAAGTACTTTTCCCACCAAGACAGGCCCAAGTTCTAGAGTCAGTAATAGTCTCTCTTGCACCCAAGATCACACGGGTAATAAACGAACTACAAATACGATGAGAGGATAATACGATGTATTGAATCGTGAGGGTTATAAACTAACAAATATAAACACAAAAGACACCGGTTATTTTTAATCCCAAATGACAATTATCTAACTACCAAATAAAAATTTTCATTTTAAATATTTACAGTCTTCGATAACAGGTCCTGCATGCAACTTGTTAGTAGTTTTATTGGTCTTCGTCTTTTGTCCCACAAGAAAATGGGTTTAGTTTTCAATATCTTCTACACTTCGTACTACAAAAACAATGTTATCCTCCTAAATCACATGCTGCAAACAAAACATTAGCAAAAGGAAAAACGAAAAGAACAAAAAATGAAAATACGAAAAAATTGAAATTTGAAAGTGTTACCAACAAGATGCGTCGATTCAACCCATAAATGCATCACATTGTTATCAGTCAAATGTGCTACAGAAAGTCTCAGATGTGTCTCGTGTCATCATATGAGTTTTGAAATTTATCAATTGCAGTTCATGAAGTCAGATGCATCATTTCATCAGTCAAATGTGGTTTTTCGTACGATACCTGCAAAAGAAAAATCGAGAAAATGGAATGGATTCACGAAGATTGAAGTGTCTTCATGTCGAGTTCACCAAATGTAACATAGATAAAATGACTATTCTTAGTAAGATGGTTAAATCTAATAAAAAAATGCATAAATATAAATCAAACAACAAAGTAGGAAGACAATAAAATAAACAATGAATTAAGTAAAAACATAGAACATCCTCACCGAATATCAATCCATCTCTTTGAATTATCTTTATTGTCCTTCTTCATTTTTTTGTGTTGCTATTCTTGCCCTCAGATTTTCAGTATGTATGTAAGAATAGCCTTGATGTATGTGTTAAAGAAAAATATCGAAGATTAACTTCTTCCAAAAGTATATCGATTTCGAGAGGAGGAATACTAACAAAAGAAGGGTCAATTTATAGAAAGTTGATTTTTGAACAATCACCTCAGATTCGAAAGAGAGATCAATGATCAAGATTGTTGAATGTCATGCGATATGAGTTTTGTGTCAGTTAGAACATGAGTTGGGAAATTCTACACGATGAAGATTAAATTAGAATAATAATTTAATCTAGTGTTAAGACTGTTCGAAAATAGACTGAATAAGAGATCAAGATTAAATAAATGATTTAATCTTTAGTTGAAAGTCTTCGAAAATAAGAAGAATTTCAATTTGAATGAAAAGGATAAAGTTAGAACTCGATAGCAATCTATTCGAATGCACACATGAATAGATTAATTAAATAAAGATATTTAATTAATAAAATGTTTATGCATTTGAGTCTTAACTAGTTAATTGATTGGCCATGATAGAAAGTCTCTTCACAGAGGTGATCAAATGTTGAATCAGGAGACAACAAGTGGGTTCAAATGGATCTCGAATCAAAGTGAGAATGAATTACTAGATAACTAGATGATAGAGGAATATGACATAAACAATTATTTATGAATGAAATGTTAATTTAATTCAATAGCTGAAATTGAAATGATTTAATTAAATAGATAATAATTTATTTAATTGACTATTGAAAAGGTTAATTGAATAATTAAATAATTTGAAGTGAATATTTAATTATAGTTGAAATATGATAAAAGGGGTAATTCAAATAATAACTTATTTAATTCAGAAAAAGAATTAATTAGTGACGTAATTAAACAAATAAGTTTATTTAATTAATAAAAGTTTGAATAAGGGTCATAATGAATGAATTAAATAATTAAATATTTATTTAATTAATAGAAGGAATATGTGGTTAGGAAAATAATTAAATAATTAATATTATTTAATCGTGACCATGGACATTATAAAATTATGTTGAACGTGGTACTCACAGGCCTAGACCAATTTTCAGTGTCTACAGTCTCCATGGGTGTAGACATGGATTTACAATCCATCATACCAAACCTCTTCAAAATTTCAATGGTATACTTCCCTTGAATTAGAATCATCTCATATGGATTTTTCCAAACTTCTAAGCCAGGGAAGTAATGCATGAGACCAAGATTCTTCATTTCAAACTCAAAAGCTAACTCCTTCCATTTGAGAATGAGGTGTTCTTCTCTAGTGATAATCAGATCATCAACATACAAAACAAAAATTAATGCTTCACTGTTAATTACCTTGAAGTAGAGGTTTGAATCTGCATCATTCTTTGAGAACCCCAAACTTAAGAGGTAACAATCAATCCTTTTGTACCAAGCACGAGGAGCCTACTTAAGACCATACAAGGCTTTCTTCAACCTGCAAACATGAGACTCCTTCCCATGTACCTCAAATCCACTAGGTTTCTCAATGTAAACCTCTTCCTCTATTACACCATTAATAAAGGTTGTCTTTACATCCATTTGGTGAATCTTCCATCCTCTAGATGCAACAATGGCAATGATGGTCCTGACAGAAGTATAACGAGCCATTGGAGCGAAGGTTTCTTCATAGTCAACTCCCTCTTTTTTTGAAAACCCTCTAGCCATGAATCTAGCCTTGTAGTTCTCAATGCTCCCATCAACCACATGCTTGATCTTGAAGAGCCATTTGGAAGATACCACAGATTTGCCTTCGGGTCTAGGAATGATGTCCCAAACATCATTCTTAAGAATGGATTGATACTCTTCACACATAGCATCTTTCCAAACTTGTTGACTAAAAGCTTCCTCAACACTGGAAGGATTTGACTCAATAATTTGACTCATCGAGGCTACATAACTAGAGAACTTATTAGATCTCTTACTTTTTCTGAAAATTCCTCTTGGGGTTGCAAAAAATTCTGCCTACTGTATTATTTTCCTAGCCCAAAGAGGTATTTTCCTTCCAATCACAATATCTATAGGCCCATCAGTAGGTTCCAAGGGCTCAACTAGATCATCATCTTCTTTAGGTTCTGGAGCCTCCCTTTGATTCTCAGGAACATGGTCAACTTCCATATCCTGAGGAGGCTCTTCATCATCGATCTCCATAAGAGTTCCCTTGGATCTTTTGAATGCAACATCCTCCTCAAATGTGACATCTCTACTATTCTCAATTGTCTTTTGACCTAGGATGTAGATTTTGTAATCTTTTGATGTCTCACTATAGCCTACCAAAATTCCCTTCTTGCCAGAAGGTTCCAACTTTGTCCTATTTTCCTTTGGTACATGAACATACACTAGACATCCAAAGATCCTCAAATGACTTACTTTAGGCTTCACCCCTAAGAATGCTTCTTCAGGAGTTATATTCTCCAAGATCCTGTGAGGACTTCTATTCTATACATAGACAACTATCTTGAATGCTTCAGCCCAAAGGGAGGTTTGCAGGTCTTGGTCATGAATCATGGCTTCGACCACTTCCACAATAGATCTATTATTTCTTTCAGCAACCTCATTCTATTGAGGATTATAGGGAACCTTGAACTCCCTCTTAATCCCAACTTCAATGAAAAAGTTACAGAAGATAACAAAAGTGTATTATCCTCCACTATCTGATCTCAGGACCTTGATCCTCTTTTTGGACAAATTCTCCACTTGAGCTTTGAATTCTTTGAATCTCTCTAATATCTCCTCAGATTCTTTAGATTTCAAGAAATAAATCCAAGTATTTCTAGAGTAGTCATCAATAAAAATAATGTAATACAAGAAACCACTTGAAGATGCAACAAACATTGGACCACATAAATCAGAATGAATAAGATCTAGGATACATTTGGATCTACTTTCAGTACTATGGAATGGACCTTTTGTATTCTTACCCAAAGTGCAACCTTTGCAAGTTCCTTCATGCTTTTGGTTGAATTTTGGAAGGCCAATGACCATGTTCTCCATAATAGGTAGAGATTGAAAGTGAAGGTGAGCCAATCTTCGATGCCAAAGATCACACACACTTGAGGAATCATGCACTAGATCCTGAAGAGGATGAGTGCATAGCCTCTAGAGACACCCATGTCTAACTCCAATCACTCGAACAGTACTGATGTTGGAGTTTTAGCCCATATAAGAACTTTACCTTCTGAAAATGCAACTTGATAACCCTTGTCTTCCAAGACTGAGATGGAAACAAGGTTTCTCTTGATGCTTGGAACAAATAGCACATCATCCAATTGAAAGGAAGCATCAAAATCCAAGTTAAGAGATGAGGTCGCAAATCCTTTCATAGATTAACTAACATCATCTCCAATAATGACTTGTTTGCTAGAATATTTCTCCACCAAATTAGATAAATGCTCCCTAAATCCAGTGAAGTGGTGAGAGACACCACTATCAATCATCCAGGTGTTGGTGTCGGTAGTTATATTTCTTGACAAGGCTGAATAGAATAAGTATTCACATGAATCCTTCTATAGAGAGACTTCATCAACATTTGCAATGGAGGCCTACTACTTAGGCCTGGTAGTATATTCCTTTGCAAATCAACCATACATGTCACATCTAAAACATTGGACCTTGGAGAGGTCCCCCTTCTTCTTGAATGTGGGGCCACCATTAGCTCCTTTATCTCTATTTCTCTTGAGATAAAATTGATTTCCATCTTTCCCTTTCTTCTTTTAGGATTAAGTGGAAAGAACATGAATTTCTTCCTTAGAGGAGCTTTTCCCAATATCTCTTGTAGCCAACCTAGACTCTTCTTGAATACAGTCTGCCCTCAACTGATCAAACTTGGGATGTGTCAATCTTGCACTGATTCCTTGAATGTAAGACTCCCAAGATGAAGGAAGACCATTAAGAGACAACATGATCAATTCCTTGCTATCAAAAACATTCCCAATAGATGAGAGTTGATCTCTCAACTCGATTATTCTCATGAAGTAGGCAATAACATATTCTGATTTTTCCACCTTCAAATGATGGAGTTGTTGCTTCAGTTTAAGATCCAAACTTGTGTTATTGATTTTGTACATCTCCTTTAAGGTTTTGAACATATATCTTGCAGTCCTTACCTTGGAGACAATAGGCACAATATAATCCTTTTACAGAATCAACTAACATCTTCTTCGCCTTAATATCTTTCTTCTTCCAAAGAACCTTTTCTTCATCATCTGTAGGCTCGGGAGCTGTGCTCTCCACAAAATCTACCAGTTTTCTTTCCTCCAAGGTAAGAATGATCCTAAATCTCCACGAAGTGAAATTTTATGCTCCCTCAAACCTATCCTCAATCTTAAGGCCATTCACCATCTTGACAGAGAGATGGAGGTAAACAAGGATGAGAAATAAATAGAGAGTATTGTTGTGATACATGAATCTGATCAAGGTATTCTTCAAACCTGCTCTAATACCATGTTAGATTTTAATGATCAGATGACAAGTACATAAAATTAATCCAAAATATACTCACAACACAACAAATTCCCTTTGAAAACCCTCCAACTTGAGGGAGAAAAACCCAACCAATATATCTCTTATATATTGATTTGAATAAGAGAAGAAATATGCTTACAACTCAAGCACAATATAATGCATAATCAATAAAAGTAATAACAGCACCTCTCCTAGATGCAAAGATACAAATGACTATGTTTCTCCTTAATTCGACCTGCTTCTACAAAATGAAGATCTGCCACTACAGGAAACTAATCTACTGTAATAGTGCAAACTCCTTCTCTAGATGTGAAATAAACTTGATGTCAAATGAAGTGTTTTAATTCTCTATTTATATACGTGCCAATGAACGGATGTGTCTTTACAAATCAAGAGGTCAACCTCTTTAGAGAAAGATGACTTTTGTTGGGGGTGCAAATTCCAAGAGAAGGTTGGCCCTTCAATAAAATGCATATCTTTATTAATCGAGTCTCTTGAATGAGTCGACTCCAATAATTAAATATTAATTATTAAATAGTAATCATATAAATGATAATTGATGAGGCACCTCCTCATAAATAATCGCACTTGAATAAATTAAATATCTAGCAGGCTACAATTTAATTTATTTCTTCTTCTAGGAAGTAATTTGATATAGTTGTATACATCAACATTCACAAGATGACATGAACACAAATAATATTGAACATGATGTTAGGATCTTGATGGTTGCAATAGATGACTGATAAATTTTCTCTTGAAAACTCTTGAGAATAATATTTTCTAATATGAAGTCTTGATTGTGTGTCTTGTAATGTTTCTTAGATTTGAAATTGATAAAAAGACTATGTATTTATAGGTCTTTATCTAATTTCTCAAAAAATAGATTAAAAAAGTTGAAACTTGCAAGATGAATTTGAATCATTAAAATGCTGCCAAAAATATATTGAAAAATGAGTCTTAGGACTTAAAGGGAACTCATTCACCCTTGGGTGGATGAGTCTTGGCCTATAAGTCTAGGACACACATATTCCAATGTGATTAAAATATTAATTACATTAAGTATATGTTGGTTTCCCTTTCAAAAAAATATGAATAATAAGGATTTGGAATGCATAATTTAGAAAATTAGAAGCTTAATTAAGTCCAATAAATTAAGGAACCCCAACATAGTGTGAAATTGTAAAGGTATAAAATTTCCTACACTATATTTATCCTCTAGTTAAGTGAGAGTATGAACTTACACTCAGACTCACACTAAAGTAGACAAATATGCATCAAGAGGGGTCCAAGTGTACCAATTTTAGAAAGATAGGATGGAAAAGATCAAGGAGGATGATCAAGCCCCCTGGATCAAAGATCCCATGGAAAACCAACATAATGACAAAGGGACACACAATATGTGTAAGATATGTGTGAAAATACAAGATACACAAGCATACAATTTTGAATCCAATGCAAAAAGAAAAAAGGAAAAAGGAAAAAGGATGGACTACCAAGCTACATTATGCCACGTTGATAAAATATGATCACAAGGGCTAGTGCAGTCCAATATACACTACGTGAGCCCCAAAGGAAAAATGAGAAACACACACTAGGTCTATAAGGTATGTGCCCATAAAAAAGGGGTTTCAAATGGGAAAGATGCACTAGGTCTACAGGTGTTCTCCCATATGTCAACCATACCAAAACTTATACTCCTTGATAAATTTTATAAGGTACCAAAAAATGGTCAATGTGTTATGCAAATGCTACACTAAGTCCAACCTTTGTGAACAAAAGTGAAGCCAAAAAATGACAAAATGTCAATGCCAAAATGAGATAATGCCAATGTATGCCCCAAATTTAAAGGAATTTATAAACACCATGTTGTGAGAAACTATTTTAAAGTAAAATTGATAAATTTCAATTAATAAAAGGGCCATGAGAGCCTATTTGGAAAGACCTATGCCAATGATATGTTTCTAAGTAAACCTACATCATGAAAAATGAGGTTTCCCCCACATGTAATCCAAAAAGATAAAACATAAGGGATCCATGGATTCAAGGTCAACACATGTATTTGCTACAGTGATATAATAGAGCTTGAAACTATCATCATTCCCCAAATACTTCATGGAAAAACAAACACAAAAGAGGAATGACACATAGAGAGAAAAAAAGGGAAAAAAAATGGGTTAACATGGAAGAGACTTGGATATCTTGACTCCTTACATATTCTTTAAAAGGAAAACATAACACAAAAGAAAAGATAATGATAACATCAAATAGAAGAATGGAAATACAAATAAAAGAATATCATGATAGATTTTCTTCCTTTGCATCCTTGCACCAATAGAGTAATAAGGGTCATCCAAAGAAAGCTCAAAAACATAAAGACAGACCAAGCAAAATGATACAAGGGATCACATTACATACATGCAATCACAAATAATATAGAAAGAAAAAGAAAGATAGTATTTCACATGTGAGCCAACCTATAGAAGTTCATCTATATCCCAATCTTGTTCATCATATATGAAATGTGGATAAATAGCCAAAGGGCAAATGAAAAGTCCCATACTAGGACAATCACCGAGTCTAGCACATGGTGATTCACTCTTTTTAGGAGGATAATACCGATTGCATCCATCTAAGTTCATAGAAGTGGAAAATAAAAAAATTAATTCATTATGAACTTCTTGATCGATTTTAGCACTCCAATTATCATTATCCAGGTTAATTACAACATGAGGCCTAATCATAATGCTCATTGTATGCTTTTGTTATGGTGTAGAACTTTCATGTTGTGGAAAAGGTGGAGAATCATCATGATTTGTTTGAGTTGATTTTTTCTTTTCTTATAATTGACAAGTAATAGCATGACATCTATGGCTACACTCTTTAACATTTTTATTTCTTATTGCACGGTTTTCAAGTTATGATGATGTAGGAGTGGGTTTTTCAACCATCAATCTCTTTTCCTCCCTTAGGGGAGGAATGCAAGGGGCCTCGACGGGTTGTGAAACCACTTTATCTTTAGGCTTATAAACTTGTTTGATTTTAGGACGCACAAAGGGAATTGTATGGTTATCTCTTCGTCTCTTGTAGGATATAGGTAGCTGAATAAAATCATACTATATTTCTTTATTTGAGAGAGCCTTTGGTTCAAGCATAGGTTTACCCACAACATTTGGAGTGGGAGGAACAACTATGAACCTTTCAATTTTAGGTGGGATATTGGTAAGGGATAACTCTGCTATACACTTTTCTTTGAACTTTTGATAGGATTTGAAAATGAAATATCCATGAGGTTTTATTATAGGTTCTATATGTTCAGGATGAAAGAAATCCAATTAAAATTTCTCTTGGGAAGACAAAGGATTAAATCCACTATGATGTACTATAAAAATTTGGTTATCAGATGGAAATTTCAAGCACTTGTGGATGACAAATGAGATGAAATTCATGAAGCATAGCCATGGGTAGCCTAGCTTCACACAAAATTTATCTAACATTGGGATGATAGAGAATGATACATCTAATTGCTTGAATCCAACTTTTAATGGAAGAGTGATCGAACCTATCATAGGGTGATCAAAACCATCATGTTTTTTGATCCATGCTTTTGATTTTTCATAATATTTTGGTAAAGTTCATGCACAAATAATAATTCCTCAATGATCACATTCTCTACACACATAAAATCAATTAATATCCTATTTGTAAGATTGTCATTGATTCTTCTAGCTATGTAAAGAGGACCATCGAATGCATGTTTAATTATATCACTATTTGAGAAAGCAATATCAAGAGACAAGTTGGTTTGGAATTTACGAGGGTGAATGTCAATGAATCCCATCATAACATCAGAGATATGGTCCAAAATGGGTTGACTAGTGTCAACACTATGAGTGAAAGATTTTGAAAAGCGAAGGTCCACAACATATGTACCAACACAAGATGCCATGAGTCTTGAACTATGTCTCACTAAAGTATTGACAATAGGACACTAGGTTGTGATACTCATACAAGTTTCACCAAACAAAACGTGTACCCAAAATAGACAAAAGGCACTAAATAAAGATAAAAAACATCCAAAAATAGGAATCACAATACAAGTATTGAAGAAGATATTACAATTTTTAGATCTGAAATATAATAATTCATTGAATTTAGATGAAAAAACCTAAAAGTGATTACTTTTGAATACCCATTTTGATTTTAAACAATGAACTATCTTTCACCAATTGAACTAAATGTAAAAAAATACAAAAATATACAATTTTTGAAACTAAAATAGAGATTTGCAAGTATAAGAGAATGAAGTAGACATAGACAAAGTAGAGTGATTTTTTTTGGAAAATAACTTATACTGGGATAGGTTCACCCTAGGGTGAATGAGTCTCAGGATAGGGTTTACAAAATTTAATCTAAGTGTTTAACTTGATATTTAAGCTCATTGTTCCTAATATCAAACAGATTCTTCAATGACAATTTTTCCACAAATATGATGAAATGCAAATGCAATTTAAATGATAATGTATGAACAAAATGATAAAAAAATTTAATGTAATTTTGACTACAATGTTGATCTAAATTACTTAAACAAACTTTAATGAAATCTATTAGGTAGAATGTATGTAATATTTTTATATTTTTAGGAGTTTAAATGATGCAAACATGCAATATGTAACCCTAAATGAAATGTAATACAAGATGATACAAAACCTAGATCTAGGGTTTAAAAGATCTCCAAACTAGAAAAGTATGATGTAAGAAATTCAGGTTCACGAAAATGAAATGTTGGGGAAGGAGAACCTTAATGTTAAGGGGGTATTCTTTAAAAACACTTTTTGCAATCCTTTGATGTTGGATTTTAGCTTTTATTTTGTGTAGGTCCCACTGTTTCAAAGTTGGAAATAAATTTTGCAACCTAGTTTCCATGGCTTAACAAAAATGATGGCAACTTATGCAATAATCCAAAATTTATCTTCAATTTTTTTAATCCTTTTTCAACCTATAATATGCACATACGTAAAGAGAAAAAATGTTATTTTTGGAATGGGGGTTTGCCTTAGTCAAACCCCAAGCCTGGTAATTAAACCTTGATAGAAAGATAATGACAATGTAGAGGGAAATGATGAATGAACGATGCTTGGTACAACTCACTAAACCTTCAATGACTTCCTTGGGAGGATTGAATAAAAACACTTCTCTCCAAAGAACTTGATATTGCTTTGCTTGATAGATTTGGACACTTAAAAATGCTTGGATGATTTAGGATCTGTTGTCACAGGAAATTGCACCTTGCTAAACATGAAGTTCAACATTCCAATGAAAAAGTGTAGGATGAAAGGGAAAAAAATGAATCCCAAAAGGACTCATCAGTAATTGAAGATTGGGGTCGGGCTTACCGCTTACTACTTATTAAAGAAAAGGAAAATTGGTAAGAGGTAAGAAAAAAGTATGACATTTGAAAGTTCAAACAAAGGAATTAGACAAATTTAGAAGAAAGGGGACATTGGGAGAGAAGGTTAAAACCTTTGAGAAGAAAACATGGTTTAAATAATAAGGCAAAATGGAAGAGATATTTTCAAGATTTGGGCATCGAGTGCATGCCTTATAGCTTACGACTTACCATGAAATGATAAATGGTAAAGGGGATGAGCGAACCTCGACACCAAAAATTAAATTGTTGAGGGTCGGGCAAAGGGTTTACCTCTTGCAAAGAAAGGAAGAAAGGAGGAAAAGGGAAGACCAATCCCTAATTCTCAAAAAATAAACACTTGGTTGATTTTCAAAAGCATATAAAGAATTGGGTGTTGGAGGGAAGGTTTACCTCTTACCTTAACAAAGGTACGAGGTTAAGGGAAAGGTCAAAGTTTGACCCCTGAAAGATCAAAACTTAGTTGATTTTAAAAAGTAAATATAAGCAATAGAGGGAAAGGGTCAATTCCGATTGGAGAAACCCAAAAATATCGGAAGAGAAATAGAAAGAAGGGAGAAGAAGAATAAAGCAATCGAGGGTCATAGAAGAGGGATGCAAGGAAGAAAGCAAGCGACAAACCGAAGGTTTGAAAACAAAAAAAATAGCCACTTTTAGAAACATTCAAGGAGAATTCATGCAAGATGGCCCATGTAGTATCTCTTAGATTGGTTATCGAGGATGGGTCATCAAAGGGTGGAATGAAATGAAAAAAATTATGGTGACTTTTGAGTGATGACTAGCTGCTAACCATAAAATCCAAAGGCCTTATCATGCCATAGGGAATAGATTCATGAGGGTAAAATTTCATAGCAGGGCCTCCTTAGAGAACATGTGTAGGTTGCACTTGGAGGAAAGCATGGAAGCTAAGAACATATACTCCCTTAAGTAGAATGTAGGGTGTGCAAAATCTCTTCATGGAAAGTAAGATATTTATAATATATACATGAAACTAACAAGAAGAAAAAATGGAAATTTTCCTCTATCAAAGATGAAACTTTTGAAGGAAATGATCTCCCTTAGACCATAGTTGTAGACTTCATCCATTTGCAACCACTAAAAACTACCATCAGAATGCATGGAACTGCACAAGATGCTTGCAAGGTGAAAGATCACTTCACGATAAACATTTTCACTACGGGGGAACCATATGATGAAAGCATCAGACTCATCTATCACTTGTGCCTTAGGTGAACATACAACAACAGGGATAGACTTATTTGAATATAAGCCAACATCCAAGAAAAACCTTCTCTAGAGGAAATAAAACTCACCTCACAAAAGGATAGGACATTACCATGACTATTGACCTCCTCATTGCTTGAACTAAAACAAAAAGAGAAATATTCTAGCTCACATGGTGATGAAAAATATGCCAAACCTATTTTTTGATCTATACATGGAATCTCTTCTTCATGCACCTCAAATGAAAAACTTTGAAGCTCAAGAATACCATTGAATTGAGAAAAAAGAGCATCACTCCTAGGAAAATGTGTGGCTTCTCAATGGTGGATTTTTCAACATATTGGTCCCACATGAAGAATTATAACTTAGTCACATTATTCCTAATGTCATAGGTCACATTTTCACCTTGAATGAAGACCTCATATTCAACATTACTACATTTAGGGATAAGAAAAAAAAAAAAACATCATAATTCATTGTATTTATGCACAATTGATCAACACATACCTCATATTTGTGAGACACTTCAACTGAAGAACTAAGTCCTTTAGATTGTATCTCTACTTTGATCTCTTGTTGGCAACTAGCTACAACAAAAATAGGCTCTTGGCATGTAACGACTACCACATCCTCTACTGCTTCTTCAATCCTATGCTACTAACTACAAAAATATTTTTTGTGGGGTGTTGATTTGATGTTTAAACCTAAACAAAATGTTTCTATAACATCCCAAAATTGGTCCTCCATGTCATAATTGCAAACCTCAAAATATTGGAGATCTTCATCAACTATAGCAAGGGATAAGCATGTTTGTTGTTGTTGCTCCAAAACCATGGAGTTCTTCATCCATCAAGCCAAGCTTAAGGTGATCAGATAATTATTTTGATGTAGGCATACATGATCTTTCCTCCTCATCTTCAAAAAAATAAGGGAGGGAATCAAATGAGAGTATTAATTCCTCTGTTGTATCATTTTTTCTACCTTTTTAATGTCTTGTTTCTGCAACTTATTATCTTCAACCATTTCTTGCAACAGACCAAGGCACTCATTATTTAGAGCACATGAAGGATCTTCAACACCAATCTCTTGACTCCTAGCTTGGAATATCTCCATCTTTTATTCTTTTGACCAATTAGTATCCCATACCATTGGTCCACCTTTAAATAGTGAAATAGCAACAATGGAGAAAAATGATCAAAAGGGCATTGAAACTCTTGTTGAAATTCTAGAAGGAGCTGTTCTATAGGAGTTGAAGTTTGAGCCTCCTCAAGGATGGTTCTTGTGAGGAATGGAGGCTCTCAAAACTTTGGATCTCAAACATAGGAGATATAATTGATGGCATAGGAGGTTCAATAGGAGTTTTAAGAGGTTGATTAGGATTCTTGAAACTAAAATTTTGTGCTTGCATACTGTTGGTGTTTTAAACATACCTAGCTAAGGCTTTGTAATTCCCTAAGGGGTTTCCAATCCCTATACTTGAGAACTAACAAAGCTAGTGGCCAACTAACAAGATTCGGTGAAAGACTGAGATATCCTAAACTTTTGGCTCTATGAAACCAAGGAGGGTTTTCCTAAGTGTGTTCATAAAAATGGTTTACATTTTTATAAGAAAAATTCTTCATACAGATACATTCCCCCACCAATGCAAATAGATAGGAATTATCCTGGTGGTGGAAAACCAAAGAATAATGAAAAATATCTAAAGCAGGGAGAATAAAATTAATGTAAGATTTGTATCTCAAAAGAGATGGGATTTGATTGTTTAAAATGTTTAGATCTTGAATCACCACACTTAGAGCCACAATCCCACACTTCTAAAAGAATCTTGCAAATACTATCTAGTGCCTCATCCATCAGGCGGGAGTCACATAAAATGTAACTCATATATTATGAATTTTTCACCACAATGCTTTACATCATGAGATCTTTCAGTTTTTTAAAATAATACTCCTTAGTGAATCCTGAGCATATTATCACAAACCAGTAATTCATTTTTAAGAATTTGATTAACTCATTAAGTTAAAGAAGGTTAATGCAATACACCTTTCAAATATACCATTGAATCTGAAAGAATAAACCATTGCTAAACTCATTCACAATCCATGACATATAAACAAGAGAGCAATTGTCTTAACAATTTTTTTAGATTTGTTTCAATATCAGTAATTACAAAAGTATAGCATCCTTATTTCATACTACTCATGACCTAGAATAATTTCCTAAATAATACCTTCAAAAAAACATACAGTAAAACCAACTATACATACCCTAAGCGTTAGGATACCAAAAATATGACCCCAAACAATGAGCCATGAGATCTCCTTTATAGAATAGGAGAGAAACAAGCATCAGGCTCCATTGTTCATATCAAAATGAATTTCATCTAAACAAAATGAAATTTGAATTCACATTCCAAAAATTCCTCATCATTAGAAATGACAACAAACGAATCGAGGAATCAAAATGGTTACATCCCAATGACCAGTCGGGGAAAAAACAAAAAACATCGTGCCACACACGTGCACGTCCACATCAAAACCAAACAATTGGGACAATACCAACCCAACAACCCACATCACCCTAGCAACATCATTCAGTAAGCACACGACCCTGATAGAGGTGACCACTCTTGGTTCTTGCTTCAGGGAGAAGCGAGACCATTCCCTTTCTCTTTCCAATACCAGCACTAGATCTAGCAACACAACATGGTGCCATTGTAGAAATTGGGGAAACCGCAAGGATCTCCTCGTCGAGGCTAATGAGCTCGGTCATGACCGTGATATAGCAACAATAGTCTGAATCAGTCTCGAACCCATCTCTAGCAGAGCCCAAAGAGAGCATAACAGGGGAACTATGGCATCCAGATTGCCTACCCGCACCTTGAGCAACTGCCTCAGGAGCTTCAAGAGTAGGTTGCTTCTCCTTACATTGTGATTCTCGGCACCCACTCTTGCACTTCATCGTACTATGGACTTATCCATTGAAAATGCCAGCTCAAAAAAAAATCAGCTAGAAAATCACTCGCCTGTAAAAAAAAAAAACTCAAAATGCGATGATACTGATGAGCAATTCAGCCGACATTTATAGAGCAAACCAGTGCAGGGAAAATTAATTGTCCAAACTGTAGTACGAGCATGTGAGCGAATAGTGGCTGATGTTGCCAACACAAAATAATTCCAGGCTTATGGAAAATGGTGTACATCCCATCATTGCATTTATCAGGAAGATATCACTCGCACGCAAGGAGATCGAGAGGAAATCCATTGAAAAACCTGTGCCATTAATGAAGATAACTCACAGAGCCCAAAATCTCCTCACATGAGTGAACAATAACCCTTTGAAAATAGACCGTTGATGTGAATGAGACCTGGCGAGTTAGATGACTCAGATTGAGTCAAAGATCATTGACAATCCACATCACTGCCTGGGAAAAACTATAGCCAATCACACTTCTCTAAAATAGGCAACTGTGACCGAGCAATAGGCCCATTCAGCCCTTCCATTATGGGAGCTAAGCCAAGTGTCATCATTTCGCAAACCTCGCAATAGCTCTGAGAACATTAATCTGATCGTGTGAGGCCAGTGAGGGACATACTCAAAAGACCTAAAGACTCATTCTTGCTTGACCAAAACTCCACTTGGCACTAAAAAATAGACTTCCCTATTTTGACTCCCTTGAAAACTCAACAATTCCTTTAGCAAGGCATAGAGGAATGAGTTTGTTTGACTCTTTCAACTATGATGATGATGACAATCACATCTTCTTTTGATCATTAATTTTCAAACTATTTACTGAACAAATATAGGACATGTTTCCTATATTTCTACAATTGCTTTGGCTTTTTGGAAACGTAGGATAAGAACTCCCTCAGCTATTTCCAATTAGATATTAATGACTAATTGCTTTAACTTGGTAACCAGATGTCATAAAGCTAGATCAGGCAACTATATTTAGTTATTCCAATATTTCCTCTATTTCAAGATTGTGAAAAATTTCTATAATAATTGTAATCTACAATCCTCTTCTTTCATTCTCTTCATCTTTTTGATACTGACCTATGTAGAAAATTTATCATCCCAAGTGTTAATCCCACTTGTAAGAAGCCATGATTCCTTTATTGGAAATGTCCAAAATGCAAATTAGCCTACACCATCTCCACTTTTGTATCCCAACAAGTAATGAACTCATCTAGCATTCATAGGAACTAACTATTTCACTCACCTGAGTCAAAAGAAAAGAAAATATCTATGCCTCGACACAGTTTAAATACCAACAAAAGAGGTGGTTTTGAACCTACAAGCTTAATCCAATTCAAAAGCCAATGATGTTTGTTCCTTTCATACAGAGATACCTATCAAGATATGTATATATGATCTTCAAGGTCCAATTCATTTGAAGACAGACACCATCACACTCTTTAGAAAATTCCCATGCCAATATATTTACCTAATAACCACCCTTGACTCTATTTGTCAAGTTTTTCTAGCTTCTTATGATGTTTCCAGATTCCCCAACCATTGAGATTTTCAAAAGAGGAAAACCCCTTAGATGCTTCACTACCTAAAAAATTACACTCAAAATTGTTGTCCTGATATAACAATAGCTAGTTAATGATATCAAGTTCTAACAATCCATAATGTTCTTTAATGATTTCTAGCTTTGATTTTGTGATAATTTTTGCATCAAAATTTCAGATCACACTCTATGATCCATCATCAAGATAAGAGTAGAGCTAAAGGAGAAAATGAAAATTTTAAGACCAAGAGCTTATTAAAAAGAACAAAATCAGGGGGAGAGAGGGGCATGAAGACCAAGAAGGAACAAGAAAAAAGAGAAAAAGACTAAATAATTAAAAAGAAACCAAAAGGAAAATTAAGCCAAGAAGAATGAAGAAGCACTAATACACTTAAAAGAGGCAAGTAAATAATTCCAAAAAATGCACCAAAAATTAAAAGCAAGAAAAAAGATTAATAAAAACTATATAATAAGAAGGAAGGCAACAAGTTTGCTAGTGCTTCTTCATCCTTCTTGGCTTAATTTTTCTTTTGGTTTCTTTTTAATTAATTATATTTTTCTCTTTTGTCTTGTTCCTTCTTGGTCTTCATGCCCCATCTCTCTCCTCCCCCTGATTTTGTTCTTTTTAATAAGCTCTTAGTCTACAAATTTTCATTTTCTCCTTTAGCTTTGCTCTCATATTGATTATGGATCATGGAGTATGGTTTGAAATGTTGATGCAAAAATTCTCACGCAATCAAAGCCATAAATTATTAAAGAATAACAATGGCTATCAATAAGGGCATTTGGAACATAATCTCTATCCTCAAACCTACCACTCAAATGCTCCAAGAAAAACTCCAACACTGCATAAGACATCTATGGGCAACATTGTCTTTTCTATGCAACAATAGAAGAGTAGGTAGAAACAAAATTGACACCTTCAAGAAGAAAATTGAGAGTTCATGAACCAATCTTACTAGTCCAACCACTAAAACACCAATCATGTGTGGGTTGTCCTTTAAAATATAGAGAATTAGATGGTGCAAGGAATTTAGGTGCCTTCATTCTAATGGCAACATCGTGCAGTTTCCTTTACTGTACCAATACAAGGTTCTTTTCTTCAACAATAGGAAAATTGGCTTTACTAAATCACCATATACAACTAGAAATTTGAACCATGCACTCATTATGTGCACATCTAAACTCCCTCTCAAAATATTTTCAAACCTTCATTCGCACCTCAAAGTTTTAGTCTTGTTGAATAAATCCCTAGAAATATCCTTCATCTTTGCACGGAAGACCAAGAGATGCCTCTGGAATGTCAATGTCGACAAAATGGGAAATCATGAATACATTTTTGACCTCTTATTCACCATTGAATCTAGATAATGTTGTCGATATCATTTCCTCTATCTTGTAAAGCAAATGTTAAGGGTTTTAGCTATGTGGCCTTTACCTTTTATGCCATTCCCATAACATGCACCATGACTCTCACCACCATACAAGACATATGGAAGCAAGGGCTATGCAAATGAAAACCCTTTCCACACGTATATAAACCTTCATCCTGATCATGAGTCACCTTCATTCTCACCTTCAAAGTTTCACTGAACATCTCCAAGTATTTACAACATACATAACTATTAGACCATTTACAACCTATATCAAACAAAATGTCTTTTGATGGATTTCGATACCCCTTTCCTTGAACATCTTGAAACCATTGCATACTGTGACACCAAATTTCTCATATGTGCACTTTGTCAATGCATGTCGAGAACTCAATATTTTGCACACCTATCCACCAGAGCAATACTCACAACATCAAAGCACCCTTCCCAAAAACTGGCAAGTCCCCTGTCATTGACTCTAAGAAATATCAGCATGTAATCCCTCATATTGGAGAGCCTAGCCTATTGACATGAAAATATAATCCACACTTCGTGTGGTTTGAGTAAACAATACATTTTCCACCTTTGGAATATTCAATTATTGATGTAGAATAGAGCGTAACTCCTTAAACCAGCTTCTCAATGTCTTGGTCAAAACCAACAACAAGCTTTTAATTGGCCTCATCCAATAAAAGAGTATCGACATTATAAAATAATGATCTATGATCCATATCCCATCTAGATATATAAATATACCCATAATACCATGTAAAAAGAAATAATATATTTCTCCCCTAGCTTTTGTCTTTGTTGTTGTGCATGATATCAACCATTTTGCGCAAACAACAATTTCCATATCTCTCTCCAAATTTGACCTCCACACTTATAGAGTTTGGGATTTGTTATGTAAATGTATATTAGATCCCTTTATCTGTTTCCAGGTTCATGACATGCAAGACAATATTCAACACCATACAAGACATTCAACAAGAAGAGATATTCAAACCAATGCATTCCATTGGGATTTTAGGATTGACTCCTCATTCTAGAAATAAATCACTTCTTCACCACTAATACCTTTGTTATCCTTGTTACAAGAAGTGACTAGGTAATGTAACTTGATCATGCAGAGGTTTTCATCCTTGAGTTGATACCACAAAGTATCATACGTCACAAGGGTCTTCATTACAAATCTTTTGTCATCTCCATTAAATGATGAAAAGGGATTTTTTGGAAACATTGATTGAGGTCTACTCTAAAACTTGAAGTAAACTATTAGTCTTTGGTGACTCTTTATAATTAAAAAACATTATATAAACTTGTCCATTATTGAAAAAATTATATACCTCTACTATAGCTAACACAATATGGGTTTTTTTACTAAGTTTAGACTAAGGTTTTAATATTTTTGGCAATCCCCAACATAACTCACTCTCAAATAGTAATAGGAATAATGTACAATAGGTATGCAAATCTTAAAAAAAGCATGAATAACATCTACCAGGGTTTTTAAAATGTTTGGAAATTCTTTCATTGTTGTCTATCATGTGCCCTTTGTTCTTAAACCTCTTTACCAATTTTAGTTGTCCAACACTTCCATGCATAAATCTCAAGCTACCTTCTCTTTAAAAATAGGTATATTTCCACACAAAATTGATAATAAAGAAGAAGATACATTATTCCCTGATGCATAGTTGATAATAGTATGACAGTGTTAAGGCCAAGTAGATCTCACTTTAACTCCTTTCTCTTTCCTTGACAGTCTTGGCTATCATGAAACCTTGAGATCTCATGAAAATAAACTCAAAGCATAACAAAACCTAGGAAGATCAGCTTATTCACATGGAACTCAAACTCTTCCCTACTTTTCTATATAAGACATTCAACATGACTTGAAAAATTCATTTAAGATCAGACTAAGACTCTCAAATTCCTAAGATCATCACAATATTTAGCTATTGAGACCTATTGACACAAAATTTTGTAGGGGTAGTAGTCTTATGGGAAACTTAGCTACTGGGGGACTTGTGCACTTAGATAAGTGACGTCTGGATTTTATCGAAGCCAACTCTTTGTTTTTATGGGGGGAGGTAAAAGGTTAAAAGGATAACATTTAATAATCAAACCTAAACTTAAGGTGATGCACCAAATCATAAGAGAAATAACTGAGCACAATGTTGAAGCAAAGGCTCGAATAGTAACTGTTGTTTATCAAATAGATGATTTGGAAACACTTCAAACATAAGAACATCAATTCATTGCATATCATAACCAATACAACATAGGCCAACGCAGAAGAGTAACAACATGATCTGCATTTTATTCAGTTGTATGAGATTACAAAATGTGAAAATAGACATTCATATACTTCAAGAAATGAAAGCACGGTCTTAATATCCTATCAAAGGCATGAAAAAAGAGAGGCCGAATTGATTGGCACAGTCTAAAAACTCAAGTTTAATAGAAAATATTACAAAAGGCTAATTTATAGTGCTCGAGAGATAGGGCCACACAACAACAATAGAGAACACGCAGCAGTAGAGAAGAACACATGGCAGCAAAGGAGAACCAACACACAGGTGAAAAATCCTAGATAACAGACGCACAGGAAAATGCCATGCACCGAACACATGGAACCCGAAAAAACAAGGAGGGACATCCCAAAAAAAAGCTCTGAAGGGAAGCCACATGGAGGACGCTGAGCAAAAGAAACCATAGAGTGGGCCCGACTCAAAAAGGAACAAGAGAAGGCCACGCGTTGAATGCATGGAACTCGGCAAAGGAAAAGCGATATGACACAACAAGAAGCTCTGATAGGAGGACACATGGAGGATGTTGAGAAGCTACGAGCGATAACAAACAAGGTGAAGCTGTGAAAAGAAAAGATAATCATGAAGGCACAACAGTTCATAAATAAATGTTCATAGTTTGGCAACTCATAGGGACATTTCTCCTGCGGAATGAAGAACCCAAGAAATCTTGGTTCAACATCACCATTATCGCTCACAGCTGAGAGAGGGCAGCTAGAAGGCCGGTCCAAACCTCAATATTTGATGGCATAGATAGCGCACAGATTTTCATGTGCCAACTTAAGATCAATGATTGCCTTAAAAGGAAATCCGTCACATAGATTCGCCTTGAACTCAAGCTAGAAAAAGAGTTGCGCCGGCTAATGCACTATACCTTCAATATTTTCAGCGGTCAGAGATTGATCAAAGGATTGGAAAATGAAAAGATCTTGCTTCTTCTCCTCAATTCTTGCAATTATGTGCTTGATGCCTACCACCATTTTATTTGTGATGAAGGGCAATGGGAGGCCTCGCTGAGTTAAGCGGAATTTTTTTTTCGGCATATCACTAGTAATTTGGTTAAATTTGGCCCTGCATTCTCCCACATGTTGAATGACTTCATGCACGGAGATGAGAATATTTACTTCCATAGCCACCACTGTTCGATCTTCAATACCCATGCCACTCAATGCTTCATCAGAGGTTGTATATAACTTTCCCAACAATCGCCTAGCCTCCATAACTTTATCGGAAGTCATCTCCTACACTTGTTGCATTGTTTTGTTAACCACCCCACATAGATTGTTTTCCTATGCCATAAAATTTAGGGTTGGCTATAAATTAAGGTATAATGATTTGACCTTATCCTAGTATGACGCATGTAGTTCCTTGGAAATCTCCAACGAGCTCATTTGTGGTGCAGAAGGTTGGGCTCTCAAAAGGTTTAGTTCTACAGTTTTATTGCCTAGGACCACCCTCAACTCTAATAAGCTTCCTTCCAAGATGGACAACTGACTCCTCAGAGTATAAATTTCTCTCTTTCTTTTCGAAGGCCAATTCGGCCTGCCTCCGCTTCTCAATTTCCTACTCCAGAGTAGCATTCATCTCATTTACCTCCTCATTAGTGCTCTGTCGGAGCTACTTCAGGCCATCATTTGAATACTTTAAATCATCATGGAGGGTTTCTTCAATCACTCGGAATTGTTCAATCTCTTTTTGTAGGGTTGGAACAACATCCGTGCTCAAAGCCTAAAGCTCATTTACCTTTCCTTCCAAGGAATTCTTCTCATTCTGTAGGTGATTAATTTCATCCTCCTCAGCCTTATGCTTGTTTTCCCAAATATCTACCTTACCCCCCAGCTCTTTCAACTGCTCATCCTTTTTTTTCATTTGGTGATTGAGCTTGAGGAAGTCGGTATTCACCACCCTCTGGGTCTCTTCCATCAGCTCAACTTTTTCCTACGAACGAGCCTACTTCAATTCTAGCCCTATGAGATTGACATAATAGTCAATTGGCAACATGTCCCCGACTGGCTTGATCACATTGGAGGTGATTTTTACAAACATCAACAAATTCTAACTCTTGTTGAATATAGTTTAAAATAGAGGCTCTGTTTGCCTGCCCATATCCTCTTCCCTTCTTTTCTGAATTCGACTTGCTCGGGCACTTTTATTTGCATCCACCTAAGGAAAGTATTCCTGGGACGAAATGCCCAGTCCACCAGCAAAAGGAAATTCCTGAGGGACTACTAGTGGGAAGGATAGCGTTCTTAAAGTATCAGTGGACTTGCTAGGCCTAGTAATAATTATCGAGGAGAAAGGTGGGATAAAATGGCCACTCAAAGATGATGGAAACATGGTAGGAAGAAAGGTCAGGGAAGCACCAACCAACATGTTGGGTCTAGGAGATGCAAATTTCTGACTCAAAGGGTCAGGATGTGCCACCATTTGTGTTTCAAGGGCAGGAGGAAAAGCAAGAGATGGAAAGGGACCCCTAGGAGAGAAAATATTGGCCTGCCCTAGATACCCAACAATAGGAATAGATGGTGCAAATGAAGTAACAGGGGAAGATGAGGAGGAGACCAAAGACATAGTAGAGAGAGGAGAAGGAGTGAAAAATACCTGAGATTCCCGAAGACCCGCAACCAATACCACTACTTTTTCTCGCTGCGACTCCCTCTCTCCAGCGGATTCTCCCATTCACTATCATTTTTCCTTTGGGGAACTATCAAGATCCACAATAACCTTTCATGGGCACCTGGAAGACCTTGGCCTCTTCACACCTAATCTAGAAGAACTGGTAGCCTCTAACATCTACATATTTGGAGAGTCTTCCTACTGTGATTGATGTCCACTGAATTTTGCCCCTTGCATAGGATTTTTTTCAGTTGTGGAAGCCCTCTAGGCTACCTCTTCTCCATGTTTTAGGGCTTCACTTTCCACCTCATTAAACTTCTTAGAATATGAAGGGTTTGGAGAGTTCTCATTGTCTAAAATTTTGTGACACTAGATATCATCAAACTGGTTGTTTGAATCCACCTCCTAGAAGAACCCATTTGTCATATTTATCTCCTTCCTATACGTTCAAAAGTCTTTAATTTTGTCTGGCTTCCACTAGAGCTTGTTCAACTGACTGCATAGAAATTGACTCATCTTGTGATTGGGATTGGGCTTGGCCACAATGTGATAAAATTTTAGCCAAGGTAGTCGACCTGAGTTAGAAGGTATATACTCCAGGTCGACGTATGATCTTACATTCCCCTCATCTACATTTCTTCGAGGGTCCTAGAATGGCCAAGGCTGGTGTGGAATCTTTATGCCAATCTTTGATAGATTGTTCTTAGGATTGTATCACCATGTGTCACAGATGACTACCAACTCAAGATTAACCTACTTAGAGTATAAAACCTCCAAGTTTTTCACCTTCGAGCTCTTTTTCTTTACCAACGTTATAGAGCTGAACATGTTTGGAAACAAAATGCGGGAGCGAAAAAGGATCCCGAATGATACCTTGCATACAGAGCATAGTGAAATCCATACCAAAGAACCAATCACAAGGTGGAACAAGACCCTACATCCATGATATTTGTCTTGGTGATAAACGAGTAGACATGATGCCTCCATCATGATCCAAATCTTGCAAATTTGGAGCTAGGAACGCATCCGAAAAATGTGTAGTAATCAATTTTTTTGACATGATGGGATTCCATGTCGAAATTGGCTCTCGCACCATGTTCATCAAATGAAGCTAGGGCTATGAATTGTTGGAAATAGTCAGGATTTTTGTGCAAAATCATGTAGACTAGGAAAGAAGAATACCTTAACCTAGAACTAGGCTCGAATTCCCTCAGCTATCGGCTCATCCCATGAATTCTAACTTTCACAAATTCCATCAACAAAGGCATGACATTCTTCTTCAACATGAAGCTGAGACTCATTTGGAAGTCGAAGACTTCCTTATTTGTATCAAATCCACACACCAATGCCAAAATAGAGTTAGACGGAGGTGGAACCCGACTTTAAAGCACCCAGACCAATTGGGAAGCTAGGAGGTGCAAAAACATCTAAAGGCTGAGTAGTCTCAATGTTAAAAAACTATTGCACCATCTGTAGCGTCTTCAAGTAACCTTACAGTCTAGAAATGTCAAAATCTTCAACATTCTGAAGAGAGAGCAAAGGAATGCATAGCATATCCTACAGGGACTGGGGAAAGATTACCACTCTCAAATTGGGGCCACTTATGATTCCAGCCTGAGGGTCGAAACATCTTTCAAATGCTACCACAATCTCCAAACAATGATGCACCAGAGGAACCATGTACTAGGGAAGCCCACAGTTCCACAAATGTCTGTGAAAAGGGTCTGTAATCTTCTTCATTTTATCACATGCAGCTTCCCTCAGGCTTTTGGGGTTATGAGATAATTTAGGATCTTGAACATTGTCCCAATCTTCCGATATCCAGGTTTAGTTTCTAGGATAAATCATACCTACTATTTTCAGGTCTGTTGGCTTGGTAAAGGGCCAAGATGGCTTTGTTGGAATACCTGGGGTAGCATAAGAATCGTGGGAATATATTTTTATGCAAGGTGCAAGCATTCTTCGCTCATCAATACTCTTCGTGCCCATGACCTGTGTTGAACTACCTATAATTTCAGCCATTTCCTTGTATTCTCGAGAGACTTCACAAAATCTACAATTTAAATTTTGAAAACGTTTCTCTTCTTTGCAAATGATTTGGACGGTTACACACTTTGTTAAGTTTACACAATAAATTCCCTCCGCACGCTCAACCTGGTTTTTTATTTTCATGAAAATTGTCTTAGCAAGTGTATGTGCCAACCTTTCACATTAGTTACTCCATGCACCACCAGCCTTTTTCATGCATGTGAAGAGATTGCTAACCTACCAAAATACTCTTCACATTTAAGAGACATGACATCACATAAGGTGGCGCTTGATTTTTCTTGGAAAAAAAACTGAATCAACCTTTCCATATCTTTCACGACCCTTTGCATTTACTGATTACTTGATCATACTCGAGAGCATCAACCAACAACCTCATCTAAAAATATTTTCCTTTATTTAATTAGGATAGTAGCATTACATGTTAACAATTGGCTCATTCTCATCCTCATTTCAAAAAATCAAATAGAGCAAGTTGCAACCGCACTTGATTACTTACATCATTTTGCACGCCACAACACTGATTATCAAGGCTCCTCAGTACCATTTTCTTCTGACATAATCATACCTTGCCTCATTAGGAGAACCCCGACCATCTATAAATAGGATCCTTGGCAACCTTGCTAATCCACAATTATATTCAACATTCATAGTGATTAGGCCCTAGTATATCTTTAGAAATTTATCATTTAGCTAGAGTAGCAATAGATTATTGAAATGCCAATTAGACTAGTCTGCAAGAAGACTTAGGCTATCTTATTATATGTGAAGGCTATCAAATGGGTAATAGGAAAGGATTGTGTATAATATGAGGACTAGTATAGATTAAACACCAACATCTATTCTCACTTCGTCACTACTCTACTGGACATTGGTGTCTTCAACTAACCAAGCTAGTTTTTCCCCAATGTTACCTCGGGGGATTAGAGAACATGGTGTGATCTATTGAATTTGATCATGGGGTCCCATCCATTTGCAACCTGCGTTAGTTGCTCGAGCAAGGAAGAAGGCCACTGCAAGGCTTGCGTCGACTGCCACTTCCTCATGAGAATGCATAATGTTGAACCCTTCCAAAGTGTGTAATGGTACGAGAAATTCGAGAGGATGGTGTTTCCCCACCATATGCCACCTGCTGCTACTATTTTTGGTCCTTCCAATTCCTAAAGAATTATGAAAAGTATATTCCCATTTTTTTTGTGTTTGCCAACCTATGCCATACCATCAACGAATATATATATATATATTTTGAAATATGGCCAGGCGGCCTCACTGAACAATATGTATATAAAATGTAAATGCTCCCAGAAGTAATATAATATGCAAGTTTTCCATATCCTAGCTCTTTCTTCATTTTATTTCATTTTTTGCAATAATATAGTTATTCAAAAGCACTGAGAAAAACCCCAAACTAATAAAGCATGAAAAATATTTACATATTTACAAATTTACTACATAAGTTGAATTAACTAAATTTTTTAAGGTGTATTCCATTAACCGGAATACCCAAAGCAGCACCTTCTATGGTCTCTAACTCAAAATATTTATATTGTTTGCACTGGATGATCTTGAACGACCCTTCCCAGAAACTATTGATGTTGCCATGTTGGTCGGTCTTTTCTCCACGCTTGTTGAACTTGAGCACCAAGTCTCCACATTGTAGCCCCTGGTCAGACGTATTCTTATCAAACCACCTCTTTACCACTTGTTGGCAGTTGTTCATTTCCTTGAGAGCATGCTCTCTTTTCTCTTGAACCTCAAGTAACTCAGAAAACCGTATGTCCATAGCTCCATTTTGCTCAATTTCAAGAGATTTGAGCAGTTGGATGGCATGGATTTTCATAGAAATGGGCAACAACGCCTCCTTCCCATACACCATCTCATAAGGAGATGTCTTCAATATCTACTTGGGTGTGATACGGTCTACCCATAGTGTTGTTCAGAGGTTTTTATGCTACTCCCTCTAGTGTTCTGAGGCCTATTCTTTAAATCAACCTGATAAGGTTTTTTTTCGTAGATTCAGTGAGGCCATTCCCCTGTGGGTAATAATTAGAAGAGTTTTTTAAGAAGACTCCATATTTTAATGCAAATTGGCTCATTTTAGAATTGAGAAAAGCTTTAGCATTATCATAAATAATCATCTTTGGCAGGCCGAATCTGGCTACCAGTTCTTCCAAGAAGTTAACAATTTATGCTTTCATTGTATTTTTCAATGGCATAGCCTCTACCCATATGGTGAAGTAGTCAGTTGTTGTTAAGATCCACCTGTGTCCAACCAATGAAAAAGGATTAATCATGCTAATGAAGTCAAGATGCCATTGAGAAAAATGCTCCTCCACTACTATGGGTTTCAGTGGCATAGCAACATTTTTCCTTTTTCCAACAAAAAAATGACACTCGCTGCAAGACTTTACCAATGAAAATGAGTCATTGAATAATGTTGGCCAGAAATAACCAGCACATATGATTTTGATTGTAGTGGTTCTTGCTGAAAAATTCCCTTTGGCCGAGCCACTATGATATTGATCCAATATGCTTTTTTCTTGCTCCCCATTTACACATCTTAACAAGATACCACTAAAATTTATTTTGAAAAGAATTCCATCCAAGAGAACATAACTATTATTTTGCAATCGATGAAAACATCTCTTAAATGAAAGGAGATTGGTTGGATACCTTCTTGTTTGCATAAAATTTATCCTGGCCTCTAGCCAATCGTCCTCAAAGCTTTCCTCATTCAGCATCATGGGTTCCAAGATTTCAAACTCAACAACTGGTTTATTTTTTTTAGCTAAGTACTTGCATAGTCCATTTCCTTTGACAATCTTAACTAGCTTAAGTTCAATGTCATACTCCAGGATCTTAGATATCTAGTTATCCCTTTTCTTGATGATTTCTCTTCTATAATGTATTCTCGCACATTAGGATGCGGCACACAAACAATCACCTTGTTGCATCATATAAGGTGTCGAAACTTCTTCAACCCCTTTACGATAGAAAAAGCCTACTTCTCTACAAAGTTATATTTCACCTCATATTCCTTCAAGGTGTGTGAATAGAAGGAAATAGGTGATTCCCTTTTATCTTCATTGTCCTTCTGCATTCGCACAGTGGAAATACTATTGCCACCACCAAAGACATACATAGTAAAATCCTTTGAAAAATCCAGATTAATCAATACAGGAGAAAATGAGATAACCTCTTTTATTAGCTCAAAATATTTTCTGGCTTCCACCATCCATTTGAAAATCTAGTCCTTTTTCAGCATCAGGGTAATAGATCGAACAATCCCTACAAAGTCCACACTGAATTGATTGATGAAATTCACCTTACCCAAAAATTATTGCAATCATTTTTGTTCACGGGTAGAGGGAGTTCCTTGATTGCATTAACTCTTTCTCGATCAATAGAAATACCTTCCTTTGAGACAACATATCCCAATAGATTCCCTTGAGGGACCCCAAACACACGTTTCTTTGGGTTTAGAGAAATATTGAACTCTTGGAATTTCTAGAAGACAAGATTGAGATGATCAAAGTGATCATTGACAGATTTAGAAAACACTGTTAGGTCATCTAGATAGATAAGGATAATCTTATGTATTAAATCTTTGAAGGCAATATCCATAACTCATTGAAAAGTGGCTCCAGAATTTGAAAGTTCGAAGGGAACTTTAGCATATGCATATGTTCCCCAGTTTGTAGTGAACGTTGTTTTTTTCTGGTCTTCCTCCTTCACACGAATCGGATTATAGCTAGAGAAACCATTTCCAGCATTGAAAACATTTTAGAACCAACAACCGTTTGTAGAATTACCTCCATGGAAGGCAGGGGGTAATGTTCCTTCAAGGATGCCCTATTCAAGTCTCAAAAGTTCACACACAACCGTATATCTCCATTCTTCTTCTGGACTGGCACCAAGTTTGACACCCAAGTGCTATGCTTGATTGGAAACGCTATCTGGGATGCAATCAATTTATTTAACTCCTATGACATGAGTGACTCAATCTTTGGATTCACTAGCCTCTGCCTTTGACAAATCGACTTTTCTCCTTCTAGTAGCTCAATTGTGTGTTGGATAATCCTGGGATCATATCCCTTAATATCATCATATGAACAGGCTACCATGCTCAGATACTCCTCATAAAAGTGCTTTAGCCTGTCTCTATTCTTCTAGGAGACTCATTTTCCAACCTTGAGCTTTTTATCTTCTCTGATATGCAAATTGGTATAGTCAACTTTGTCAACTACAAGCTTCCTTTTATCTTTCCTTGCATCATCAGAATCGAAAAGACTCTCTAGAGTAACTAGGCCCCTAGGGAGTTTATTGGATTTTAATTGGATTACTTGATCTCCATAGGCTTTGGTGATCTTTGGTTGCAATTGGTCGGAAAATTCTCTAGATAGCTGGAGAAATGACGCAATATGAGCATCACTAGCAAACACTTGCCATTCTTGATCATTATTTGAGACAACAGGCCACACAATTACTTGCACTACATGTTTATTTTTTAACATCTTGGAAGCTAGCTCAAACTAAGCTTCAACGGTTGCCATTCGGTCAACTTCAGAGTTCTGCTCTCTTGGTATAGCCTGAATGTTGAATGCGTCCAAGCCTTCAATGAGATCCCAGACCTGTTATGCCTTGCATAACCACCCCATCTTTTTCCTTGGCCAAAATGGGTCCCCCTTTTCTGTTTTTGTCTTTGGTTTTTTTTCAAACAAAGTTTGGAGTCTTTATTTTCCATCACTTTGTTTTTCTTTGGTTTGTTTTGTCAAAGCTGGAACCAGAACCAAATCATGTTTTGAAACTTGTTTCAAAGATCGATTCTAATCCTTGTCTTGATGGTCTTTTGTTTTCCTTTTTAGTTTTTTCTTTATTGGAGCCAGAGCCGGAGTTGAAGTTAAGCCTAAACTTAGTTCAAGTTTCAAATTCGATTCTCTTTCCGCCTCCGCCTTCGCATTTTGGTCTTTCATTTAGACTTAGAGTTTTGTTGGTTTTTCTTGTTTTAGTATTTATGTTTTATTTTGTCATTTTGTTCGCTTTTTTCTTTGTTGGAAGAAGCAGAACCAGAACAAGAACCGAGTTGGAAAATTGGACAAGTTTCTAAATCATTTCCCACTCCGATTCTGCTCTCGCCGTTTTTGATGTTTGACTTTATTGGAATCACAAAATAGTAATGTGCCATTTCCCTCTACAGTTCTGACTCTGCTCTGCCACATTTATGGCATTAATTATAGGGGATTTGCACATATGAAACTACAATTTTTTACCTTAATTAGGGATTAACTAGTAGTTATCATCATTGTTTAAAATATCAAGAGTGAACCAAAGTTGTAGTGGAGCATTCGTGTGTGTGATTCAATCGAAAGGGAGACAATTACGTGTGGAATTTCTTCAGGGGACTAACCTATTTATTTGTGTTTGAGGTAGGGTTTTTTGTTCTTCTCTTTCATTTTATTTCGCATTTTCTGTTTTTGTTCGATCATTGGTTTTGTGCGAATTCATGATTCTTGGTTCTTTTGTGAGTTCATGTGATACATTTTTATTCTTTTTTTTGGTTTTCTAGTTTTTGTTTTGCTTTCTTGGTGTTTTGTTTCTCATTTGTTTGTTTTTGACATGGTCATTTTCACGTTTTAATCGTGACCGTATCGTGATGCCCTAGTTTTTTAATGCATAGATTAATTGCAGTTTTTACTTTGGTAAGGTTTGGTAAATTATGGTTTTACTTAGGAAACCTATTTCGCATTGAATCTGATTAATTTGAATGGGGTTAAATTTGTGCCCTAATTAGTTGAAATTCAGGGTTTTGACGCGTTCTTGTTTTAAATATGATGCCCTAATTATTACGGCTGCCTCTCGATCATATGGGGATGGGCTTGTATAGGTTATTTTCTAGCCCCTTTCATTTTGATATGACCTAGTCCTTAAAATCATGATGTTATTTATCATTCGGTTAAAATCTCTTATGACGTCATAATTGTTTTTAAGAGGAAGCGAGATCAGAATCGATTTAGAATTTGAGCCATGTTTTGTAGAAAGTATCGATTCCATATTCATCGCGTCTCCAAATTCGCTTACAATAAGAAGCAGGCTCTCAAAATAACAGTAACTCAGGTGGAAGTGGAACCAGAACCGGAATTGAATATAAAATTGGAAAATATTCATGGAACCAAATCATTTTTCATTCCGATTCTGGTTACCATTCCAACTCCGACTTTGGACCCGCCTTGTTATTACTGTAATCTCAATAATTTTTTTGGCTTTGATCCCTACAGTGTTTTAAAAGAGACTATTTAGAATGTTTTCTTCCTGGTTTCTCCTCTGGTATATATATGAAGGGTAAGGTCTTAAAGCATATTTTGTTATATTTGTTCTAGGATTTAATTTAAGGTTTTGTTGCAAGAAGGTAAAGGATGTCAGGAATATCAGGAGAGGCTTCACAAAGGAATTGGCCTGTAGAAACTTCAAAGGCAGCAACTAAGCCTAAGAAGATTAAGCCAGAACAACTACCTTATACCTTGAGGTATAACCATAGGGGTCTTGTTGTCACTACAAGCAAAGTGGAATTAGATTGGGCCGATATAAATGATACCAATTTAGGCCCGTTCAATTTTGAGGAGTTATACTCAAAGACTTTCACTGAGGATGTAACAGTGAGAACTGGAAGAATACTTGAGTCTAGCTTGGCTCACATCACTGTATTTCGTCTATCTATCCAATGCCCGAAATTGACCATGACAATAGCAGGAGCTTACAATCCGACCACTAGACAATGTATGGATTTACAAAAAAATGTGATTATAGATCTAACTCCTCAAATGTTTCAGTTAATGTTTAGTGTCCCTGATTTGAATAACCTTGCACAACTGAATGAGATAGATGCTTTAGGGATATATAGCAAGCACAAGGAGGCCAAGAAAACCCACTTGAACAAGAAGTGGCTAAGAGTGGAGAAGAAGTCTCTGAGAAAGCTCTTAGATCAACCAAAGAGGGAAAATTTTTACAAGGAGGTATCGTACATTATAATAATGTTGTCTAGGGTCTTTGGGAAGAGGGATGCATTTCATTTCAAGGAATAAATGTTTCCTTTCATTCAAACAATATTTGATGGAAGGCAACAGTTTGATTAGCGTATGATTGTCTCGGATACCATTCATGATCAACTAACTAGAATAAGGGAAACCAAGAGATTTTTCATGACCTCATTATTATTTATGCAGCAACCAGAGGAGACATCTTTCTAGGGTTGAACAGAGTGGGAATATTGGGAGAGTCCGATGGATGAAAGAGATCACGGGATCATTATGACCAGCTATCCCTACAGGTTTTTGAAACACAATTTAGAAGAGTTAATGATGCAATCTTATATGTGGTCATTAACCAACTTAGTGGAGATGCAAGATATAGATTGAGCCAAGAGGCCATGACCTTTATCACATAATGGGGATGTTGGTATATCCAATACCCCAATTTCACTTATTTCAAGTTGGTAGGATTTGAGGTTCATCCCCACTTGTTTCCAAGATGTTGCAACAATAAGATGATTTTGATGGAGTTTATCTACAAAGCTCTGGGGGCCAATGCCCGATTTGGAATAAAGCACAAACCAGGTTGTCACAAGTTCCCCATGCAATTGGGTGAATACATCTACCCACACCTTGTGGGAGGTAAGGTGGTTTGTAGTGAATTGATACACTTGAAGTTGGGTTTGTATGCTGCTCGAAAGCACTTTGATGCTAAGAAGAAGATGAATTCTTTTTTGGCTTTGGTCTTTGACAAATATTTCAACCTGCTAGAGGACTTTTGGAGTGATCTTCAAGATGAATATGACCTCATGAAAAGGAATTATGAGAGATTTCCTATCTCACTCATGGTATTATTTGGGGTCAAAGATGATATTCCTGATACATTATTAGATGATGGAGTAGTGTTAGATCCATCCTATGAGGCATTGAACATTGGTACCAAAATTTTGGATCCAATAGATTGGGATGGTGAGGAGACCATCAACATTAAGGAAATAGGGAGACCAGTCTTGGATAGGAGTATCCACTGGGTTGTTTTTAAGAACCAAAACTTCCAGGGGTCCAACTCCTAAGAAAGGAAAGGGATATAAGATAGTTGAGAGAAAATTTCCTCCCAAGGAGCCTTTGGAATTTTTCCCTCCTGATATTGAAGAGATTGAGTTGGAAGCTCCGACTGAAGATTTAATTCAAGTACAAGAGGAGGATGCCCAAATAGGACCTATAGCTTCAACACTAGCAATAGGTGAGTCATCTGCTCAAGTCCCTCTTACAGAGAAAAAAAGTAAAAATATGCTTAAGGGGACTCTTCACGGTATTGCTGAAACATTAAAGGGAAAAGGAGTATAGCTGGAGATCTATGATGTTGAAATGGACTCTGATGAGACCTTTTCAGAGAAGGATGCACAAGAAAATATGCCTCTAGAAGAGGAAATTGAACATGTGCTAATAGAGGAGGATCAATGGGAATTGTTTGAGGAAGCAAAGAAAGCTTCGGATGCTCAAGCACATGTAGAAGCAATGGAGAAGAAAAAAGCAATATATGCTAAGGCACAAGATGATGCATTACTTCAACAGCAATAGATGGAAGCCAAGTGAAGAGCTTATGAAGTGCAGAAACAACAAAGGCAAAAGGAGCAGGAGCTCAAGACCAAAGAAGAGAATGAAAAGCTCAAGATGGTGCAAAATATTCATGAGCTTGAAGAGGAAAAGGCTAAATAGAGGATATAAAGAGAAGCCCGAGTGGCTAAATTGAAACTAGTTGAGGAAGCCTATAAAAAGAAGGAAGATGCAAAACATACACAAAAAGAGAAAGATGTTGAAGATTTGGTCAAGCATCTACAAAAGGAAAAGGAAGCCTTAGATAGACTTAAAGTGTTGGAAGTGGAGAGAAACAAGTTGCTTGAGGAGAAAAGGTTAGAAGAGGAAAAACTGAAGAAGGAACAGGAAGACAAGAGGGTGCAAGACTAGAATGATAAAGAAGAAGCTGAAAATCTTGCATGAGAAAATATAGAGCAAGAACAACAAAATGTACAAGAGGTTGATTGTGAACCTAAGTTTAATATGCTACAACCCTCTACTACTGCTTCTTCTTCTTCAACTATAATGGCCACTACTCCAAGTGCTCCCACTTGATTAAAACTTGATCTTCAAAAGAGGCCAGTAGCACCTTCACAGCCTCTTAATTGGGATGATATGATGAAGGAAATTGAAAAAGAAAGACCCAAGAAGAAGGCCAAAGTTCTCCATTCCACTAGACTCACTGAAGGAGGAGAAATATTTGCTGAATGTGCAATACCAGTGGTGGACAAGGATGTAGGAGATATGTGGCTAACTAATTACCAGTTGAGCTCGACCAATTTGGGAATACCCACAAGAAATCAGAAAATGAACTTGATTGATGTGGTAGAATCATCCACCAAATCAAGGATGTTAAAGGATGAACAGAGAAAGGATGAGCTTAAGGATCAATTGGATCAATTAAAAACCTTCTTGAAGAATGTTTCTACTCTGAGGTCACAACAAATTACCACCATTGAGACACCAGTTTTGCTTAGCAAGAGAGAGGTGGATGATTTGGTGCAAATAAGAAGTAAGGCTAAGATGATGGATAGATGGACCAACAAGCTCAATCAGGAAGTAGGTGAGATGCTAGGAAACAATTTTGAGATTCACAAGATGACATTGGAGTTAATAGAAGAGATGAATCAACATGCTAAGGCATTGGGAGAACAAGAGGAGGAGTATAGAGGGTATACCCAGAGGCTAAAAGAGATCAATAAGTTGTCAAAATCCACTCTCTTAGAGTAGTCAATCCTTGAAGAGGACAATAAAAATTTCTTGGAAAAGACCTCTAGCATAATCCGGTTTAGATCTGACTTTTTGTACAAGCATAAGAATTAAGTTCAAGATTCTAGCAAGGATCTAAATGAACAGCTTGATGAGCTAGAAGTATTTATTTCTATTATAGTAAATATTGATATACCAGTGAAGGAAGGCCTTCCTTTAGATCAATTTAAAGAGAAATGGGATGATAGGCTTAAAGAGGTTATACAAAAGGGAGATGAGGGAGAGGATCTGATGTTGGATCGATTGATGGATGTTAGAGAAGAGGTAAAGGCTGCTAGAAGGGAGTTGACAAAGTTAAAAGATATGAGAGAGTTTGTTGCTGCTGAAATGAAGAGGATCAAGTTTGAAGACAGTTGGATTGATGGACCAGATTTGGATATGCTTCAACAAGTGTTCAATGTGGGAACTAGAGATCAATTGATCTGAGTTTCCAAGAAAAATTAGGTTCCTAAAAAGGTGGATCTCAACTTAAGATAGAGAGGACTTCATATTTTTGTACATCTGTAAATACCCATGGGGTGTCATATTGTAAGGGTTAGCTGATAAGAATAGAATTGGCCACCTGATAGTAGGAGATAGAATTTTATAGCTTTACAAAGATACTTTGTTATTTTAGTTATAGTTGAATACAAATACAGGTTTTTTTTACGCAATATGGTGTTGATTGAGTTTATTGGATGAGGTTAATGAATCATAGTCTATCTGTATGCCAGTGATTGTGCTAAAGAATAAGTGTTTCTTATGTGATGAAAATCATTAGAAGGAACCAGATTTAAAGATTATTTCGTTAAATTATTTGTGGATTGAATTATTGAATGTCTGTTGATCTATGATTTTAGCAATGAATGAGAGTTTTTTTTGTTCTTTTGAATCTTTGATGTGTGATTGTGATGGTTAAATTAAGCACCATAGATGCATTCAATAGTATGGATTGTTCTATAAATTGCATCTTGTTATCATTTTCTTGATCTATTGGAAGAAAATCTATTGTTGAAGATATATGTCTGGATATTAGATAAGTTTTATTCATGTTTCACTGATGTACGCCCTAATCTATCTTTTTTTTTAATTTAAAACCACCTTTTCATTAAGAATAGCTCAATGAATTAGTCATTGCTTGCATTCCTTATTACCAGCAAAGGCCCCATGAATATTACAGTTGGATGGACCAATTGAGTGACACCAGATAGTTGAGAACTAACTACTAGGACCTTGGGTGTTAGGCTACTATATGTTGTCTTTATTTTTCAGGAGAAATAGATTAGAAATATTCTATTTAACATTGTTTGTGTCATTTTCGCCATCAATAAGACCCTATGCCGATATGATCGTAGACGAACATTATTTGCAGTAGATAGCCCTCGGAATTGGTTGACCACCAATTCTAAATCTCCAAACACCCTTATTTGGTTTGCGCCCATTTGTTCTGACAAGCTCAAACCATGGACAATACCTTCATATTCTACTTCATTGTTCGAGCATGCAAACTGGAAGTGATAAGACCTCAAGGTCTTATCCTCGAACGAAAATATCAAACATATTCCTACTCCAGCTCCTACTCTGCATCTTGCTCCATCAAAATACAAGGTCCATAACTCCGAGGATGCTTCGCCTCTAGACTCTTTAGTAACTCTGGGCATAATCTGACCCTCTTCATGTATGACATATGTTCCAAGCCCAGTTGCATGATAATTTCCAAAAGGGTCTGCGTCTATAAATTCATTCAAAAGAGCTTCTTCATTCTCCATTCGGGAGCTACTTGCTTCTTCTTCTTCGAGAAATTCAACATTGAACATCTCTTCTCGGGTGATCGAGGTATGTGTTGCTTCAAAGTTGATCATGCCCTCATCAATGACATGTTGGGAATGAAAATTTTCTGACAATAGTTTCATCTTAGCTCCATGCTTGGTTCTTAAGATCAGGTTCTTCTATGGGTTGTTTTGGTATCTTCACATCTTCTTCTCCCGACAATTCTTTCTATAATAGTAGCTTTTTCTCTGGAATATCTAGGATATCCCACAAAGAAACATTAGCAGAGGATTTCTTTAGCTGGTCCACCACATTAAATGGTGTTCGTGACTGATGAGTTATAGTAGCCTGCTCTTTCTGCTTCACAACTGGTACATCCGATTGTTTGGCAACTATCAGGGTGACTGTAGGAGCCTTTGCATTTGGAAGAGGTGAATTCGTAGGACCAGGAACAACTGCCTTAGGATGCTATGAAACTGATAACGTTCTTGTTGGTGGATTGGGCATTAAATTGGGTGACTCTTTAGTCTACAAAGGCGTGAATTCTCTGGTGAGTCTCTGCTTTGAATGTGTGTTGTAGTCTAATTGCACCCGAGGCACTTGAGTTATTAGAATGCCATTCAGGAATGCTGAATCTTCTCCTTCCATCCATGAAAAGAGCACTTGGTCCAGAGCTATTTCTATCTCTTGCTCTATAGACATTCCTTGCATTTGAGCAGTGAGGACTACATTATCCATTTGCTGAGAGGCATATGTCTGGCCTCTGGAATTAGGTATGTTTCCTTGTTTACATTGCTTTGCTATCTCTTGTTGAAAATTCCCTTGCAGAAAATTTTTGGGCATGTGTGCATCATTGCAAGGGAAGAACCATGAATTAGTATCTTCAGCAAGGCTATTTTGTCTTGCTACTAGCTCCTTGCTTGAACTAGGATAGACGGTCTACATCAGAATAGTCACAAGAACAAATTGGTTATTTTTTTGGGCTTGGGTATTGTTGCGCGATCTATCTTGCCACTCATTTGACTGGAAAGGAGCTTTCCCGACTTGGTAGTTTTTCTAAGCCGGATTCTGGTAGCTATATTATTGCTGCTTCATACTAGTCAATTCTTTTTTCATGGTTCACATCTACTCCTTCATCTCATTGAATTCAACCGTTAGGGGTTAGGCACTGGAGCTACACTTGGTGTGGTTCCTGAGTACACGTACATAGACTGGGGAGGAGTTGCAGGAGTGTTGGTTGAAGCTACCTCAACTTCCACAACGTTGAATTCTGGGAACAATGGCATGATGGCTCTTGGCACCAACTTTCCAGCAGCAATAAGATTATTCTTCATAGTGACACCAAGACTGTAAGCATTAGGTAGATTATTTCCAACGAGAGCCTATAGCATCATGGAAATATAAAAATTTATAGACTTCAAATAGAACATGAATGCTAGATCTAGAGGTGGCCGACTACCAACAGGAACTCTCTGCCAAGTAGAATGAAACCAAACCTTGAAATTGGCCAAAGCTTCATGACAAGCTCGCTTTATATGAGCCAGCTAGTGATATAGAAAAGACTTGTCACCAACATTTTTAAAACATTCATAAAAAGAATCTCCAAGATCGTCTGAAGTAGCAATTGAATAAGATAGAAGATTATTTTACTAGTTCAACACATTGCCTCAGAAAGAGCTAGTGAGCAATCTTAGAGCCACATTTTCGTTAGAAACACCATGCACCAGATATACATCAGCCACATCCTGCAAGTGCTCCGTCATAGTCTTTGATTCATCCCTAGAAAACTTAGGGACATCCTTTAAAGCAGAAGTCAGAATTGGAGCCCATACTGAAGGAGGCACAGGTGCTACCAAAGGACTACCAAAATCCCAAACTACATAATTTCTATCGGCCATTGGCGCAAGAGACAGAGGAGAAAGAGGAGGTGAGGTATTATCTTGTCAACCTCGTGCCTGAACTAAAACCAACGATGGTACAAGTAGGCCAGGGATTCTTGTAGTTTGAGACCTAGTGATGGGCCTATTGCTCATACACTCCTATATCAGGCAAATGTGCTAGTTTGTCTCCCACCGGGTGTGCCAAAAAAAGAACTGTTGATGCAAAATTTTGCAGGGGCAGTAGTCTTATGGGAAACTTAGCTACTGTAGACTTGTGCGCTTAGCTTAGTGACCTCCAGATTTTATCAAAGCTGGCTCTTCTTTTTTATGGGGGGGAGGTAAAGGGTTAAAATGATAACATGTAATAATCAAACCTATACTTAAGGTGATGTTCCAAATCATAAGAGAAATAACTAAGCACAGTGTTGAAGCAAAGGCTTGAATAGTAACTATTTTTTATCAAATAGATGCTTCAGAAACACTTCAAACATAAGAACATCAATTCATTGCATAGCATAACCAATACAACATAGGCCAATGCAAAAGAGTAACAACATGATCTATATTTTATTAAGTTGTATGAGATTACAAAAGCTGAAAATAGACATTCATATACTTCAGGAAATGAAAGCACAGTCTTAATATCCTATCAAATGCATGAAAAATAGAGAGGCTGAATTGATTGGCAGAGTCTGAAAATTCAAGTTTAATAGAAAATATTACAAAAGGCTAATTCTCAGTGATCAGGAAATTTTAATCTATCTAACAACAACCACTACAAAGAGAAAGAGGTTGCTTAAATAAGTCAGCCTAGCACCTAAAAATCTCTATGAGAAAGATGCTTCTACGAAACATCGACGCTCCAGATTCCCTCGAGCCGACACCTAACCAAAATATCATCCAACCAAATGCCAACAAGCATGTCCTTTGAGAAAACAGGGCCATGTAGCAACAACAAAGAACACGCGAAAGCAGAGAAGAACATGTAGCAACAGAGGAGAACCAACACACAGGTGGAAAATCCCAGATAACGGGCACACAAGAAAATGCCATGCATCGAACACATAGAGCCTGGAAAAAAGAAGGAGGGACATCCCTACAAAAATCTCTGAAGGGAAGCCATGTGGAGGATGCCCAACAAAAGCAACCGTAGAGTGGGCCTGACTCAGAAAGTAACGAGAGAAGGCCATGCGTTGAACGCACAAAACTCAGAAAAGGAAAAGCGATATGACACATCAAGAAGCTTCGATAGGAGGCCACATGGAGGACGCCAAGAAGCTGGGAGCGATAACGAAGAAGGTGAAGCCACAAAAAGAAAATATAACCCTGAAGGCACATTGGTTTGTGAATAAATTTTCACAAGACCCAAAGGGAAAAATAGACTAACACTTCCAATTACCTATTACTCAACTAATCATATTATTCTAAGATCTATAATTATCATTGTTGTGAGTTAGAATGGTCTAATTCCCTCTCACAATATCTCTTATCTCTATTTATCAATTGGGAATATGCTTAATTTTTAATTCCACTTGGGCTAGAATATGGAAGGCTAGCCCATTTAAGATGAGTTAGAATTTATGGAAAGAAAAAAATTGAGAATCTTTAATGATAGGGACATCCCATTTCGATGAGTTATTTTGTAGTGAATGAAATGAAATAGATTGTCTCTAATAGGGCCTTCTAGCACATGTAATAGGTCTAAAAAGATATTGTTAAAAGAGGAAACAATTAGATTAGTGAAATGTTTCTATTAAAATGACAAAAATCTTGAGATATTGTTATTTCTACTAGTGATTGTCTCTTCGAAAATTTTAAGAGAACTCTAACCATACAAAATTAATATTAATAATTATATATTAAAAAATCAATTACAAAAATAAAATATAAAAAACTCTTGGAAATGCAATGCAATGAGGGGTTTCAATTTTAACTAGGGGATGGTAAATTTTGGAGAAGGAAGAGTTGAATGCACAAGACAACTGAGAGGGGGGTGAATTAGTTGTACCTTAAAAATTCAAAACCCTCACAAATATTCAAATCCAAATCAATTCAATTAATCCTTAATCTGTTAGAATGATTTATCATGAAATGAAATAATAGAAATAGAACCAAATCAACACCATACACAAAGAAACACTAGATTGACATGGAAAACCCAAGAAGGGAAGAAACCTAGTGAAGATTAGCTCAAAATATAAATTAATATTAACACCAAATACAATAGGGATTATTGCCTTGAAGAAAAAAAGGCTCACTACTAGAATAGAAAAGAAGATAGAGAAGAATGTTACAGTGAGAAATCCATCTCAATGCAACAGAAAAAATCACCACATCACCAACACCTTCGTAGTCTTAATGTAGAATTATAGACACATTTTTCTCATTCCATCTAGTAATTTAACACATGAAATCTCACACTACACAACACAAATTCACATCATTCACATTGTACTCATCTATTTTAACTTCCCTCAACAAATCAACACTTATTTATACCATCTTCAACCTTGAAAACATTCTCCAAAGTCAAAAATACACCTCAATCATGCAAATCCAAATTAGGTCAACACCAAAAAATTCCCACGGTGGAAAGGAATGAAGGCATACCATAACACACCTTAGCTAGGACCTAAGTCTACTATACATGCTTTGCCATGATTCCACAAACATCAAAGTTTATTCAAACACTAGTAACACTTAATTACATGCATCCTCAAATCCAAAATATGACTCATGGACAGCACACAACACTTGAACACAATCTAGAATATTCCATAAACACCCTAAAATTTGACAAATTCCTTCGCAACAACTTTCACTTGAAGAATGTACATACCCAATACACTCAAACAACTCTACCATACACTAGAACTCAAGAAACTGATTTCTCAAGCACCAAAACTTAAAAAACTTACACTAAAGAAAAACAAAAACATTTTACAGTCTTGAAAGACCTGAAACCATCCTCTGAAGAAATGTGGAGCAAAAACAATTTTCCCAAACACCTCTGCAATACATAATTCACATGTTGGTAAACAAAACTTCCTCTACACAATGATCTAACACACCAAATTTTAAATGTAACACCTATGATTAACATATTTTAACTACACAAGAAAATCCTCAATACATAAGAAATGTGGAGTCAAACTAGAACACTACTATGCAACAAAAAACACTAGTGCAACACACTGTTTCCTCTTTTTATTCAAATTTTCTCAAAATCACTTGGAAACCAATCACCAGAGATACATCTTGAACATCTTCATCACTTATTTATCACCACCAAGATAACTACATCATATAAACCCAACCATACATCCATAGACAGAAGCTTGTCAAAGAAACACTAGATGTTGACACTAGTCGCTTACTAATGACAACATAATAAAACTAGTCAAAGCATCATCAAAGACAACACCAACTCAACACCAACTACACATCCTTGCAACATACTCCTTCTCATATAGTTGAAACCAATGACAGCACCAAATCTTATTGACATCAATGACAACACCAACTAAAAATACTTGCAACAATCTCCTCCTTTGTCATTTATGAAAAAAAATGATGTGAAATACATAAAAAACAAACACAACAACCTTGATCATTAGTTCTCTTGCTCTATACATTATTTTCTTATTTTCTCCCCCTTACACGACTAACTTGTTACTTTCTCTCCCCCTTTGATAACTAAAACTTTTCTCTTTCATATTTTTCTTTCCCCCTTTGTAGCTTGTCTTTTTCACATGACTCTCTCCCCCTTTGACATAAATGGAAAAGGGAAAAATATTTGAATCACTCATTCTCCCCCTTTGACAATAATCATATTTTTCACCACTACTCTACAACTTCCTTTCCTTTACTACTCTGCATACAACCCCTTAGGAGCATGCACCGAACTGCATCAATCAACAACCACCACACAATGCCAACACTCACTCAACTAATAATGCCACTATCTACTACCCTTGAGAGGTAGCCACCAACATCAGTTGAGACCAAAGAATGAATCTTGATAACCACTAGAATGATGCATCATCTTATACATCTAGTTGAAACAAGGGGCAATAACCCCCAACTTATCCCTAAGATACTCAAAAGTATCCTTTGGAAGATCCTTAGTAAATATATCGACAACTTGATCCTTTGTAGGCACATATTGATGAAGGTTACTCCCCTTACAATGTAAAACTCATAAAAACAATAGACAGTGGAAAAAACAAAACGGAAGAAGGAAAGAAAATATTTTCTTTTATCACTGAAATGAAAATAAAATTACAATATTATATTTTCCATCACATGGGCTTTATGATTACATAAATTGCAAATTTTAAAATCAGCTCGACCATCTACACTGCTCTCCCCCTCTTGTACCGCCCTTTCGCATCCTTTATTTGGAATGTGTAACTTCCATAGAATCTTCTAGAAAGTGTAACTTTCTCAAGAAGACATTTTGAAATTTTATTATTTTGGTAGTACAACTTCACGGGATCATAACTTTTGATCCAATCGTTAGATTTTCTATTATAATACCTTTTCAAAAAGCCCTCAAGAAATATTTCGCTTGAGTGAGGTTGAAAGGCCGACCACTTTCATTTGCCACCATTTTTTAGGCCCATCCAGAGCCTTTAAGTGCCTCAAAATTGACTCTTAAGATTTTTACTAGGATTTTTGAAAATTGAAATTTTAATATCTCTCAAATGAAAAATTGTATTGAAGTGATTTCTTTGCCATTGGCTTCAATTTACTATTTTGGAGGTCTGTGTAAGATTTTGTGTCCAACCGTGCATAAATGAAAACTTACTAAAATAGTAACCCTACCAAATTTACCCCTTCTTGAAAAGAAACAACATTTTTTGGGTGATGCAAGATTGCTCTTACACCCTAGATGCTCCTGCATCAGACACTCGGGGTAATTTGAAAAGTGACCCTGTCAATTCTTAGGAGTTAGAGGGAAACCGAGATGGTAACCTCAAACTCAGATAACCACGATGAATCTTCAATAGGTCTTTCTCTCCATTTCACTAAGTACTCTGCATATTGCATGATTCTTGTGCTTCTTCCCACATGGCTATCCAAAATTTCTTCTATCTCCTCCTTTTCTAAAGTAGGTGTTGGAATATTCAATTGTGCCTCGATTATTTATTCATCAATTCTGCCCTCATGATATTCTGTTAAATTTAAGATGTTAAACATAGGTGAAATATGAAATATGAAACTCCTTATATTTTTTTATCATCCTTAGCATTATACTGAGAGTTCATCTTATTGATATGTTTCTTCACCTCTTCATGCAAGTTCTCTAGGTGCTCAACAAAATCTTCAGCCTTAGCACTACTCTTCTCCCTCTTATCCATCTTTCTCAATTTAGCAACAGTTCTTGGACTACTCCCATTAACAATCTAGAATGGTGATTTATCAATGCTCCTATTGATAGAATTTTTATAAGAAAATTCCACTTGTGGTAAAATCAAATCCCATCCCTTTGATTTATCTCCTACTAAGCATCTTAGCAGGTTACCCAAAATCCTATTGACCGCCTCTATTTTTCCATCGAGTTGTGGATGGTGTGTAGAATTGAACTTCAAACTTGTCTTCAATTTCTTCCATAATATTCTCTAGAAATAAACAATTTTTTTTTAATCTCTATCTGAAACTATACTCTTTTGTACACCATGTAGTCTCACCACCTCTCTAAAAAAAAATCTACAATATATGAACAACATCACTAGTCTTATGACATGGAATGAAATGTTCCATCTTGGAAAATATATCCACCACCATAAATATCGAATCATGACCTCTTTGTGTCCTTGGTAATCCAAGAACAAAATCCATGCTAATATCCTCCCATGGCCTCTCAAGTATAGGTAATGGCTCATATTATCTAGTATTTTGACTTGTTCCTTTCATCGTTTGACATACTTTGCAACTTTGTACAAACTTCTTCATATCCTATTGTAATTGTGACCAGTAATAATTCTCACTAACAAGAGCAATGGTCTTATCTCAACTGAAATTCCTAGCCAATCCTCCACTATGATTCTCCTTGATTAGATTCTCTCTCATAGAAATCCTTGGAATTCACAATTGGCTTCCTCTAAACAACATCCCATCTTGGATTAATAAATCCAACCATATTATCCTATCTAATGTAAAAGGTTCCAAAAAAGCCTTCCAAGCTTTTGCAAAGTCTGGATCTTCAAGATACAAACTCTTGAGTTCATTGAACCCAACAACCTCTATATTCATCTCTATCAACAAAATTTTCCTTCTAATTAAGGCATCTGCAACTCTATTTGACCTTCCACTCTTGTGCTTCAAAACAAAATTTTAACTCTACAAAAACTCAACCAATTTTAAGTGCCTTTGATTTAACTTTCCTTGACTATTGAGATATTGCAAAGCCTATTGATCAGTATATAAAACAAATTATTTTTCCAAAAAATAGTGTCTCCATTTCTTCAAAGCCTAAACTAAAACATAAAACTCCTGATCATAGACAAAATATTTATTCTTAGAATCATTAAACTTCTCACTAAAATAGGCAACAGGATAACCTTCTTTACTCAAAATAACTCCTATGGTAGTGCCATTAGCATCACAATCTAATTGAAAGACCTTATTGAAATCTAGAAGTGCCAAAATAGGTTGCTCTATAACTTTCTTCTTCAAAATATCAAAAAAATTGGTTGCTCCTATACTCCACTTAAACTCTTTTCTATCCCCTCCCATTGCTTCAGTTAGGGGTGCACAAATACTACTAAAATTCTTAATAAAATTTATGTAAAAACTTGATAGACCATGAAATGATCTTACCTATATAACACTCCTTGGGATAGGCCATTCAATGATAGCTCTCACCTTCTCTGGATCCATTTTAAGACCCTTTGTTTAGACAACAAATCTCAGATGCACCAACTCTCTCTTCACAGAACTATATTTCTTCAAATTAATCAACAACTTCTCCTCCCTTAGCTTCTCAAAAACCTTTCTAATATGAATCAAATGCTCCTCCAATTTCTTTCTAAAAATTAAAATTCCATCCAAATAAACAATAACAAATTTACCCATAAACTCTTTTATTATCTCATTCATGAGTTGCATGAAGGTGATCGGTGCATTGGTTAGCCCAAAGGGCATGACTAATCACTCGTACAAGCCCTCTTTGGTCTTGAATGTTGTCTTCCATTCATCTCCTTCTCTAATCCAAATCGGGTGATAAACGCTCTTTAGATCTATCTTCGTTAAGTACTCAGCTCCATCCAAACAATCCATGATGTCATACATCCTAGGAAAGGGAAATATATACTTGATGGTGATATTATTGATGGCTATGGAATCTGTACACATCCACCATTCCCCATCCTTCTTTGGTGCTAGTACTGCAGGTATTGTACATGGACTCAAACTCTCTTTGATCAATCCCTTCCTTAACAACTCTTTCACTTGTCTATTCAACTCTTCACTCAATGCTAGAGTCATACGATGAGCTACCTTATTCAAAAAATTGGCTCCAGGAATCAGGTCAATCTGATGACTAGTCTTTCTTATTGGAGGAAAACCTTCAAGTACGTTATTAGAAATAATAGCCTAAAACTCATTCAAAAAATCTGAAACCTCTATGGGTACCTCATTAGTATCTTCTTTATCAACTCTAGGGATCAATACAAAAAACATATGATCATGTGATACAGGAGCATAAGACCACATTAATCACTTATGATTAGACCTTATAGAATATCAAAAATTACTAAAAGGAAATTATGTTTCTTAATTAATTTATTATTTAATTATGATAAGTTTGTAGGATTTTCTAGACTCATATAGGTGTGAGGGAGTTTTTTGTTCATAACCTCCTCAATGCCATGTAATGTGATAAATTAGTACTTTTTTGTAGCATATGGTTAGGGAGTTAGCACAAGAATAGCAGTGGTTTGGTTTTTCTATGATTTGAGAAGATTTCAATAAGATATGAGACTTCCCTATATAAGGGGATATAAGATTTGTAATAGGAGAAAGGATGAGGAATCAAAATGGGATAATATACGTATGATTCTATGGATCCATTTCTCCACTATTTTGATGGTTTGAAATAATATGTAGTTTTGACTTCTGTTGTGCACTCTTCATCATTTGGTACTAGAGCCTTAACTAGAGATTTATTCGGGCCTTTAGTGAATTATATTATTGTAATTTTCTACTTTCATTCTTATCTTCCAGCCAATCATGTTGGAGGAAAGAGAGAATCACTAAGGGATCTTCTTGAAGATTTCAAGAAGGGAGACCCCTTCCAAGGAGATCTTTGTTCATAGAAACCATAAGCCATAAGCCGCTGCCAAAATAAGGCACTAAAGTAGAAAAACACAAAGCTGGTCTGATGTTGCTTCCTTGTATTGAAGCTAAAGGAGAGTTTGTGTAAACGAATAATATTTTCTAAGCTAATATTGAGATTTCGCTTATGCATGGTTGGAGGTTAAAAATAAAAGGTCGTGGCCACTCAAAGGTCGATGTAAAGTTGCAGATGAGAATGTCTAAGCCACAAATCAATTAAGCTTTCAAGGAGATCATTGTTCTTGAATTTAAATGATGATCATAGAAAATGAGGTCGGTGTGAAGCATGAAGGAATTCACATAGGAAAATAGAGGAGAAAGGAGGAGTAAATTTGACTGAGTAAAGGAAGTCTGAGGATCTTCAGATTTGAAAGAATCCCCAAAGAAAAAAAAATGTTAAGAAGCAACACCATAGTTTCCAGATCACAGTTTTAAAGGAACTAATCAAGAGGAAACTGCAGCCAAGAAAGCCTCTGCCCAAGATAGGTAGTAGACAGACACCAAGATTGTTGTTTGATGAGGTTCAAAGAAATCTATGAGTTGACTGTCTAGTTTTTGGTTGTTGTTGTTTCAAAGAGGGCGCAACAAGTAGAATCACTAATGTTTGAAGGAAAGCCCAAAGTCGTTGACTTTCCAGAGATAAAGGATCTTCAATTGATTAGAAAGAAGACAAAAGCCACTAAATGAAGAAAAAGGCTACAGATCTAAGCCAATTAAAGAGGTTCGCTATTAAAGCAAAAGGGAAAATCGATGGATTTTTAAAGCTGAGATGTCAAGTTAAAAGGTGAAAGATATTCAAATATCTGAAGTGTCTTTGTTTGATTAAAATTCATAGAGAGTTAAGTTTATCTTGAGAGATCATGAGATTTTGAGTGATCATAAAATATACTAGAAAAATGGAAATTGCAATCTATAAGGTAATTATTGTTTTGAAGTTTTCTAATTGTTGTAAAAAATGAGATAGAAGATTGTAGAATTTATACTGTCAATGTTTGGTGAAGCCATTAGGAAGTTAGAAAAAAAAGATCATAGATATGTTAAAGTTTGTAGCAACAAATGAAGAATGAAGGAGTCCACAATAAATAAGAGATCTTGAAGAAATAATACCAAGCATGGATTAAAGAAGAATAAAAAAAATGTGAAGTTGCTGATAAGAAGGAATCTAGAGACATAAGGTAACATTGTTGATTTTTTGAAGGAGTTTCCAATAAATATAGATCAAAGCCACAAACATGAAAGAATAAAAAACATGTTAAAATATTTATATTGATTGCATCTTGCATTTTAATATTGTAAAGACATGATATATAAAATAGTTGGTTGTACAACAATTGAAGATTGATGTAGATGTTGGGCGTTATATGAAAGAACGACAACCTATTCACAAATTCAACCATTAGTTGTGATATTATTCTATGTTTGCTATATAAATCATGAATTTTGGTTTTTTTAAGGTCAAAAATTGTATGTCAAACATATTATAGCCAACCTTTACCAATGATGGTTAAATTTGTGGACTTGAGTATAAAACTCGAAAGTTTTTAAGGAAGAAAGTCTACTGAGATTTAAGAAGTAACTTGGTTTTTATTATTCGTAGTTAACCATTGAACAAAGGATTTGTTGAATGCGGGTAGCAACAAAAAGAGAAATAAAATTGTGGTAACCCTTATAGTAGAGGTTGCATAACTAAGAAAAGAGCAACTTCTAGTTGAGGGTGGGGTTGAAGGTGTTAAGACAACACCACAGTTGCAGATGTGGGTAGAGTTTTATGAGGAAAGAGCAAGTGAAACTCTTGAAAGTGAGTAGAGTGCAAAAGCCAAAGAGGAATAGATGAAGCTTAGAGGTTCCAAAAGAGAACCAATGTTACCCAAAGACCAAGCTCAGAGGAGGTACTTGTGGAAAGGTGAAACAAACTTGCTTCTACAAAGGCTTAGCATAGCTCACAAGTGGAAAAGGAAAGTTCATAGAGAAACAATAAAGGTGACTAATAATAGTCATAACAATAGTTTGAGTAAAAGACACAATATAATGGAGGAGAATGCCAAAGAAAATGGCATAGAAATGAGAATAATGCGTCAAGATGAATTTGACAAAGAAATTGTTAAGCTGAAAGAACAAATAAGTATAATGATGATGATGCTACAAGAAAGTGAGAAAGATTAGAGGTATGGATGGAGAATGAAGAAGCAAGTTACATGGTGTGAGAAGGAAGTTTTTGCAAGAAAAATGAGGAAGAAGCTGAAGCACATGATGAATGTTCGGTTGAAGGAAGAAGAGCTTAGAGAAACTAAGCTTGAGGAAGAAGAAGTTCATTTTGTGAACCAAAGCAGGGATCATTCCTTGGAGACGAAGATGATAATGCTAATGAGAGACTTCATGAAAGTCTCATGGGTTGTTTGGAGAGTGAAGATCAACATGAATATTTGATGACTAAGCCATCAAATGAGGCTACACGGTCTTATAAATTTAAATCTAATAATTTGTGTATGCTTGCAGGTCACGGGAATGATGAAAATGAGCAACCATCTACAACTATTATAAAGACGAAAAAAAGAAGAATCAAAATTCTATTATAAGTGAGGAAGATGAAGGATTATTTTTACAAAGAATTGATGAGGGATATCACCAAAATCTTGTGATGAAGGAAGATGAGGCATCATAGTCTCATAAAGGTATAATAGAAATTCATACTCAGTTTTATAATACAATTACTAAGGGACAATTGCAGGAACCTGTTGGTGTAGAGAATAGGATAAAGTTGGTTCATGAAGATAGCCAAAATAAGAACAAAGAGAAAAATTTAGATGTAATGCTCAAGAAGTATGATGAAGAGATAATTTTCTTAGAAAAGTTACCAAGAGAATCTGAGTCAAGAAAGGAGATCATAGCCAGAGATGGAGCATGTTCACAAGTGCCTAGCAATGAAGGAATTTTTAGAGCATCTAAAGAGATAGATGTAAAGTTCAATTTTAAAATTGATTTTGAGGTTACAAGAAGTGTTGATGAACATGAAAATTTGATTAAAAGAATAGAATATGAACTATTGCCTAAAGATGAAATTATTCCTCAAGTAGAAAATTTAAAGGAAATGTTTAAATATTTTGAAGAAAGAACAAGATACTTAAAGGATAAAATAGACAAAGTGGTTGACGAGATGATAATGTTTATGATGAATGTTCCTAAGAAGAGGCACACTGAAGTAAGTGGGGCAGTCAATAGTAGAGTGCAAGTGACTGTATCAGTTTGCATGAGAAAATCTAATGGTATATTGCAAAGCAAAGCTTGGGATCTAGGAGGATCAAGTCATGAAAGACTTATGACTAGGAGGTCATAAAATATTCTACCCTGAGTCTGATGTAGGAGCATAAGACTACATTAATCACTTATGATTAGACCTTAGGGACTATAAAAAATTAATTAAGGGAAATTGAGTTTCTTAATTAATTTATTATTTAATTATGATAAGTTTGTAGGAGTTTCTAGACTCATATATGTGTGAGGGAGTTTTTTATTAATAACTTCCTCAATGCCATGTAATGTGATAAATTAGTACTTTATTTTAGTATATGGTTAGGGAGTTAGCACAAGAATAGGAGTGGTTTGGGTTTTCTAAGATTTGAGAAGATTTCAATATGATATGAGACGTACCTATATAAGGGGATATAATCTTTTTTAATAGGAGAAAGGATGAGGAATCAAAATGGGATAATATACGTATGATTTTATGGATCCATTTCTCCATATTTGGATGGTTTGAAATAAAATGTAGTTTTGACTTCCATTGTGCGCTCTTCATCATTTGGTATCAGAGCCTAAATTGGAGATTTATTCAGGCCTTGGGTGAATTATATTATTGTATTTTTTTCTTTCATTCCTATATGCCAGCCAATCATGTTGGAGGAAAGAGAATCAATAAGGGATCTACCTAAATATTTCAAGAAGGGAGACCACTGCCAAGGAGATCTTTGTTCCTAGAAACCATAAGCCATAAGCCGCTTCCAAAATAAGTTGCTAAAGTAGGAAAACACAAAGTTGGTCTGATGTTGTTGCCTTGTATTGAAGCTGAAGGAGAGTTCCATGTAAATGAATAATATTTTCTAAGCTAATATTGAGATTTAGCTTACGCATGGTTGGAGGTTAAAACTAAAAGGTTGTTGCCAGTCAAAGGTCGATGTAAAGTTGCAGATGAGAATGACTAAGCCACAAATCGCTTAATATTTCAAGGAGATTGTTGTTCTTGAATTTAAATGATGATCATAGAAAATGAGGCCACTGTAAAGCGTGAAGGAATTCACGTAGGAAAATAGAGGAGAAAGGAGGTGCAGGTTTGACTGAGTAAGGGAAGTTTGAGTATCCGCAGATTGGAAAGAATCGCCAAAGGAAAAAAATGTTAAGAAGTAGCACCATAGTTGGCAAATCAAAGTTTTAAAGGAACCAATCAAGATGAAACTATAGCTGAGAAAGCCTCCACCCAAGATAGGTAGTAGATAGATGCTGATATTGTTGTTTGATGAGGTTCAAAGAAATCTATGAGCTGAAATTCTACTTTTTGGTTGTTTTTGTTTCACAGAGGGCGCAACAAGTAGAATCACTAATGTTTGAAAGAAAGCCCCAAGTCTCTGAATTTCCAGAGATAAAGGTTCTGCAATTGATTAGAAAGAAGACAAAAGCCAATAAATGAAGAAAAAGGCTATGGATCTTTACCAATCGAAGAGGTTCGCTATCAAAGAAAAGGGAAAATAGATGGATTTTTAAAGCTGAGATGTCAAGTAAAAAGGTAAAAGATATTCAAATATCAGAAGTGTCTCTGTGTGATTAAAAGTCATAGAGAGTTAAGTTTGTCTTCAAAGATCATGAGATTTTGAGTGATCATAAAATCTATTGGAAAAAGGGAAATTCCAATCTATAAGATAATATTAGTTTTGAAGTTTTCTAATCGTTGTAAAAAATGAGATAGCAGATTGTAGAAGTTATATTTCCAATGTTTGGTGAAGCCGTTAGGAAGTTAGAAAAAAAATTCATAGATATGTTAAATTCTACAGCAGGAAAAGAAGAATGAAGGATTATGTAATAAAGAAGAGCTCTTGAAGAAAGAATACCAAGCATAGCATAAAGAAGAATAAAAAAAAATGTGAAGTCAGTGATAAGAAGGAATCCCAAGACATAAGGTAAGATTGTTGATTGTTTGAAGGATTTTCCAATAAAGATAGATCAAAGCCACAACCATGCAAGAAGAAATCACAACATATTAAAATATTTATATTGATTGCAGCTTGCAGTTTAATATTGTAAAGACATGATATAGAAATTATTTGGTTGTACAACAATTGAAGATTGATGTAGATGTTGGCTGTTTTATGAAAGAATGACTGCCTATTCACAAATTCAACCATTAGTTGTGATAATATTCTATGTTTTCTATATAAACCATGAATGTTGGTTGGTTTAAGGTCAAAAATTGTATGTAAAACATATTAGAGCCAACCTCTTCCAATGATTGTTAAAGTTATGTACTTGAGTATAGAACTTGAAAGTTATTAAGGACGAAAATCTACTAAGATTTAACAAGTAACCTAGTTTTTATTATTTGTAGTTAACCATTAAACAAAGGATTTGTTGAATGCGAGTAACAACAAAAAGAGAAAGAAAATTGCGGTAACCCTTATAGTAGAGGTTGCATAACTAAGAGAAGAGAAACTTCTAGCTGGGGGTGGGGTTGAAGGTGTTAAGACAACACCACAATTGCAGATGTGGGTAGAGTTGTATGAGGAAAGAGCGGTAAAAATCTTGAAAGTGAGTAGAAGAAGCTCAAAGGTTCCAGATAGAAGAGAACCAATGTTACCCAAAGACCAAGCTCAGAGGAGACAATATTGGTGAGGTACTAGTGGCAAGGTGAAATAGATTTGCTGCTAGAAAGGCTTAGCATAGCTCACAAGTGGAAAAGGAAAGTTCATAGAGAAAGAGTAAAGATGACTAATAATAGTCATAACAAGAGTTTGAGTAAAAGACACAATATAATGGAGGAGAATGCCAAAGAAAATGACATAGAAATGAGAAGAATGAGTCAAGATGAATTTGACAAAGAAATTGTTAAGCTAAAAGAATAAATAAGTATAATGATGATTATGCTACAAGAAAGAGAAATATTAGAGGTATGGATGGAGAATGAAGAAGCAAGTTACATGGTGTGTGAAGGAATTGTTTGCAAGAAAAATAAGGAAGAAGCTGAAGCACATGATGAATGTTCGGTTGAAGGAAGAAGAGCTTAGAGAAACTAAGCTTGAGGAAGAAGAAGTTCATTTTGTGAACCAGGGCAGGGATCATTCCTTGGAGACAAAGATGATAATGCTAATGAGAGACTTCATGAAAGTCTCATGGGTTGTTTGGAGAGTGAAGATCAACATGAAGATTTGATGAATAATCCATCAAATGACGCTACAAAGCCTTATGATTTTAAATCTAATAATTTGTGCTTGCAGGTCACGAGAATGATGAAAATGAGAATCCATCTACAAATATTATAAAGACAGAGAAAAAATAGAATTAAAATTATATTATAAGTGAGGAAGATGAAGGATTATTTTTACACAACATTGAAGAGGGATATCACCAAAATCTTGTGACGAAAGAAGACGCGGCATCATGGTCTCATAAAGGTATAATGGAAACCCATACTTAGTTTTATAATACAATTACTAAGGGACAATTGAAAGAACCTGTTGATGTAGAGAACATGATAAAATTGGCTCATGAAGATAGCCAAAAGAAGAAAAAAGAGAAAAATTTAGATGTAATGCTCAAGAAGTATCATGAAGAGATAATGTTGTTGGAAAAGTTACCAAGAGAATCTGAGTCAAGAAAGGAGATCATAGCCAAAGATGAAGCATGTTCACAAGTGCCTAGCAATGAAGGAATTTTTAGAGCATCTAAAGAGATAAAGGTAAATTTCAATTTTCAAATTGATTTTGAGGTTACAAGAAGTGTTGATGAACATGAAAATGTGATTAAATGAATAGAATATGAAATATTTCCTAAATATGAAATTAAGCCTCAAGCACAACATTTAAAGCAAATGTTTAAAATTTTTGAAGAAAGAACAAGATACTTAAAGGATAAAATAGAAAAAGTGGTTGATGAGATGAGAATTTTGATGATGAAAGTTCCTAAGAAGAGGCACACTGAAGTAAGTGGGACAGTCAACAATAGAGTGAAAGTGACTATATCATGTTACATTAGTAGAGCTAATGGAATATTGCAGAGAAAAGTTTGGGATCCAAGAGGATCAAGTCATGAAAGAATTATGACTAGGAGGTCATAAAATATTCTAACATGAGTTTGATGTAGGAGCATAAGACCACATTAATAACTTATGATTAGACCTTAGAGATTATAAAAATTTACAAAAGGGAAATTCATTTTCTTAATTAATCTATTATTTAATAATGATAAGTTTTTAGGAGTTTCTAGACTCATATACGTGTGAGGGAGTTTTTTGTTCATAACCTCCTCAATGCCATGCAATGTGATAAATTAGTACTTTATTTTAGCATATGGTTAGGGAGTTGCACAAGAATAGGAGTGGTTTGGGTTTTCTATGATTTGAGAAGATTTCAATATGATATGAGACTTCCCTATATAAGGGGATATAAGATTTGTAATAGGAGAAAGGATGAGGAATCAAAATGGGATAATATACGTATGATTCTATGGATCCATTTCTCCACTATTTTGATGGTTTGAAATAATATGTAGTTTTGAATTCCGTTGTGCACTCTTCATCATTTGGTACTAGAGCCTTAACTGGAGATTTATTCGGGCCTTTAGTGAATTATATTATTGTAATTTTCTACTTTCATTCTTATCTTCCAGCCAATCATGTTGGAGGAAAGAGAGAATCACTAGGGGAGCTTCCTGAAGATTTCAAGAAGGGAGACTCCTTCCAAGGAGATCTTTGTTCATAGAGACCATAAGCCATAAGCCATTGCCAAAATAAGGCGCTAAAGTAGAAAAACACAAAGTTGGTTTGATGTTGCTTCATAGCCAAATCTCATTGATATGAATCATGAAAAAATAACCATCAACACCCTTGAGTTGATAGAAATTTCCATCTATCCTTCCAACAACAACCACAATTCTGGAGCCTTTTCTAATCTCACAACCATCATCTTGAAACATAATATTGTATTCCTTGCTACACATTTGTCCAACACTCAAGAGGTTATGTCTTGAAACCTTAACATAATGAACATCGTCGGTGTTATGCTTTCCATCAAAACTAATTGAACCTTTTCGACATATCTTAGCAGATGTATCATCACCAAACCTAACAAGTCCATATTTTTTAAGTTTAAAAAACTTACTCTTGTCACTGGTCATATGATTAGAGCATCCACTATCAATAATCCGATATTCTTCTCTTGTCTAGCATCAAAAGTAGATACCAAAGTTGCTTCAGTATTAGCACTTTCTTTCAAAGTATTTTCCTTTACTCATCTCTCAGAGTTAGCAAAATCAGTTTCATATTTTAAAGCCATGAACAATAATTCACCATCCTTGTCATCCCCATAATCAAATTCATCATCAGATATACTTGCATCTTCTCTAACATAATAACTTTTCTTAATCATTTAACCTTTGTTCTCCATATATTTATCATTCAAAGCTCTATTTGGACATCTTAAAGTATAATGAACTATCTTTCCACAATAGAAACATTTAAAAGGAAACTCACCTCTATACTTACTAGTACCATTTTTCATTCTCCTTACAAATTTTGCTTCCACATCATTCCACAGTCTTCTATGATCTAATTCTTCTTCTTTAATTTCTTCACCAAGGCCTCTGATGTTGTTGACTTCATCCACCTTTTGTAAGTAGATTGTGATGTTTTCATCTTCATACATTTGCAAGGTCTCAAACATGATCTTCAAATTTTGCATCATAGCTTACTTAACCTTATCATCTCCTTCATAAATGCTTTCAACTCTACCCAAATTTCTCTAGCAATTTTTAGATTCACAACTTTCACCAATTGAGAATTAACAAGACAATTAAGAGAGCATACATTTCTTTACCATTCTTTTCATAAGCCTTGATCTCATCATCAATATTTGGACCATTTTCAGGTATAGTATATCTAGTCGCAACAGGCTTTCAGATCTCAAATCCAAGAGAAACCAAAAATCCTTTCATCCTTTTTTTCCATAATGCATAAATCTAATCCATCAAACAAAGGAACATCTTTCTTGTGTGCCATCCTAGATCTACCTCAAGTGGTTAAGATTTCTTCGAAGGAACCTTGATCTGATACCAATTCTTGAATGCACAAGACAAATGAGTGGGAAGGGGGTGAATTAGTTGTACCTTAAAAATTTAAAACACTCACAAACATTCAAATCCACATCAATTGAATTAACCATTAATCTATTAGAATGATTTAACATGAAAGCTAATAACATAAATAGAACCAAAACAACACCATACATAAAGAAACACCAAATTTACATGGAAAACCTAAGAATGGAAGAACCATAGTGAGAATTAGCTCACAATATAAAGTAATATCGACACCGACTACAATAGGGCTCACTACCTAGAAGAAAGAAAGGCTCAATGATATAATAGAAAATAAGATATACACTAATAAAAATTGGAAAATAAATGACTAAGTGACTAAAAATTTTAGTCACAACAACTAAAAATGACTAAATTATACTAATTTTTTGCAACACAACTATAAATGACTAATTTGATTGTTAGGTAAAAACATAACTGAATAATTAGTAACACAAATAAAATTACTAGTATTAGAAATATAGAATTACTAGTATATATACAAAAACACACCACTTGTATGCAACTTATTGCATAAAGGATAACCTAGTTAAATCAAGCCTAAAATTGAGGGGAAATTGTAAGGTTTAATATTTTCCCCATTATAATAACCAAAATATTTTTTTATCATGAAAATATCAAATACAAATATGATCATAAGGGTTGTGATAATATTAGATGTCAAACATGTGGGGTTTGTCAATTCCACTAGCTTTATGATATTAAAAAATGCATACATTTTCAATCTCTATTTTTATCACCAATCTAAACGTGGTAAGACTCATGATAAAAATAATTTAAAATTTGAAGATTTATATATCGTTTATAACATATATAGTAAAATTCATATTTTGAAGGTTTGTAGAGTGTTTTCAACATTATAAAATATACTTTAAATATAGTTATTGATTAACCTTTCATAAATACCTATAAGTGTTGTTTTATTCACTTCTTCGATGAGTTGTTGCACTAATAATCAAATGTAGGCTCGATCCATTCTCGTTGCACTTGAGAAATCTTGTGAGTTGGGTTTGTTGGTTTTTTTTACTGTAACCAAGTTGATCTTCTATTCTACCTATAGAATTACCAATTCTAATCAAGGGCAGCTCGAAGGACCTGGACCAACTGACGGGGATTTTAACTAAAACCTCCTACACTTTGGGCTCTGCAAGACCTAGGAGGGTGGTCCCCTTAATGTGTTTATAATATCTGCACCAAACTTATAAATAATCATTAAAAATAGCATATAATCTCATTTAATAGCTCAACAGAATAGGATAATATTGAATAGAATTGGATTTTCATCAATAGTATCAACTACTTGGAGCATGAGATGATTACAACAATACTTCACAACTTAATATAGTCATTGATTTGCAATTTTTAGCAAGCTCTAAGAAAACACAAGGAAATACATAACCTCACAAACAAATATGATTTAGACCAGTGCCATATACCATTGGGGAGTCAAATTCACAAGCATTTAAGGATAAGTGATAGATTTCAAACACATAGAATATAAGATCTCTGACAATATTTCCTCACAATACCACCCATTTATATCCTCACCCAATACTTCTTATCAAATCCCTTCATAAACATATCCACCTATAACTCCATTCAAGCATTTAAATTAATTTTTTGAATTAAAGCGAAAATGAGAATCATACACACCACAACAATGAGATGAACGCAATAACCCTTGATTATATTATTAAAGACTATGATATTCTTATACAAGAGAGAGAAATGAGCTCGAAATGAATCATTCTAATTTAGATGCTAGTACTATCATGAAAGATCAAACCCTCATAAATTCAAAACCCTACTATAGAATGACACAAAAGCCTAAATTGCATTTACACTAAATCAATAGGCTTTACAATTTGCTTTGCAACTATGCTTAGACTCAACCTAAAAATATCTAACTTGCTAACCCGTATTTTTGGCCTTGAAATCCTTCTCATAGAGAATGAAGGAGAAAACAAGCATCGGGCCAGAAATACACATGTCACCGATCAATTGGACCGCTCAAGGACACTTCACAAAAATGATTATAGCCACCGAGTCCCTAGAGAATATTCTTGTTAATCCCACTCATTAGAGAATAGTTGTTGCATTGGCCAAACCTCAAAACCTGCGCCAGAAACTACCATTGTTGAGCTTTCAACCGTTAGCAGTCAACACTATCCTACTCCTCCTCGATTAAATATTTGTCCACCCATCTTTGATACTCTTCATCTGTTGGCCAATCAAAATTCACCACCTCATTCACCTTATTATTGTAAGGTGTGTATTTCACTGCTACCTGATTGGCCTCTCTTTCAAAAGACTCCAAAAATGTGCTAGTATTAATTATCTTATCCATGCTACTCACCAACAAATCATAGTCTGAATCATCACAAATCAACTTGATTTATGCATTGATGAATTCATCCGCTCTATCCTGCCACTGTTGTAGTGATTTAACATTTCCTTGTGCATCAATTATGTCTAGAAAAAATGTATCACTCCAATCATCAAAACTCTTTACCAGCTCTTTAATCCTCCTACTCAAATCATCAGGTAGCGCCTAGAAACCTTTCAGTGATTTCACAAAAAATTGAGTAGGCCTCAAAGATTGGGGCCTATTATCTACATCAAATCTAGAGGCCTTATACATAATATCCAAATCATTGGCACTAGGGATCCACTTCTCAGCCAAGGGAAAAACTATTTCCCGATCCCTATTAATATTTCTTATTTCATCCAAGAATAAAGAATATAAAAAATGTACTGATGGTAATCTACCATCAACCTTCTCATTCAAATGCCTCAAAATTGTATCAAAAACCTCATTATGTTTGGAAATTGCTCCCTCCTCACTTACATTTAAAGCATCCTGTAATTCTGTGATCTTATTTAGCATTTGCTTCTTAGTGGGATCCACATATTATTCAACCTCTTCTTCAACTGGCCCTAATGTAGGACTGAGAGCAGGTGTCTGGATGGGATATCCTAGAGTAGAAATAATTGGAGAAGTAAGGGGTACCAATCCTGATGTAGAAGGTAATGCCATGATACCAGGAGCACTGGAGGATTCTCCTACCTACCTATATTTCAACCTATCTACCTCAAACTGCAGCTCAATATTACTTTGCTGCATCCTACTATACTCTCCAATTATGATTGTATATTTCTTCATCAAACTTTTCTTTTGAGCCGCTTCCCTTTCAGCTATCTTTTGGGCCAATTTGGCCACATTTACAGTCAAGCTTGTAGCTTTTTTGGTTGATTTTTCAGAAGCTCTCTTGATTATTAACCCTCCCCTTAGGTTTGGGCTAATATCAGTCACATGGTGGCAATGCCCAAATTTCTAGTGTTTCATATTCCTCACTAAAGGTAGAGACCTGTAGAGCTGCCTTAACCTCTTCCTCACTATTCTGTATAGGATGCTTGGACTATAAAATATCATTGAATGCTACTACATCATCTATGTCCCATTCAGGAAAAAATAGGACACCAGCCTGAGTCACTAGTTTCCTTCCTTCCTCAGGATTGATTCTTTTGAATTATTCCATCAATTCAGCCTTCACCTCATCATCATTCTCCTGCTAAGACCTATTAGGCCTTGATTCTCTCCTCCTCTTGCATTTGTCTTGGTATTCTTCTAACTTCATCCTCCATACCAGTTGCAAGAATACTAGAGTCTTCAAAAATGCGTCATCATCCAAGAATGCCTTGTAGGCCTCCATTCTAGCATCTTGTACACATTGTCCTTTTACATCCATATCAAATAGCACCAACTATGTTGACCTAGGAGGGGAAGGAATACCAACCTGCATGTCTTAATCTGTAACAATTATCTCATCTATCAGAGTCTCTTGTGCTTCCTCAACTCTCTGCCTCTTAGGGCTTGGCTCTGATGGTAGTAATGTAGGATTACTCTTTGGTGATGAATCCAAATCAATAATTGTTATCCCTCCAAGTGCTCTGATCTTTGGACCTGGCTGTGATGATGTCCTCATTATCTGTTTTCCTTTCTTATCCCCCTCCTCCTCATCACTACTTTCATTCCTCTTTCTCTTGTAAAGAGGTCAATTCACTGACAGTTGATAATTTGGCCTCGTTTCTTCAGGCCTCACCTTTGGTCTTTGTATTCCAAAATCTAATTCCAAATTGACCCTCTTGGTCATCAAGGTTCCGATGATCTCTTTGAAACTATCCATCAAGAAGTCAATTATCTTGTGAAATGGAGTGAACTCCATTAATGGATCATATTTTGGATCCATTTTATGCACCATGGCCAACAAATTCTCATATGTAATCCACTTTTCCTTATTCAATTACTGTCTATTTAAATCAAATTCATTCCTTATTGGGTCCTCAAGAAAATTGAACTCATGTAAAAACATGCCACCTTTAATTTTTTGCCTAAACAAGGCAAAGAAACCCTCAAGGTCATGCTACCTCCTAGGACCACTCCTCAAATGAAAGTCATCAAAATATCTTCCAAAGTGGACCCATCCTCCCTTGGAACAAACAAAATCAGATATAACAGTGTAATCAGGGAATAAAGTTCCCTTTCCCTGCCTTATCAGGTTGTCCTTGTGAATACAAAGTATTTGCCACATGACCTCAAAAAACCCCATTCTTGATGGTTCATTAAATGGGAGGATATGTGGGGTTCTCTGGAAACCATATACTCTTAGAACAATGCTTATAGGGTACAAGATGATGTCACCCAAATTGTGGGAAATTTTGAAATCAGGCTTCCTCGCCCTTGGTCTGAGGAATTCATGTAGGTCTTCAGGGACTCTAGGCACATTCACTACCAACTGATCCTCGAGTCTGGAGGCAAAGCAATTGCAAAATTGCACAAAAATGGCACCTCCCCTGTTATATGATAAATCAACACTCCAAACTTGTACTGGTAATCTTTCTCCATTTACATCTTGCCTCACCTCCATCTTCTCTGAGAAGAAGTTGACATTCTTATACAAGAACATGTGCATTAATAGGGAATACCAATAGAAAGGAGTGCCAGTATCCCCCACTTGCAACTTCAACAATCCCTCATGTACCTTTTCTGCCAAAAAAGATGCAAAGTCATACACCACAGAGCAATTAGGATGTTGAATTTTGGCCCCCATGAACATGTATGCAATTGGCATTACAGTAATAGGGCCGAATCCAAAAATATGGCACAGTGAATAAAATGTAGCCAAAAAATAATTGGCAAAGCAACTCAGCCTAAAAGGCTTTTGGTCATTTGGACTGATATGAATTATTGAACTACCTGCCCTAGCCAGATGAAGAGGAAGCAACTTCAATCTGACAAGAGGCTTCGATCTTGCATACTCTTGCTTCATCTCCTCAAGATCAATTGGAACCAAAAATGAGCTAGGTTCACTCAAATAAAACACTTGTTGAATTTCATCTGCGCTTATACTCAGCAAAATCCCACCATAATTATCCCTTATTACTCTTGTAACAGGGTCATATCATGTTGCCACCACTTTGATTAGGTCCACATAAAGGAACACATTTGGCACTATAAGCTTCCCCATGTCATATCTCTAGCTGTTAGAAAGGGGGTGAGGTAATTTTCATTGTCCATACCACAGGGTGAGGTAATTTTCATTGTCCACCACAGCCTAAACATTTCCAAACCAATCATAGGAACCCTAGCATCTGCAATGTTATAACTATTGCACACTAGTCCTTCGCCTAGGGTTATTCCACTCATCAAAACTAAACCCCTCTTCCTGTCATTTTTTGATAATGGGAGTTGATCCAGAAATTTGTCATACAAATTTCTTTGTAAATAATCAATATGGCTGGAGTGATGCTTTGGTGGTGCCATCTCAAATGAAATAGGCCTTCTTTAAATAATTCAAATTCTTGAACAAACTAGGGCTACCTAGAAAATTAAATTACAGCAAAACCTTGCAATTTACCACAATTCAACCAAATTAGCAACCCTACGACAACAATCAACAAACCCCTTCCAACAAGCACACTACAATTTTCTTGACGAAATCATAGTCAAATTAACCAAGCAATACAGAAAACAACTCACGGATTTTGCGCCTTGTAGAAGACCAAATTCCTACTTTGATTACTTGAAACTTTGTCTCTGGCTTTGAAACTACTTCGCCAAGGTGGTTGAATGATTTGTAGTAAAATATAATTAAGGAAAATATTTTATGTGATCGAAATGAGCCAGTAAGTGTCTCATCCGCCATTAAAGCTCACTTGCATGCCATGCCAATGGCTCCAATTGCATTTTATGTGAATTTAAATTCTAACCGTCGATCCTTTACCTTCATCATATCATTGAGCAACCACCTTTGAAAGGGCTGATGTAATATCCACCTTAGAATTGAGGGCCCACCATAGTATGCATCACCAAAGGAGTACATGTGATGCTTTCCCATGATGTCACAATCACTAAGCATCCTGTATCTTTGGATCACACGATGGCGGGTAACAGTTGATCCCCACCATCGTCCATCATGTTCATTCAAAACAATCACCAGTACTGAACATAACCATCGATCAACTTTATAACACCACCATCAAACTTGAGCACGTGTATCTCACAACTATTTTAGTAGCCCACTATATAATGTATTAAAACCTGACATAGAATTTAAAACACTTTGTTAATCTTCTTCGGCGTCGGTAGCTGAGACATGTGGCGCCCACCTATGATATCTTAATCAGTTGAAACTGAGTAGTGAGGCCATTACGAGATTGTGGGGAATGGTCAGGATCAACCGTAGGATGATCGATGGTCACTAAAAAATGTTCCCTATAAAATATAAAACAATTATTAAAGGGACAAGGGGACACCACCTAGGTCAACGAAAAATGATGGCATAATGTTCATAAAACACAGGGCACAGGCCAACCTAAAATTAGGAGATAATAAAGTTAGGCAAAGATTTAACATTGTTTATTAAAAGGGGCTCGGCCTAGATGAGTCAATGGGACATAAGTCATTCAAAAACCTCCTTCAAAAAGGTAATGACGGAATAGATCCTACCCAAGGTATTAGATAGAACATTAGGATTTGTATGAAGGAAAAAATTAAAACCCCCAACCTTAGGTTTCTTCCGAATAGTATGACAGACTAGTATAGAGGAAAAATAATAATGGAACTCAAAGAACAAAATTTGAAACTCCATTAGGGTTGGAAGAAGATTATTAGTACAATGAATTCGCTAATCCTTGTTTCTCTTTTGAACAAAGAGAATTTGTATGAGCCTTTTTGGCAGTTGGTATCTCTTGCTAAGTAGATTCTGTTGAAATTCCCAAGACAACTAAGAGGGGGGGTGAATCGGTTGTATCAATTCACTTTACTTCTAACCTTAATCAATTCCACCTTTAATTCAGTCTGTTATTAAGAGTAAAAATGAAATACAAATAATAGAAAGAAAAAACCAAAGACATCAGATTTATGTGGAAAACCAAATGAGGGAAAAACCAGAGTGAGGATTAGCTCACAATATAGTATTAATGCAATATTGGATACAAAGGCTCACTGCCCAAATACAAAGGCTCACTGCCAACAAAGGAATCACTATCCAGAAGGAGGCTCACTACCTACAAAAACAAAAATGAAGATCCACCACAAAGGTTCCACACATTCACAACTTGATCAAAAAATTGTAGACACCATAAGCTCACTACTTTCAGGAATCTAACACATTAAAGTAATATTGTTGCCTCAATTCACTCTTGCACTCTCTGATTTTTGCACCTATTTGCACACTCCACTTGCTTGCCCAATTCGTGGATGGATGGATATCGAATTTGCAACTTGATTTTATTTTATACCATCTTCAACCCTAGAAACATTCTCCAAGGTTAGTTATACCATTTTCAATTTAAAAATTCAAATTAGGTCAGCTACTCAACATTCCCGTGGTGGATAAGAATGAGAGAGGACCAATTAAATATTTAATTTAGGACCCAAAAAACATCTTGGATCGATCACATGCTTCCTTAATTTTATATCAAATCTTAATATAACGTGTAGACACTAGGTCGGCCAAACCTAATGAAAACACCACTGATATTTGAAGTGCGTGCATCTCCAGCAAGATGATCATACATGGATCACTCAACATGCTTCACCAAATATTTTACCATCTCTGAGAATACCTTAGGTACATCTGCAAAAAAAACAACAAATTTCATTCACATAAAACTCTTCAACAATTCAACTAGACCAACCAACAACACACAGGAGCTCTGGATCAAGTCTTCTAGAGTGCCAAATCACAAGCATGTTTTTCAAATCATAAAACCCATGAAGAAAAATCATTTCAGACATCCGAAAGATCTAAAACCAAAAACCACAAGACTGCAGAGCCAAAATAGTTCTCCCAGTGCACAAACAAATAGTTCTGCCAAACCAGTTGACATACTGGTGAACACATCTTCCACTCTCCATCAAACCAAAAGCTAAAACTTGGGATATATTATCCATTGAATCTCATGAACACAACAAAAAATCCACACATGCATAGGATCAACATTGAAGAAATGCAAAGCACAATACCAGAGCACACTCAAAACACACACTTCAAAACTTCCATCATTATTTCTCAAATTTTCTCAAAAGCACTTGGAAAAAACACAACTACAACTTTATAAATATAGCTCCATGTGCTCTAAGCACTTCTAAAGTATCTCAATTATACAAGTACCATCTAAAATCAACCTCAACTATGTTGACATCAATGACAACATTATTGACAACACCACCAAACACATCCATACTTGCAACAAATTCTCTATCTCACCTCAAATTTCAATTCCATTTTCTTTGTTCATGTGCATAGAGAATAGAATGTTGATGCAAATTTATTAGCTAAATGGGCCTTTGATGTTGATTGAAACTAGAATTTCATTGATAAACCTAGGAAACTTCTTTAGCTCATTCATAATGATTAGGCTTAACTCTCCTTGTAGTTCTTGAAGAATGTGAGTTTTGTTTGGATCACTAATTCTTTTAATTCTTAGAGATGGTGGAATAATGGAAATTCCCTTTGGATTTTTCTTCTTTTGATCTTATTAATGACTATTGATTTTTGGAAATATTTATGTTGTAATTTGTTTTAAATTCCCTTATAATATGATTTTCTTTTTACCTAAAAAGAGTTTATAAGTAGTTATCATAAAAAAATCATATTGATTGAAAATTTGATATCACTATTAGAAACCTAATTCCTATCCCTTTTCTTCACACATAAAATTATCAAATTATTAAATTTTATATTGATTAAAGTTTTGAGATCACAATTAAAGACCTTATTTCCATAAATTAAAAAATTCAAAAACATTATATTTTAAACTATAACAACTTACCACTACACAACACTTACCTAAACTCCAAATAATATTTTTAAACATCCTCTAATTATGTATAAAGGGTTGGACCATGATCCTTTGTTCCTTCCCTTTTGAGCAATCATGTTTTTGTTGGAAAAACAAGGATAGACAACTGAGAGGGGGGTGAATCAATCATTGCAAAATTTAAAACTTATCTTAATTTAATTTCAGATCTGATAATTAATAGTGAAAGCAAGAATCAACAACACATCATAAACACACAACACCAATATTTTTGCATGGAAACCTTGTTAGGGGGAAAACCACGGTGGAGGTTATTCCACAATTATACCTTGTTAAAAGTATAATAGAAAATGAATAAAGAATTCACATGCATTCAAACACACTTCCTATAGCTCGCTGCTCAAAAGGGAAGACTCATTACCTTACATAAAATAATCAAATTAAATCCATATAATGAGGTTGAACTGAGCAATTAGCTTTTTCAAAAGCCTGATAATAGTTTTGATTAGGCATAGAAATACTTCTTCACACACTGCTCTGCACTCGAATGATCTGATCTTTCTTCGCACATATCTTGCACACATTTCACATACATTCACCGAGCATACATAAAAATGAGGAAACAATCACTCTTATATATCTGTTACACAAATTTACATCAACAAATTTGTTTACCACAAATAAGGAATAAATAAATTACAAACTGTCAGCCCAATTCATGAACAAATCTCAATGCATACCAACCTAAGTCGGTCACAACATAATGAAGACCTAAATCAACATCCTCGAACATGCCAAGCATTCAAAAATTAATCCACAAGGATCCAGAATGTAACACCCCTTTGTTTTTCTCTTATGTTTAGATTATGATGCTTTGTTATTTTGATTGCTATTTATAGAGCGATGAGGGTTATATGTTATGATGTGATGTTACTCTATTTCGATGCTATCATGTTAACATGCCTTTGATTAGCATAATGATTATTTGGAATAACATTTTTATTTGAACATGAGTAGATTATATATGTTAGAATTGTTAGTTTCATGATAGTGTATTGATGAAGGGGACAAAATTGCATTACTCACTTGCAAGCGCCCTATGAATCCATGATTTAATCTTCATGGTGTGTTCTATTCGGATGTTTATATACATGTTCTATGTATTCCTTGTTTACAGGTTTTTAAATATAGGACATCAACTCCACCTAGTTTCACAAGTTTGAGCATGTCAACCCAATGGTAATTTTGATTGGGAGATAGTAGTTAGGATTCTTGTGTCAAGCCTTTACCATAGTCTTAGTGTGTCATCGGGTCTAGTTGGTCTTGTTTGTAAAATTTTCTTAATTTGGCTTTGAATTATTAGGTTGAAAAATTTAAAAAGGGAATTTAATGAATTTAATTATTTAAAGTTGATTATTAAATTAATCTTATTTTAATGTTAGAAGTGGTGAATTAATTAATTAATTTTAATTGGTAAATAGTATAATCTTAGGATTATATTATTTATTAATTAATTAAGTTAAATTTGAAAGGGGAAATATCTTGTAATTATTAAATATTTTTAATTTTAAATTTCTGGAGGATTTTATGCAAAATGGGTTGTTGGAGATATTTTGTGATTTTTAACATGTTAGAGGAATTAATGAGTTTGTTGGAAATTTATTCATGGGGAGAAGATTGTGGCATTGACGGAAGAAGTTGGAAGCTTCTTCATGGCAAAAGCACTGAGATATTTTTGCGTGTTGGGAAATTTATTAAAAAGGAGTCTTTCTGTGATTTGTTTGTCTTCTAGAAAATATTTGAAGAATTGTTGTAGAAAGATATTTTGTGTTCTTGAAATTTTAGAAAAAGTTGATCTCGGGAATTGTTGTTGTGTTCGAGAAATTGTAATATTTTGAAGGAAGCTATTTTCTATCTAGGAAAATTGCTTTGATCTGTGGAGGAGTTGATGCTCCAGATTTACAAATTCACAGGCATTGGACTATAGGTTCATTATTTAGATTTTGTTAAGTTTTAAATTGAAAAGATTCTAGTTTAGATCTTCTTTGTAAAATATTGCTTGTGCTAAATTTTAAGTTCGAGTTTTATATTTAAAAAAAAATTGTATTGTCGTAAATAAATTTCTCTGTAGAATAATTTTCTCTATAGAATCTTTAACTGGTATTATAGTGAATTTAGGGGAACCCAAAAGAAAACACTTAGGGATTTGGAAAGAAAACCTCTCTCTGAATTTTTTTTTATTTTGTGTAGAAAATTTTTCATGTAGCTTTGTTTTTCTCGGGAAATTTCTTGTGAAATTAATTTGTGAGAAATTTTTTTGTTCTTCTTAAGATTCTTGTCTGGGAAAAGTTAAACCTTTGTAATTTGGTTGAGAAATTTCACCCGTAGAATTTTCTTTGTGAAATTTGGTTTTCCATGGTGTTTGTAAAATTTTACCTGTAGATGGATTTTTGTGAAAATTTGTTGCCCGAATAAAATATTATTTTTGCTAGGTTAACATATATATAAATATATACATATTTATATATATATTCTGAAAGATATATATATATATATATATATACATATACATATGTAGATATGTTTTATATATAAATATTATGTTTTTTTTATTCATTTAAATTTCTTGAAGAAAAGATCCATACATGTCTCGTGAAGTGAGCGCGGGTTTAAATTTTAATAAGTATTTGTATTAGTATTGAGGGGAGCGCATGACTACCCCACCACTTGCATCCCATGGGGGAGGTGGTGAGGAGGCAACCATCGTTGCCTCCCACCACAACCCCCTTAAATACAATGGGCTACCACCATAAGTTTGGGGAGGCTCGACTGTAATACGACTGGCCCCTCATGAAATTTATAGCGAACCTTTCTTTATTTAGATTCCTCCGCCTGTGATGATATAAAATGTGACTCAGTTATATTATATATATATATATGCAATGTTTTTTTATCTTGATTTTTTGTTAAATAATGTATTATCTTGTAAAATACCTTTTTTTATATATTTAATATATATTATTTTGGCATATATATAATCATATATTTATATATATGATTATGAATATATTCAATGTATATATATTTAATGATTTTAAATATATTTGCTTTAGATTTGGTGCATACAAAAGAACGCCAACTAGAGGTTATCTAAATAAATGTTAGTTAAGGGAAATAGTATTTCTTTTTATTTATTAAAATATAATTGGGAAATTTAGTTGCATAATCAGATCTAATTTTTGTTTTTCCTGTAGATGGAAATATGTTTTAATTTAAAATTTGTTGAGGAATTGAATTAAATATTAGATTTTTAAATCCTCTATTGTATTTGGCTAAAATTAGAGTATTGTGAGCAAGGTAATATTGTATTTTATTGGAGGGAACTGGTTTTAGGAAATCTGGAAGGTAGATGTATTTCTTGTTTTAATTGTTTTAGATTGTGATTTATTTTGTAGTTTGATGGGGAAATTGCAATTTATATTACTGTATTTCATTGATGATATTGGATTTGGGAGATCCAAATAATAGATTTAATTCTTGTCTTGATTGTCTTTGTATTTTATTTCTTCTAGTTACGTTTTGGGGAGAAATCAGTTAAAGTGTTAGTCAATCATTTGTAAGTCTTCCAGAAGTATCTTTAAATTTTGGGGGTTGTTTTATTGTAGTGTCAGCCTATTTTAATAACCTTGGGTAGTGCATTTTCCGATATCAGTGAACATCCGATTATCATGAAATGGGGAATTGTTGCCTCCTTTGTATGGAGTGGATTTTTTATTTGTTGCCTCTTAAGTTTGGAGTGGTTTTGTTCCACATGTTGAATATAGGAGAGTGATTCTTGATGGGGGTCAGTGTCTGGGAAGATCTGTTAGGTAACCCATGCACCTTTGTGGTGACACTTCTCCTAGGTCACCTGTATGTATGGTTCACTAGTGTAACTAGTTATTTAACTCTGGTAGCATTGTAACCTATGAGTTAGTGTTGTACTTGTGTTTGTTTAGTTTAGTTTTGTGTCAGTCTATGTCTAGGGGTAGTAGGGTTGGTCTTGAATCCTTGTTACTGTCTCCTAGCACGGGGGGTGGGCCTTTGGGTACCACTTGGTTGGGAGGAACATGCATCCTACACTATTGGGTCCCCTTTATCTTCAGTTCGTGATAACAAGATTTCTAGTGGAGAGATCATGATTCTTGTTTGTTATTTCATGATTTGTTATTGTTATAGATGACTCTTGTATTTTATTACCCCTCAGTTGTATCGAGGAGGTATCATGTATTATGTAACACATTTGTATTAACTACCTCATTCTAGAAATGAGAGATGTAAACCTTATTGGATGTATTAATGTTATATTGGAGCTTGATGTATATATTTTATTTATGGGATGTAATTTCTATGTTTGAATGTATGTACTTTAATTCTTGTTTAGTAATTAATTAAATGCTTTATTTGAGTATTGTATATGTTATGGATTTAGATGTAACCTTTGTCTCGTGCCTTAGAGGTTTTTGCATTAGATAGTGCACCTTTCATTTTAATATTGCACTTAATAAAAAAAAATTGTACACTCTTGTAGTTGTTGCAACTTCCTCTAGGGTTATGTGGCAAGGCATTACATGCAACACATTACCACCGTCATGTCATCCAAGAACATGAAAACTCGAACACACAAAGGAAAAATATTTGATCACAAACACATCGATCAACGCAGACATACCCCAATGATAGAGAATGATCTAGAAACATCACTGAACATCTTATGAGCATACACAACAACTCAATTTACCAAAATTGCATTCTCTTCTTCTAGAAACACCTACTAGAGTAACAAAATAACTGTAGCAACTCAAAAACTCATAACTTTCTCCAATATTTATGTGCACCTCTAAAAAAATTGGAGAACATAGTAGATAGGCTTAGCAAAAAACCCTTTAATTCGTGACTTCTGAATACCAACTTACTGAACTTACCACCCCTCTGATCTTCATAACTTCATAGACTTCTTGCAACATATTTATTATAATTTTCTCAATCTCCTCAACATATACAACCTTTAGGATATTAATTCTAATAGTGTTGACATCAATGACAACCACAACATCCAAAAATCTCCCCCTTTGGCATTGATGTCAACACATGATGTGAAAAATACCATCAACACAACTAGCTCTTCTCCAACAATCTTCTTCTTCTCATACTGTTCTTGTTCTCCTTGCATTATTCTTATCTCATGACTCTTCTCCCCCTTTCTTCCTCAAGGTTTTTTCACATTACTCTTCTTCCCCTTTGACATCAATGGAAAAGGTATACAAGCTCTGAACCACATATCTGAATCATATGACTACTCCCCCTGAGTAGCAGCCACCATAACCTCAATTTGAAATAAGATCTAACTGTAACTACATGGATTTATGCAAAGACTTGCATCTTAGTTTAGATTAGGAGGGGAAATCACCCCTAAATTCCCTCTAAGATACTCAAAATTATCCTTAGGAAATAGTTTGGTAAATATGTTTGAAATTTGTTCCTTAGTAGGCACATACTCCAGTCTGAATTCTTTATCACTCACTTTGTCTCTCAAGAAGTGATACTCAACTCTAATATCTCTCAACATCTGCTTCATCCACAATAGTTGAATACAATTTTTTGCAACAACAATATATTTTGCCTTTTTAGTAGGTAAGGAAATGAAATTATTCTTTTTACTTAGCCAAGATGCCAACTTCTTCCCCAAGAAGAATGCACCACCACTGGTACTCTTCCTGTCATCCATATCTCTTGCCCAATCTACATATGTAAAGGCATTCAAAGTAAGATCATCATATTTTGGATACCATAAGCCAAAGTCAATGATTCCTTTCAAGTATCTAAAAATTATCTTTACTACAGTCACATGTGATTCCTTTGGATCAGCTTGACATCTAGCGACCATGCATACAACATTCATGATGTTTGGTCTAGTCTGAGTCAAATAAAGTAATCCACCGATTATTGACACGTATCTTGTTTGATTAGCCTTAGTAGATTCATCATTTTGTGTTAACTTACATCCGGTTACCATGGGTGTACCTATAGGCTTTGAATATTCCATGCCAAAAAATTTCAATAGCTCTCTTACATATTTGGATTGAGATATAGATATTCCATCATCTAACTAAGTAATTTGCAATCCCAAAAATAATTTCAGCTCTCCTATCATTGAAATTTCAAATTCACTTTTCATTTGTTCAAAAAACTTCAAGCATAAGTCATAATCACCTTCAAAAATAATGTCATCAACAAAGACTTCAATAATCAACTCTTTATCCTGATCCACCTTGAAATACAGATTGTTGTCAGCAATACCTTTATTGAATCCAAGCTTCAATACATATTTTTCCAGTCTAGCATACCAGGCTCTAGTGGCTTGTTTGAGTCCATACAATGCTTTGTTCAACCGAAACACCATGTCTTTTTCATCAATCAATTTAAATCCATCTGATTTCTCAACATAAAATTCTTCTTCTAACTCACCATTCAGAAATGTTGAATTTACATCCATTTGATAGATAGGTTGTAGTTTTTGAAAGTAGCATACGTAATAAATAATCTTATAGCTTCAATTCTAGCAACAGGGGCAAAGGTTTCTTCAAAATCAATACCTTTCATTTGAAATTACCCTTTACATACCAACCTTTCTTTATTCTTGATCACTTCACCTTGTTCATTCAACTTATTTCAAAAGACCCATTTGGTTCCAATCACATTCTTATCCTGACGTCTAGGACCAATAATCCATGTATCATTTTTCTCTATCTGCATCAGTTCCTCCTTCATTGCTTCCATCCAATATTGATCTTTACATGCTTCATTGAAATTGCTAGGTTTAGTCTTGGAAATTTGACAATATTCTTCTGCAATTCTTCTTCTAGTTTGCACACCTTTTTTCTTGTATCCTATAATCTGATTTTTAGAATGATTTAGCTTTGCATACCTTGGAACTTTAGGATTTTCATGAACTTCTTGTTCTTTTGTTCTTTCTTTTGCACTTCCACTAGCTTCACCTTCTAATTTTTTTTGATTCACCGTAACAATTTGAGCTTGACTCTATGTCTGAGAATTCTTTCCTTTATCAGCACTATCATGTTGGTCATCTAAATCCTATCCACAGTACTTGGATGATCTTTCAATATCCTCATCAACTCTAACATTTTTACTTTCAACCATCTTCTTCAATCTTCTATTGTAGCACCGGTAGGATTTTCTCTTAGTAGAGTAACCCAGAAACATTCCTTCATCACTTCTAGCATCAAACTTTCCAATATCTTCATCTCTCATGATATAACATCTACTTCCAAATATTTTGAAATATTTCACAGTAGGCTTATAACCAAAACATAGCTCAAAAGGAGTCTTACCAAAATTACCATTCACATTTACTCAATTGATACTATATACACTAGTCCTTATAGCTTCTCTCCAATTGAGGAAAATTACCTTCCAACATCATAGTTCAGGAAGAATCTAGATTTTTTTTGTTCTTTCTCTCAACAACTCCATTCTGTTGAGGAGTCTGAGGAGTAGATAATTGTCTTCTAATTTCATGCTCTTCATAGAATGAATTGAACTCTCGAGAAATGAATTCACCACCTTTGTGTGATCTCAAGAATTTGGTCTTTAGATCTGTCTCATTCTCTACCATAGCTTTGAAAATTTTAAACTTCTCTAATGCCTCATGTTTTTCTCTCAAGAAAGCAACCCATATCATCCTAGAATAATTATCAATAAGCAACATAAAGTACCTTTCTCCTTGTAGACTTCTGATTCTAGAGGGACCACATAGATTAATATGCACCAACTCCAATACTCCATTAGAATGATTTTGTTTGCTCCGAAAATAAATTTTAGTCTACTTTACCATCTAACATTCCCTACATATATAGTGTTAGTAGGCTTCACTAACTTAGGTAGATATTTGACTGCTTGTGTGGAGATTAGTTTTAAAATGTTATCAAAATTCACATGACACAACCTCCTATGCCATAACCAACTTACATCAACTTTAGAAATTAGACAACTTTCACTAGCAGCATTTAAGTGAAAAATGTTACATCTTATCTTTGTACCTAAAGCAATTACATTTCCAGAGCTTCCCAATATCCTACACTTTCCATCCTTGAACTGAAGATTGTATCCCTTGTCAACCATCTTTCCAACACTCAACATATTATGCTTCAATCCTTCAACATATATAACAACATTAATATTATATTTACCACCAAGATAAATAGTGTCTCTAACACAAATAACACCAACATTGTTATCTCCAAACCTTACAACACCACCATCATTTTTCTCCAAGCTTATGAACTTTCTTTTGTCACCAGTCATATGATGTGAGCATCCACTATCAATCACCCACTCATCCTTTTCATCAATTTTGGCTACAAGAGCTTTCTCAATATTATTATTACTAGCAAATTTTGTGGACACCGAACTATTTTCCTTGATAGCAATGAATACCCATCCTTCTTCATTTCCAGTTTCTTTATCAGATTCATCATTAGTAACACCTTCTTTAGCATAATAACATTTCTTTTGAAATATAGACTTGTCAAGTTTGTACTTAGAAAGTCTTTTAGGACACCTTGATGCAAAATGACCTATCTTACTGCAAGTGAAACATTTAATGGGTAGTTTTCCTTTATACTTACATTGTCCTTTGGCTTCTCTTTTCATAATTAGTTCTTTCAACTCTCTTCTAACTCTCTTTCTTCATCTTCAATTAGTTTAATTTCATCTTCATACTTGAATGTCTGCCTTGAAATCTCTCCTGGATCATATCTCTGTTGGCTTTTTTTGGATACAGTAGCTTTGAATGCAGATTTTGTTTTAGGAGTAGATTCACTAAATTCACTCAACTCAAAGGCAACAAGCTTACCAATTAGCATATCTCTTGTCACATTTGTTACTGTCCTGAGTTCATCAATAACATGAGCTTTTGTTTTGTAATAAGTAGGCACAAATTTGGTTATCTTAGCCACAATCTCATCTTCTTCCAAGGTTCCACCGACACATCTAATACCCATCACTAATTCATTTACTCTTTGCATGAAAGAAAAGATGTTTTCATCTTCATGTTCTCCCACTTTCATTCCAGACTTTGTATCTTAGCAAATTTCACTTTTGAATCTCCTTCATACAATGTTTCCAACTTCTTCCATATCTCATGTGTTGTTTTCAAAAATATCACATTTTTCATCTTCAAATCTATCAAAGCACTCAATAATGCTTCTATAGCCCTGATATTAATTTCAGCTTCTTTGATCTCATCAGGAGTAGAGGGACCATTCTAAGGAATAATATATTTGTTCTTTGTAATCTTCCATAAAGTTTCACCAATGCACTTCAAATGACACTCCATTCTGACTTTACACATAGAGTAATTTGTACCATCGAATCTAGGACTATCCTTCTTGTATGATGCCATCTCGGATCACCTCAAGCTATTAGAATTCTTCAAAGGAACCTACTCTGATACCAATTGTTGGGAAAAAAAGGATAGACAATTGAGAGGGGGAGTGAATTAGTTGTGCAATATTTAAAACTTATCAAGTACTTTATCAAAGTTTAATTTCAGATCTGATAATTAAAATTGAAAGCAAGAATCAACAACACATCATAAACACACAACACCAAGATTTTTATGTGGAAACCTTGTTAGGGGATAAACCATGATGGAGATTAATCCACAATTATACCTTGTTAAAAGTATAATAGAAAATGAATAAGGAATGCACATGCATTTAGGCACACTGCCTAGAGCTCACTGCTCAGAAGGGAAGGCTCGCTGTCTTACTTAAAATAATCACATTAAATCGATTTGATGAGGTTGAAATAAGAAATTAGCTTCTTCAAAAGCCTAATGACAATTTTAGTTAGGCATAGAAATATTTCTTCACACTTTGCTCAAACTTCTTCACACTATTCTCTACACTCGAATGATCTGATCTTTATTTGCAAATACCTTGCACACACTTCACATACATTCACTGAGCATACATAAAAATGAGTAAACAATCTCTCTTATACATTTGCTACATGAATTTACATCAACAACTCTGTCGGTCACAAATAAGGAAAAAATAAATTATAAACTATTGGCCCAATTGATGAACAAAACTCAATGCGTACCAACCTAAGTCAGTCGCAACATAATGAAGACCTAAATCAATATCCTCAAACATGCCAAGCATTCAAAAAATAATCCACAAGGATCCACAATAGGCTACCACCATCATGTCAGCCAAGAACATGAAAACTCCAACACACAAAGGACATAGTCATTACCAATTTGATGCCCCAACTAAATAGCCTCAAAACTTTCTTCATATCCTACTTTATCTTTGATATAATCATGTAGGAATAAGCCTCCAACATAACCCTCCCCAAAGTATAGATTATATTTTTGAACCAAATACACCAAATCATTCTTCTGACAGAGTAGAGGGTTTACAAATTTAGAGACGATTTTCTCTAAATCCCTCAACGACTAAAGCAAATCCATAATGTTTGAAAGAAAAATAGAGAGAACCTGAGAAGGAAACAAATCCATACGAGCTCCAGGGTGAATGATTTCCTTACCCAAAATTGAACGAACTGCATCTTCCTCATGCATACTCCTTGTTTTGAAGATACGATTCAGGTCTACTTGGGAGATGTTGTCTTCAAGAGGCCTTTCCCAGGCATGGATGGGGAAATTTATATGGATATTCCAAGGGCAAAGCACCATGTTCTCATTGAATTTTCACTTTCCACTAAAGAATACATGACACTGAAAATAATATTAAACAACCAGAGAAGCTTCTTGAAGGAATTTACTCAAGAGAGGAGAAAATACCAAATTTAAAGCCACACAAAAGCCAACATCCACAAATTGGTAATTAATGAAGACAGTTGTTTCGTATGGCTTAAGATTAATGAGCTTAAGCTTTCAAAATGATCATTCATACGAAGAGAGATGCATAACCTTCAGAAATTAAGACAGAGTACCACCACTCAAGAATATCGAAACCCAAGAAATACCATCAAGTATAACACCAACATTTGGTAAGCAATGTCCAATGAAAAAATAAGAGGCCAATTTTTATGACAAAATGGAAAGCAGAGAAAAATGTATCCAGGCCTCCATAAATTGCCAGATAAGTAGCAAGATTTAAGTGATGCGTCTTGTCCCATCAAATCCTTGGAAAACGCTCATAGAATATAGGAGCACATGATGATATCCCAAAGGTATCGAAACCAACTGCAATTGTCAAGCAAAGTAAATGCCAAATATGAAATCAAGTAGGATGAGAGATGACAGGAGATCATGGTAAGATGCCATTTTTAGCATTGTGATAGCAAGAGGCTATCAAGAGCCTACCAAATTTGAAAATTCTGTTAGCCAAAGTAAATTTTCTAACTGCTCAATGGCATAATTACTTGAAATGACAAGCATCATGTTCAATCCAGTGAACTAAATTTGGATAGTTGTCCAACATGAATAAATTAGAGAATCTGCTAGATTATTTCCTTCTTTGAAAGTGTGAGAGATTATATAATTTTTGAAGTGCTGAAGGATATCCCAAGCCTTTTGAAGGATGTACTTGATAGACCAATTGTGAATTTTTTTTATTTAATCAAATTAATTATCAGTAAAGAATCACCTTCAATATGAATACTTTCAAATCCCAATTCTAAAGCCATTTCCAAACCTAATAACAATGCTTTGGCTTCAACTAAATTGTTAGAACCTCTATTAAGATATTTGGATCTCAGAGCTAAAATTTTACCTTAGTAGTCATGAAAGCATATCCACGCCCCCGATTCACCCGGGTTTCCCTTCGATGCACCGTCAAAATTTAGTTTTACTAATTCTTTCTGGGGAGCTGACCATTTTACTTGATTTCTATGAATTTTTCCCATCTTTGTTTGCAACAAGCTACTTGGGAAAGACAAATTTATCTATTTCTAATTCTGTAATATGGAATTATCGCAGTTGGTAAAGGAAGAACTACTACCTTTACATTCTCTAGTGTTGGAATTGACTATTTCAGAAATTGCATTCTCAATTTTTGTATTGACAACATTTACAGAATGAGATTTTTTTTGGAAAATCCTTAAATTTTGTTCCCACCACAAATTCCAAATAACAATAGTTGGCACCACTCTCCAAATGAAAGCAAAAAAGGTGGATTTGTAGCTCGTAAAGGCCAAGACTAATAAAGATCCCATAGTGATTTTGGAAGAGGCATGCAGAAATTGAGCTTATTGAGAATGAAACCCCAACATTATTGTGCAAAATTGCAGTTGACAGAAATATGATCTACATGCTCAGGAACCTCAAAACATAAAGGACACATATAAGGGTCTATGATTCTTAGCTTGACTAGCATATCATTGGTTAAAATTTGATTCTTCAAATCTAACCATGCAAAGCTTCCTACCTTGGGGGGGATTTTATTATCCCAATAGAAGGAAAAGGCCCTTTCGGGAATAAGATGTCTTGAATCTTGATTTAACACCTTATAGCCTTGGCTTACCATATAATTACCCTCTTTAAAAGGATCCCACAATAGCTTATCCAGTTTTGAAGAGAGATATACTATCCTTTCTTCCAAAATCTTCTGAAGAGAGTTGCATTGAATGATTGATAGAGAGGGATGCAAATTTTTTTCCATATAACCTTACCTATGACGGGGTCCGTTGAGTTCCCATAATTTACAAGATTATATCCCTAAGATTCAAGATTATGCAATGAGTCCATTATTGGGAAAAGTTTTGGAATATTCTGTAGGGGAATATATACATTCCAATAATTCGTCCAGAAGTGCACCTTCTAACAGTTATTAACCTCCCAAGTAATGTATGAACAAATCAGCTTTTTGCAAGAGATCAGGAAATTCCAAATAGCTGACCCCTTTGGAGGATCTGCAACCATAAAAATTCTTGTGGGGTCAATACTTTCAAGGTACTTACCCTACATTATTTGACAAAACTTGGATTGTGGGTTCACATACATTTTCCAAGCTAGTTTCACACCAAATGCTTTATTAAGATTTGAGAGGTTCATAATACCAGCTCCTCCATGTGCTTTCCCATGAGACATGGCTTCAAGTGACATTAAATGAACCTTTTTACTGTCATCCATGTTACCTTTCCATATAAAAGATCTGATCACACCTTCAATTTCAGAAATGACTACTTTTGGGGATTTTAGGATAGCCAGAAAATAGTTTGGAATTGAGCAAGGTACAACCTTGACTAATAAGATTTAGTTGGTTAAGGAAAGCCATCTAGCTTTCCAAAATTTTATCCTGGATTTGATCCGCTTAATTAATTTTTCCCAATACGCTGCTTTATTTGGTCTCGTAAAAAAAAGGGATCCATAAATATGAACATGGTAAGTTTTCTTTTTGAAACCCTAGGATATTGAGAAAATATGATGTGTTAAGGATATAAACTTTATATTTTAAAGCATTAATCCTCTAACCTGAAGCTGAAGAATATTTATTGAGAACCTCCTTGATTTGACAACCTTCTGCTAAAGATGTAATCCCAAATAAATTCATGTCATCTGCAAATAAGGAGTGGGTCGCTGCCATATCTGTATTTTCTATTTGAATACCTTTCTATAAGCCTAAAAAATGCATTTTATTGATATATCTTCTTAAAACCTCTTCCATAATGATAAACAGGGAAGGAGAAAAAGGTGTTGAATGGAAAATACACTAAGAGGGGGGGGTGAATCAGTGTTAATAACTTCTTTAAAAAAATTAACTGAAACTAAAAAGAGCCATACATATGTTCTCATTTATCAATGATAGAATCATTCATGTATTTCAATGCAATCACATAAACTGAAATGAGAGTAGTGTAACATTGCATTTTAAAGCAGTAAAGCACTAAAACAAATGTATCACAAAAACTCAAATAGACACAAGATATGCCAAGTGGAAAACCCTCTTGGGGTAGAAAAACCACTCCTCAACCTGCTTCCTTTTTCAAGCTTTCATTTCAATAATTATTTTGGCAATACCTAAATGGTTGATTTCTGAGCACCGACTCAAGGAGCACCAACCCCTCTGTTTAGAGACACCAATCTCAAGGAGCACCAACCCCTTTTCTTTTTTTAAATAGAACATAAAATGATACAGAGGATCTCTCTATTTCTCTTATTTCTTTCAAGTGCCTCTTGATAGACAATGCATAGAATTCTCAAGAGTCAAGAATGACTCTTCAGAATCCCATTCATTATCAAATCTTGATACAGCTTGAAGAAAAATCTAGTTTCAATGTCAATACAAGTTCTCATCAAACTGCATTATAGTGATATGATCTCTCGTTCTTTTTCTCACTCTCTCTTTTTCAATCTTTCATGATACAAAATACATATCAGACAACACACTGTGTTTTCCAAATTTTCAGCATCTCAATAATTTTCCTCTCTATTTTCGTAATAGAACTGCCTTGTTTTATTTTTAGGTTTTCCAAAGATGATTAAACCCTAATCTCTATGTTTTCTACTATTTTTATATTACATCAAATTTACAACTTTTTGTTATAGCTGAAACAGTTTATTTTCTGACAAGGAAGAGGTGACCTTTTTCACTGTTTTTACATCATTGACAAGTTACTATTCAGGTAAAACAAAGGTCATTTTTGCAGAATATTTTCACCAATCTTGACAAGAGAAGGTAGAATGTAAAAATAGAATCAACAGAACCCTATCCAGTCGAGCAACCTACAAGGGCAGAGCTTAACCAAGCAGTGTCAAGACATGCATGTGTGTATGAATAATAACTACTAAAAACGGCTGCATAAAAAGTAACTGAAAGACTATTTTGAGCAAAGGAAGCCTCATTATAGAATGTACCCAAAAAAGCAGTTACCCACAAATCTAATGAAGTTGAGAGGATATTCAAAGAGCAATACCCATTATTATAGCTACAAAAACTTAAGTAACTAAACCGATAATTATCAACAAACCGAGATCATTATGATGTGAAATTGAAAGAATAAACTGAAGAATTTAAGAATGGTTACCAACAAATCCAAGTGTGAAAAAAGGTAGATTATTTAGGTTTCACAAATACCCACTACCCAAAGATGCCATTCCTTAAATATGATATGATAATACTTATTTAAAATGAGATCTAGGCATGCGAAATCCACTTTAATTCTGATTTAGAAAAGAATTACTAGATCTTCTCACAAACCTCTTGATTTTTCATTTGCCAAATAAAAGAAAAAAAAAACATATATCTCTAATAGCCTTGCCAGTAGAGGTAGTGTAACTGCACTACAGACATAAGAAGGAGTATGTGTGGTTAATGATGAAGTTGTTGTCATGAAAGAGATTACCAGATCTACATACAAACAAAATGGCCAAGACACCTACAAAACTCATGTCTTCACCCAGCTATAGGAAGCTAACACACAAAAAGACCATTGTAATGGTCTTACAACAATTTCCATTCACCATCCAAATTCAGAAAACTAGTGAGAGCAATGAACCGGATGAGAGCAAGAATCCATGGTGGTGGCCAGCGAAGGGTTCCAAAAACTTTGAGCAAAAGAAACAAATTTTTTGACCTAAACTTCCAAAAGAAAAAACTTGTGATTTCCTTTACAAAGAATGATAACATTTGGAGTCTGAAAGGACAATCATTGATAAAAACAAACTCATAATACACTTTGGAATCCGTTGGCTATGCAAAGATAATCATGCCGACAAATATCTTACACATAATGCCATTTCAAAACTGTGAGAAAACAGTGACTTGCATGCCGACAGGCATTATATCAATTGACTGAATTTAGACATTGTGAAGTCATCGTTCAAGATACTTTGAAGAATATTAAAATATCACCTTTACCTATCAAATGTCGATTTCCTAAGGCATGATAATTTCCAAATGATCAAAGCTAAGTCACATGCAATGTGACATAAAATAATCAATACCTTTATACCAGTTGTTGGCCTTGAGGCCCAATAAAATGTCAACCAATAGACCCGAATCAAATGCAAGTAGGAGATCAAATTAAATGCATTTACTCAAGTTCGATTTCCAAAATCACAAAACCATATGCAAAATAATGAACTAAGTGATTCTCTTTTTCAAATCCCAAATGCAGTATAATATCCAATGCCTTAAGAAGTATAATAAAGGCTAGATATCATGAAAAATTCAAAATGCCATTCTCCCAAGCCAAATACCATCAACCAAATGCAAAGGAATGAGCAGTGTGCTTCTCAAAGCCTGAATGCACTATAAAAACCACTGCCATATCATGTGCCTAATATAATCCAATGACAAAACATACCAACCTGTAGAACACTGATTCCTGCCAAGGTCATATAATTAAGTGCATTACTAAAACACAATTGTTAGATCAGAAACATATCACCTCATCAATGGAACAAAGGATCTGTAACCAGGAATACCTCAACTGAGATCTACACATGGAGCCAACATATCAAAGCCCCCAAATATAATATAATCAATGAAGTAAATGTGCCAAACAGAAAAGAAGATCAACTGAGAAAGTAACCACCAAGATGCCAAAGGTAATACAAATTGTCATCAAGGACAAAATAGCACAAGAGGGATTTAACAAACTCCCCCTTTGTTGTTGATGGCCACCAAGCCAAAATAATGAACTGTAACCGAATGCACATAATTCTCCCCCTTTTTGACAAAAGGATAAAGGGAAGTTAAACCAGATAAACAAGAATTTTTAACAAACTGCAGAAGTAGCCTTTGAGCATAAAAGTATGAGTTGGAGGAAGAGCTAACCAGCTCCCCCTTTCACTGAGATAGACCGATTAAGATAACTGATATTGAGAGACAACTCCCAATCTAGACTGAAGTCTTTCAAAATAATCTTTAGCCAACATTTTTGTAAAAATTTCAGCAACCTATGCTTGTGTAGGAACATATTGCATAGATACCTCATTATCCAACACCTTTTCATGAAGAAAATGGAACTTTATAGCTATGTGTTTAGTTTGAGAGTGCATAACAATATTTTTTGAGATATTGATTGCACTAGTATTATCACATAGAATAGTAATAGGTTTTGGAATTTCAATACCCATTTCTAATAATTTATGTGACATCCAAATTACCTGAGTGTAGCAAGAAGTGGCAGCTATATATTATGCTTCAACAGTAGAGAGTGAAACAAATTATTTCTTTTTGTTGTGCCAAGCCACTAAACGATCACCAAAAAAGAAAGCAGCACCACTAGTGCTTTTCCTGTCATCTAGACAACCTGCCCAGTCAGAATCAGTATATGCTACTAAAGAGAAATCATTTCTTCTGGGATATCCAAGCCCATAATCAATTGTGCCTTTTACATATTTAAGAATCCTTCTCACAACATTGATGTGAGATTCCTTAGGAGATGCCTGAAATCGAGCAACCATGCAAACAAGTTGCATTATATTAGGTCTTAAGGCTGTTAGATATAATAGGTTGCCTATCATTGACCTATAGTTAGTTGGGTTGACAATAGGAGAGTCATCAAACTTGCTAAGTTTACAGCCAATAGCCATTGGAGTGCTATCAGGATGAATTTCATCCATTTGAAACCTTTTTAACATTTCTTTTGCATATCTTGCTTGAGATAAAAAGATGCTAGATTCAAGTTGTGAAATCTGAATACCTAAGAAGAATGAAAGTTCTCCCAACATAGACATTTCGAATTTAGATTCCATGATTTCTGAGAATTTTTTACTCAAGGCAATATTGTTACAGCCAAAAATGGTGTCATCGAGATAAATTTCAACAACAAGAATATCAGATCCATCAATTTTAACATACATATTTTTGTCTACTCCTCCTCTAATGAAACCTTTTGATAGTAAGTGACTGTCCAATCTGGAGTACCAAGCTCTAGGAGCTTGTTTTAGGCCATATAGAGTTTTTTTCAGCCTGTAGACATGATTGGGTTTGTTTTTACAAGTAAACCCTTCAGGCTGTTCTATGTAAACTTCTTCTTCTAAGTATCCATTCAAAAGGTATTTTTTACATCCATTTGATATATAGTAAAAAATTTGAAAACATAATATGCCAAGAAAATTCTAATTGATTCAAACCTAGCAACTAGTGCAAAGGTTTCACCAAAATCAATACCTTCTTGTTGAGCATATCCTTTGCAGACATATCTAGCCTTTTTGTGAACAACATGACCATTTTCATCATGTTTATTTCTAAAAATCCACTTGCCTCCTATGAAATTTTTGTCATTTGGTCTTGGGACTAGATCCCAAGTCTAAATTTTTTCAATTTGATCAATTTCTTCCTGCATTGCATTAAGCTAGCATTCATCAGTTAGAGCTTCATCAAATTTTTTTGGCTCAAACTGAATGATTAAACAAAAAGAAGTAAGCTCATCTATGTGAGATATTTCATCATAGTTAACTTTTCTTTTCCTTGTTTGAAATCTTGCTGATTTATCTCCTATAATCAGATCTTTAGGATGATTTTTAGAAAGAGATTTTGAAGGAGTTTTAGTTTCACATTTTCTGAGCTGATTTCAACATCTTCAGATTTTTCTTCAACTAGTTTAGGACTTTTTAGTTTTGTTTCAGCATTTGCAGTTTCAAAGCCTTCAGAAATTATAACAAGTTCAAATTCTTCCTCTTCATCATCCTGCATAGGTTCAGCATCTAAAAGCATATTTTCATCAAATTTGAAATTTACTGACTCAACAATTTTATTCAGCCTATTGTTAAGCATTTAAAGGCTTTGTTCTGAGTAGAGTATCCTAATAAAATACCTTCATCTGTCTTAGATTAAAAATTGCCTAAGTTTTCATCGTCTCTCTTGATAAAACACTTGCAGCCAAATATTCTGAAATATTTTATTGAGGCAAATTTACCATACCACAGTTCATATAGAGTGAAATTTGATTTCACTCTGATCTGGACTCTATTCAAAATGTAGACAGTTGTATGAACAACTTCTTTCCAATACATGTTTGGTAGATTTTCTTCATTCAACATACTTCTTGCCATCTCTTTTACAGTCTTGTTCTTTCTCTCCACTACCCCATTCTGTTGGGGTGTTATGGCAGAAGCATACTGTCTTTTTATGCCATGTTTTTCACAATAGTCTATGAATTCTTGTGAGGTGAATTCACCACCTTTGTTAGATCTTAAACATTTCAGTTTTAAATCTGACTCTCTTTCTATCATTTTTCTAAAAACTTTAAAACGTTCAAAAGCTTCGGATTTATTCTTGAGAAAGGTAACCCATACCATACAAGATTAGTCATCAACAAACAACATGAAATATTTCTCACCATTGATGGACCTAGTCCTTGTAGGACCACATAAGTCAGTATGATTAATTTTCCGCAGTTTAGTGGAGGAGTGTTCCTTGGATTTAAAGCTTGCCTTAGTTTGCTTTCCTTTGAGACACTCTTTACAAACAACATTGTCAGGTTTTCTAAGAATGGGAAGACCTCTTAGATTCTAATTTCTCCTAATTCTAACCATATTTTCAAAGTTAATATGGCCTAGTCTCTTGTGCCACAACCAACTTTCTTCAACATGACTCATTAAGCATATACCTTGATTGTTTTCATGTCCAGAGGTGTCAAGTAAGTTGTAGATATTTCCCTTGGTCCTTCTTCTAGCAACAACAAATTTTCCAGATTGGTTTTTAATTTCACATCCCTATGAAGTGAATAGGACTTGATAGCCACTGGCATAGATTTGATTGACACTCAAAAGGTTATGTTTTAATCCTTCTACATAGTACACATTATAAATAGGAGTGTCTTCATTCAGAAAAAGGGAACCTCTACCTTTGATTTGAATTCCAGAGTTGTCTCCAAACTTTACATATCCACCAACATAGTCTTCTAGATTAGTAAATTTTTCTTTGTCACCAGTCATGTGGTTTGAAAAGCCACTATCCAGGACCAATAAGTCATTTTTCTTGGAGTGGAAATTAGTTTGAACTAGCATAGTTTGTTCAATGTTGTTGACAACTTGGGGTTTCCAAACCTTGATAGTTTTCAGTTGCTGATTCTGCTGATCAGCATTGCATTGCTTAGCAGAATGACCCAAAGACTTGCATGTGAAACATCTAATCTCTCTTGCAAAACCATGATTCTGCCTAAAGCCAAATCTAGGAGTTCTAGAATTCATAAATCTGCAAGAGTTCACTTTGTGACCAAATTTTTTTGCAAAAGTAACAATACCCATAAAACATAGGGTAGGAGTTATAAAACATTATGTTGCTCCTAAAAGAATGAATATGATCCTTGTCAAAATCAGGATGTTTGAGTTCAGAACTTTTGTTTCCAGCCACAACATTGTCCTTTG
>CM021106.1:364897848-365153912 GCA_007115665.2 Sequoiadendron giganteum | reverse complement strand
TTAAACTTCCTCCTTTCCTACTATTCCTCCATGCGTTCTGAACAGGTTGATGACTGGTCATGCACCGCATCATCCTCAAAATATAGCTAGGGCAAGTGTGGATGGACTGATTCCTTTGCAATAAAATCAAGCCTCACATAAGGGACTTCATCATCAACATGAGCCACTAGATCCCTACCCGCCAAGGACCCTTGATGCAAGGAGGTGGTGTGTTCCGCATTGACCTCATCTTGTTCTATTTTATGCACAAAGGTAACATACTCAACTTTCACTTGTTAATTCCTCACTGAGGACCGGCAAAAAGGTGGTATCAGAGCAAAGTCTCACAAGAAAGAAATAGCATAAAAAATTTCCTTAATTTTGGTTGTTAGGGATCCAGATAACCTATTTTCATTTTTGTTTATGTTTGATAATAGGACATAGTCATTACCAATTTGATTCCCCAACTGAATAGCCTCAAAACTTTCTTCATATCCTACTTTATCTTTGATATAATCACGTAGGAATAAGCCTCCAACATAACCCTCCCCAGAGTATAGATTATATTTTTGAACCAAATACACCAAATCATTCTTTTGACAGAATTGAGGGTTTACAAATTTAGAGATGATTTTCTCTAAATCCCTCAACGACTAAAGAAAATCCATAATATTTGAAAGAAAAATAGAGAGAACTTGATAAGGAAACAAATCCATACGAGATCCTGGGTGAATGATTTCCTTACCCAAAACTGAACGAACTACAACTTCCTCACGCATACTCCTTGTTTTGAAGATACGATTCAGGTCTGCTTGGGAGATGTTGTCTTCAAGAGGCCTTTCCCAAGCATGGATGGGGAAATTTATCCGGATATCCTAGGGGCAAAGCGCCATGTTCTCATAGAATTTTCACGTTCCACTAAAGAATACATGACATTGAAAATAGTATTAAACAACCAAAGAAGCTTCTTGAAGGAATTTACTTAAGAGAGGAGAAAATACCAAATTTAAAGCCACACAAAAGCCAACACTCACAAATTGGTAATTAATGAAGACAGTTGTTTCGTATGGCTTAAGATTAATGAGCTTAAGCTTTCAAAATGATCATTCATATGAAGAGAGATGCATAACCTTAAGAAATTAAGACAGAGTACCACCACTCAAGAATATCGAAACCCAAGAAATACCATCAAGTATAACACCAACATTTGGAAAGAAATGTCCAACAAAAAAATAAGAGGCCAATTTTTATGACAAAATGGAAAGCGGAGAAAAATGTATCCAGGCCTCCATAAATTGCCAGATAAGTAGCAAGATTTAAGTGATACATCTTGTCCCATTAGATCCTTGGAAAATGCTCATAGAATATAGGAGCACATGATGATATCCCAAAGGTACCAAAACCAACTGCAATTGTCAAGCAAAGTAAATTCCAAATATGAAATCAAGTAGGATGAGAGCTAATAGAAGATCATGGTAAGATGCCATTTTTAGCATTGAGATAGCAAGAGGCTATCAAGAGCCTACCAAATTTGAAAATTTCATTAGCCAAAGTAAATTTTCTAACTGCTCAATGGCATAATTACTTGAAATGACAAGCATCATGTTCAATCCAGTGAACTAAATTTGGATAGTTGTCCAACACGAATAAATTAGAGAATCCACCAGATTATTTTCTTCTCTAAAAGTGTGAGAGATTACATAATTTTTGAAGTGCTGAAGGATATCCCAAGCCTTTTGAAGGATGTACTTGATAGACCAATTGTGAATGTTTTTTTATTTAATTGCATTAATTATCAGTAAAGAATCACCTTCAATATGAATACTTTCAAATCCCAATTCTAAAGCCATTTCCAAACCTAATAACAACGCTTTGGCTTCAGCTAAATTGTTATAACCTCTATTAAGATATTTGGATCTCAGAGCTAAAATTTTACCTTGGTAGTCATGAAAGAATATCCACACCCCCAATTCACCCGGGTTTCCCTTCGATGCACCATCAAAATTTAGTTTTACTAATTCTTTCTGGGGAGTTGACCATTTTACTTGATTTCTATCAATTTTTCCCATCTTTGTTTGCAACAAGCTACCTGGGAAAGACAACTTTATGTACTTCTAATTTTTTAATATGGAATTGTCACAGTTGGTAAAGGAAGAACTACTGCCTTTACATTCTCTAGTGTTGGAATTGACTATTTTAGAAATTGCATTCTCAATTTTTGTATTGACAACATTTATAGAATGAGAATTTTTTTTGAAAATCCTTAAATTTTGTTCCCACCAAAAATTCCAAATAACAATAGTTGGAACCACTCTCCAAATGCAAGCAAAAAAGGTGGATTTGTAGAGTAAAGGCCAAGACTAATAAATATCCCATAGTGATTTTGGAAGAGGCATGCCGAAATTGAGCTTATTGAGAACGAAACCCCAACATTATTGTGCGAAATTGCAGTTGACAAAAATATGATCTACATGCTCAGGAACCTCAAAACATAAAGGACACATAAAATGGTCTATGATTCTTAGCTTGACTAGCATATCACTGGTTAAAATTTGATTCTTCAAATCTAACCATGCAAAGCTTCCTACCTTGGGGAGGATTTTATTATCGCAATAGAAGGAAAAGGCCCTTTCGGGAATAAGATGTCTTGAATCTTGATTTAACACCTTATAGCCTTGGCTTACCATATAATTACCTTCTTTAGAAGGATCCCACAATAGCTTATCCAATTTTGAAGAGAGATATACTATCCTTGCTTCCAAAATGTTCTGAAGAGAGTTGCATTGAATGATTGATAGAGAGGGATGCAAATTTTTTTCCATATAACCTTACCTATGATGGAGTCTGCCAAGTTCACATAATTTAAAAGATTATATTCCCAAGATTCAAGATAACGTAATGAGTCCATTATTGGGAAAACTTTTGGAATATTCTGTAGGGGAATATACCCATTCCAATAATTCATCCAGAAGTGCACACTCTGACAGTTATTAACCTCCCAAGTAATATATGAACAAAGCAACTTTCCGTAAGAGATCAGGAAATTCCAAATGGCCGACCCCTTTGGAGGATCTGCAACCATAAAAATTCTTGTGGGGTTAATACTGTCAAGGTACTTACCTTGCATTATTTGAAACAACTTGGATTGCAGGTTCACATACATTTTCCAAGCTAGTTTTGCACCAAATGCTTTATTAAGATTTGAGAGGTTCATAATACCAGCTCCTCCATGTGCTTTCCCATGAGACATGGCTTCGAGTGACATTAAATGAACCTTTTTATTGTCATCCATGTTACCTTTCCATATAAAAGATCTGATCGAACCTTCAATTTCGTAAATGACTACTTTTGGGGATTTTAGGATAGCCAGAAAATAGTTTAGAATTGAGGAAGGTACAACCTTGACTAAGAGGATTTAGACGGTTAAGGAAAGCCATCTAGCTTTCCAAAATTTTATCCTGGATTTGATCCACTTAAATACTTTTTCCCAATATTCTGCTTTATTTGGTCCCATAAAAAAAAGGGATCCATAAATATGAACATGAGAAGTTTTCTTTTTGAAACCCTAGGATACAAAGATTTTTTTTTCATTTACCTCTAATGTGTTAAGGATATAAACTTTAGATTTTGAAGCATTAATCCTCTAACCTAAAGCAGAAGAATATTTATTGAGAACCTACTTGATTTGACAAGCTTCTGCTAAAGATGCAATCCCAAATAAATTCATGTCATCTCCAAATAAGGAGTGGGTCACTGCCATATCTATATTTTCTATTTGAATACCTTTCTATAAGCCTAAAAAATGCATTCTACTGATATATCTGCTTAAAGCCTCTTCCATAATGATAAAAAAGAATGGAGAAAATGGTGTTAAAGTGAAAATACATTGAGAGGGGGGGTGAATCAGTGTTAATAAATTCTTTAACAAATTTAACTAAAACTGAAAAGAGCCATACATATGTTCTCATTTATCAATGATAGAATCATTCATGTATTTGAATGCAATCACATAAACTAAAATGAGAGTAGTGTAACATTGCATTTTAAAGTAGTAAAGCACTGAAACAAATGAATCACATAAACTCAAATAGACACAAGATCTGTCGAGTGGAAAACCCTCTTGGGGTAGAAAAACCACTCCTGAACCTGCTGCCTTTTTCAGGCTTTCATTTCAATAATTATTTTGACAATGCCTCAATGGCTGATTTCTGAGCATTGACTCAAGGAGCACCAACCCCTCTGTTTAGAGACACCAATCTCAAGGACCACCAACCCCTTTTCTTTTTTAGATAGAACATACAATGATACAGAGGATCTCTCTATTTCTCTTATTTTTGTCAAGTGCCTCTTGATAGACAATGCATAGAATTCTCAAGAGTCAAGAATGAATCTTCATAATTCCATTCATTATAAAATCTTGATACAACTTGAAGAACAATCTAGTTTCAGTGTCAATACAATGTCTCATCAAACTGCATTATAGTGATATGATATCTCTTTCTTTTTCTCACTCTCTCTTTTTCAATCTTTCATGATACAAAATACATAATAGACAACACACCGTGTTTTCCAAATTTTCAGCATCTCAATAATTTTCCTCTCTATTTTCTTAATAGAACTGCCTTGTTTTCTTTTTATGTTTTCTAGAGATGATTAAACCCTAATCTTTATGTTTTCTACTATTTTTAGATTAAATCAAATTTACAAATTTTTGTTACAGCTAAAACAGTTTGTTTTCTGACAAGGAAGAGGTGACCTTTTTCACTGTTTTTACATCTTTGACAAGTTACTGTTAGGTAAAACAGAGGTCGTTTTTGCAGAATATTTTCACCAGTCTTGACAAGAGAAGGTAGAATGTAAAAATAGAATTAATAGAACCCTATCCAGTCAAGCAACCTACAAGGGTAGAGCTTAACCAAGCAGTGTCAAGACATACATGTGTGTATGAATAATAACTACTAAAAATAGTTGCATAAAAAGTAACTGAAAGACTATTTTGAGCAAAGGAAGCCTCATTATAGAATGTACCCAAAAAGAGTAGTTACCCACGAATCTGATGAACCTGAGAGGATATTCAAAGAGCAATACCCATTATCATAGCTGCAAAAACTTAAGTAACTGAACCAATAATTCTCAACAAACCTAGATCATTATGATGTGAAATTGAAACAATAAACTGAAGCATTTAAAAATGGTTACCAACGACTCCAAGTGTGAAACAAAGTAGATTCTTTAGGTTTCACAAACACCCCCTACCCAAAGATGCCATTCCTTAAATCTGATATGATAATACTTATTTAAAATGAGATCTAGGCATGCAAAATCCACTTTAATTCTGACTGAGAAAAGAATTGCCAGATTTTCTCATAAACCTCTTGATTTTTCATTTTTCATTTTCCAAATTAAAAAAAAAAACATAGATCTCTAAATACCTTGCTAGTAGAGGTAATGTAACTACACTACAAACATAAGAAGGAGTGCGTGTGGTTAATGATGAAATTGTTTTCATGAAAGAGATTTCAAGATCTACATACAAATGAAATGGCCAAGACATCTTCCAAACTCGTGCCTTCACCCAATTGCAGGAAGCTAATACATAGAACAACCATTGTAATGGTCTTACAACAATTTTCATTCACTGTCCAAAGTCAAAAAACCAGCGAGAGCAATGAAAAAACTAAGAGCAATAATCCATGGTGGTGGCCAATGAAGGGTTCCAATAACTTTGAGCGAAAGAAACAAATTTTTTGACCTAAACTTCCAAAAGAGCAAACTCACGATTTCATTTGCAAAGAATGATAACATTTGGAGTTCGAAAGGATAGTCATTGATAAAAACAAACTCATAATACTCTTTGGAATCCGTTGGTTGTACAAAGATAATCATGCTGACAAATATCAAACACATAATGCCATTTCAAAACCGTGAGAAAAAAATGACTTGCATATTGACATACATTATATCAATTGAACTAATTTAGACATTGTGAAGTCATCATTCAAGATACTTTGAAGAATATTAAAATATCACCTTTACCTATCAAATGTCGATTTCCTAAGGTATGATCATTTCCAAATGATCAAAGTTAAGTCACATGCAATGTGACATAAAATAGTCAATACCTTTATACCAGCTGTCGACCTTGAGGCCCAATAAAATTTCAACCAATAGAATCAAAGAAAATGCAAGTAGGAGATCAAATTGAATGCCTTTACTCAAGGTCAATTTCCAAAATCACAAAACCATATGCAAAAGAATGAACTAAGTGATTCTCTTTTTCAAACCCCAAATGCAATATAATATCCATTGCCTTAAAAAGTATAATAAAGGCTAGATATTATGCAAAATTCAGAATTCCATTCTCCCATGCCAAATACCATAATGCAAAGGAATGAGCAGTGTGCTTCTCAAAGCTTGAATGCACTACTACAACCAATGCCATATCATGTGCCTAATAGAATCCAATGACAAAACATACCAACTTGTAGAACACTGATTCCTGCCAAGGTCATATAATTAAATGCATCACTGAAACACAATTGTTAGATCAAAAACATATCACCTCATCAATGGAACAAAGAACCTGTAACCAGAATGCCTCAATCGAGATCTACACATGGAGCCAAGATATCAGAGCCACCAAATATAATATAATCAATGAAGTAAATGTACCAAATAGAAAAGTAGATCAACTAAGAAAGTAATCACCAAGATGCCAGAGGTAATACAAATTGTCATCAAGGACAAAATAGCACAAGATGGATTCAACAAATGGGTCACCTTTCCTTACACCTTGAGAAGGACTGAAAAAACCAGAAGGAGACCCATTGAGAATAACTAAAAATTTTGCTCTTCATAGGAATGTTTTAATCCAATGGCACCATTTTGGTGAAAAACCAAATTTGATCAATACTTTCCTCAAGAAACACCAGTTAACCTTATCATATGCCTTCATCATGTGGAGTTTGACTATGATAGAAGGGACTTTCCTAGCTATTATTGAGTGAAGAGTTTCATGGGCCACAATTGCACCTTCATAAGTTTCTTTACCTGGGACAAAACCCCCCTATTCTTGTTAAATTATCTTTGGAATAATAGGCTTTAGCCTCAAGTAAATTGCCTTTGAGAAAATCTTATATATCGTATTGCGCAAAGAGACTGGTCTATATTTTGCAAAGGAGGCGGGGTTGGCAACTTTAGGGATAATAACAATTAGTTGTGTTGAATTTCTTGAGAAAAGTTCTAGATCTGCGTGATTCTTTTAAGGCCCATAAAAGATCAAAATAGACAACATCCCAACATTTTTGGAAAAAAAGGGTTGTGAAGTCATCAGGCCCTGGGGCTTTGTCAGGAGGGAGTGACAAAACTACCCTTCTAAGCTCCTTGATTGAAAATGGCTTTAGTAACTAATAATTTTTTTCTGAAGATATAAGGGATGAGATTTCTTGCAAAAGATCTTCCACATCCTCTTCATTTTGTTGGGTTCTATCATTTGGAGTAGAGAGGAGATCTAAAAAGAACTTGACACATTCTTTCTTAATATCCTCTTCATTTGTAAGCCACTTTCTCATTGAAATTTCTTGTATCGCTTGAACTGCCTTAGTTTTTCTTTTTATCTAGGTCGAGGCATGGAAATACTTAGTGTTTTTATCCCCTTCTTTTAACCAGATTTCCCAAAATTTCTGCCACCAATAGGCTTCTTCTCTTGCACATTTCTCCTCCCGTTTTGCTTACAAATTCTTTTTCTTTTCATATTTCAAAGCATCCAAACCTTGTTGAATAATTTTATTATGAATAACTTCTAATTCTTGATGTATCATTTCTTTCTATTGGAAGAAATTTCCAAAGGTCTCCTTATTCCATTTTTGGAGTCGATGCTTAATATGTATCAGTTTTGTCCATAATCTATACATCATTGACCCAAGTTCAAAAGGAGCAGAAATCCACCATTGATTTATCAAGTCTACAAAATTAGGATGTCTAAACCACATGCTCTCAAATTTGAACGAAGATTTCAGAGCAGGAGAGGAGATATTTGCAATGGAAAGAGATATTGGATAATGGTTAGAGTCAAGAAAAAGTAGAATTTCAGAGACAAGTTTATAAGACAAGCTGAACCAATTTGGAGACAAAAGAAATTGATCCAACCTTCCTAAAATTTTCAAAAAAACACTCCTTTGATTTGTCCAAGTGTACTTTCCATTTACTGGTAAAATATCCCTCAAAGAATTGGTAGTGATAAAAGAAATAAAATCAGACATAACCTTAGCAGGTAGGCATATCCCTCCATTCTTATCTTGGATAGATGGAATAGCATTAAATTCTTTGGCCATGATAAATTTCTCATCACCCAAAGACATAATAACCTGAGATAACTGATCCCAGAGTCATTTCTTATCTCTTGTAGGCATGGGACTATAGATATTGAAAATCCAAAATTTAATATCAAATTTCATTACCTCTAGCAATTGCCAATTATTTTCATTGTGAATTAGAACTAGGGATACTTGTTTTTGATTCCACAAAACTGCTAGGGCCCCTGAAGCTCCTTGGGTAGGGGAGTGAGAATATTTCCACAAAGACCATTTTTGGATTGTCTGCTTGAATGTATCATCTGAAAATTTGGTCTCCTGGAGAAGAACTACATCTACACCACATCCATCAATTTGACATTCGATGTGGGCTCGCTTATCAGGGGCATTTATGCCACTAACATTCCATGAGATAATCTTCATTGGGCCCAAGGAGAGTAGCATGCTCTCCTTGGATGCTTATTAAGTGGAGATAACAAAGAATCAAGAAAAGTAGATTGTTATCCTACTTCAATTTCCTCTTGCAATTTAACAACCTTAGATTTGCAGCTGCGTTTAATTGGAGACTTCTTTATAAGGGGCTTCCAAGGATTCTGGGTAATGGAAAGAGTCTGCGAGTAATCAAAAGCTAGAGATACTTGAGTATCTTCCCCTGCTATTGTACCCTCCTCATGGATCTGTGGGTCCTTAGGGGTCATTAACTCCAATTGGATATTAGATATACTCTAAGATTCGCAAAAATATTCCTCTTTGGAATTATTACAATCCCACAACCATAAGGGTTCTTCTTGAAACACCTCATCCACAATTTCCTCAATAATTTTTAAGCCCACTGAGATCAATAATTGTTCTGCCATTAACACTAATTTTGCATCAGATGTCTTGTTTTCCTCTGGATATTGAAGGAAACCTTGTAAATCTTCCTGTGCCTCAATTGGGGAGTTTTCCAGGAAAAAATTAGACCTGTCCTACTTGATCGAATGACTAGACTGAATAAACTTATTTGAATCCTGAAACATTAACCTTTTGACCAATTCCTCTAGTTGAGATTCCTGAATTTGAAAAGATGGAGAGTACAAGCTTAGACTTAAAGATGTGTGCTTGCTCCATAGTAATTCAAAACATAAATAAGCTTTGATTTGCTTGGAATTCCTACATCCCCAAACAAGTGATTTGGTATTGGTAGCCTGGTTATCTAAGGAGAAAATGTGTTGACTACAAAGAACTTGTATGGTTGTACATCCTTTATTGATTTCACCATTTGAAAAGAGATTGGAACTCCCCGAAGTAATAGAATGATCCACACCCAGCATTATACCCTGTTTGAAAGTTCCAACTTGTGACTGGAATGTAGTGTGAAGAGACTTAGAGGGAAATGGATACTTTCCCAAATTGGTTATAGAACAAGAATTTCGGTTCAAAATAGATGTAGAACACAAATTTCGGTTCAAATTGGATGTAGAACAAGAATTTCAGTTGAGAGGGGTTGAAGACCCTTGAGGCTGAGCATTTAAATCTTGAAAGGATTCCCAACAAATTGGTTGAAGCCAAGATCCAAATTTTGATTTTATCTCTATGTGGGATGGTTGTTTCCTAGTTGCATCATGTAAAACAAGAAGTCTAACTGAATTCAAAGGATTGTTGAAGCAAAAGAGGTCATGTTTTTGGAAGATACCAATTTTATTGGCAATGACTTCCAACCAATACAACTCTCTATAATCCAAAGGAAGACCATGAAGTTGCACTCAAAAAGGAGCAAAATAGATCACAAAATCCTCAGGCTTGAAGTTGGGAATCCATTTTTGCATATATAACCTAGATCCCCAAAAGTTCTAGGACTTGATTTTAAAGACCTCATCTTTCTCTAAGATGGAATCCAAAAGGACAACAAAAATTCCTCTAATTTTATCCAAATAAAATATTTTAATAGATCCTTTCCATTCTTGAAAAATGATTTTTTTTAGAGATTCCAAAACTAGAGTGAGATTCCAAAACTTATTGATAAGAGATTTCACCCTGAGGTCATTTATTTGGGGAAAAACCATATGCTCTGGAAAAACTACCTTGAGAACTTCTAGTTGTGAAATAGTTTCTTGCTTACTTGGCCTTGTCCCATGATGATGGATGTCACTCAATTGTTGACTCTCATTCCTCCTCCATACTTGTTTGTGCTTACCCTTTGTGTTCTTTGTTGAAGAACTACCCTTTTTCCATTTCCTCCTATTCCTTTGAAAACCCCTATCCCCATGTGACATTTCTCATTGTTTCTTCATGCGATGAGATTTTGTTTGGGTTTCCTTTGATGCTTCCACATTTTAATGATTTTTAATTGCCCCTTGCTCACTAACCTTTGGAAATGATGAATTTTTCCCAGAAGGTGGATTCAAATCCTTGGAAGGATCCTCCACTGGTACCACATTATGTATGTCATGATCCAAATTCAAATGAGATGACAACCCTTGAATAGGGTTTTCAGTGGCCGCATCAAAAGCTTTGGAGGGATAAGGGGGATTATTATCTACAGTGTTTGGATTGAAGAGACCTCCTTCAGGCTGAAAAGACCTTTGCAAATGAGTAGATCTAAGATCCTTCTCACTTTCGTTAAATTTGTACTATAAGTGATTTCAATCTTCTTCTGATAAATCCCTATCTTCACATATGTCCAATTTTGGTTGTTTAACTCTGTCCATGTGTCTTGGATATGGACGCCAACAGGTCCTGTATCTTTTCTAAGAGGGTTTTTGGAACATCCTTTCTAAACGGTAGAATCATGATCTATCTATCCACTGCCTATCCTAGAATTCACCTTGCTGACCCCTAGATCTATAACTATCAACATAGCTAGGAGGATATCCGCAACTCTACGTGCTTCCATTCAATCTAGGGTTAGAAAAATTGTGACGTTGCTTTCTTCTAGCTGATCTAGGGTTAGAAAAAATTCAGAAGTACTCCGATCAAGGTTGATAATTTGTACTTTGTATATGATCAATTTTCCCATTCTTCCAAATAGATCCATCCACCCACTAGCCATTATGGAACACCCACTAAGGATTGTGTTCATCAAATCTTGCACCTGGGTCACTTTTCTTCACATCAACCTAGATACCACCACGGAAAACCCACTGCAAAATATGTGAATCCGATATATCCACACCAGGTGGAGGTGGCTCTATCAACGCCTCATCACCCCAGCAATTTACACCATTTTCCATGAGTTTTGAGCTACCTGCAACTTCGTGCTCCATAGCCCCTTCCCCCCTTGCATTCATATTTTCATTACATTTTCATATTGCATTTTTTGAAATCTGAAACCAAAATGCATTGCCCCTAATGATCTTGATTATTGTTAAGAATATTTTCTAATAAGAATATTAATATATATTATATCATCAAATTATTTAATTTTTTATTTTATTTTTAAACATAAAATTTTACTGTTAGGGTTTAATTAGAGTTAAGAGTTTAATAAGGGTTAGGGTTATAGTTAAGATTATAGTTAAGATTCTATTACGATTAGGGTAAGAGTTAAATTAGCATTATAGTTAGGTAAGGGTTCACTTATGATTAGGATTTAATTAGGATTAAGGTTAGCACTAAATTAGGGTTAGGATTCCAATTAAGTTCTAACTATAATTCTAATTCAATTACATTAAAATTAATATTTTATAATATTTATTGAATATTATATCGAAATATAATTTAATATTATATTATAATAATTAACATTATTATAAAATTATATTATTATATTAATCTCTTACATGTTGTGTTGTGATTGATACTAGCATACATATATTAAAATTAATATATATAATACGCCAAGAGTTATCCTTCTCGAGGTGCCTATTTTCATCATTTTTTCTTAGTACAATAGGCACCTCAACAATGATAACTCTTGATGTATTATATATATTAAATTTTATTATATTTATGCTAGTATATATAGACACACATACACATATATGTAGATATGAGATCCTTGGTAGATACTAGTGCTGATTCTTACATCATTATCTAATAGGAAAAATTAGTGAAGTTTATCCATGTATATGTGTGTCTACTTATATATATGTTCAATCAATTGATGTAGAAGATGCATGCATACAACTCAATGGACCAAAAAATCCCTTACTAAAAATTTCACTGACCTAGATGTACTAAATTTAATTTATCAACCAAGGAACCATACTTTTTTGGATGGTCTTGGCATTGTATGTGTAGCAAAGAATTCTAAGTTGTCATAATCAATTGTGTATAGAAAATCTAATATTCATCTGAAAGAAAAATTAATCTAAAATCAACTTTATCTAAAAGAAAACTTAACTAAATAACAACTGTTACGAGTAAATTCTCTAGTGAGGATACTGATTAATGAGTCAATTTTGTTTCAACTACTTAGGATAAATGTAATAACAATTAATTACTACTCAATAATTTAGTTCAACTTCAAATTAGGAAATATAGCTTAGAAATTTATTCTATTATTATTAATAATTTAAACTATGAGGAGCATTGTAGTTACCTCAAGTGGCCCTTTCTTAATTAGCCTTAATCCCATGTTATGTCTCTTAAATATTAACTCAAAATTCCATACAAATGACTGAATCGATCTTTACTATAGCTCGAACAGATAAATTGAGAACAAAGTGTCGATAAATAGGAAAAGTGCATGTATTCAAAATTTATAGAACCTAAGATGCTAGCTCCTCAACCTCTCACAAGATCTAACATATATATAGGATATCAAGAATCTAACTATTATTGGACTTGAAACAACTATCAACTCCCCCAAAAACATAGGTAGAAGACTCGGTCTTATTCTAAACACTAATAAAAACTAAGCATGCACAGGGGAGAGTGTCACAATCACACTAAGACTTTGCATCATAAAGAATATAGTTATAACTGAAAAAAAATGCTCAAGAGGGTGTAAATATATATGAGCCATGACCATTGTTATCATAAATATCTTCTTTCCTAGACATGACTATTTCTATTTGGTGACAACATCAGTAGAAATATAATGAGCTATAAATAAATCATTTCTACAATCTTTGACCATTTCCTCCAAATTAGATACGAAAGACTTCATGTGCTATAGGTGATTATCCACTTGGTTGTGGGTTGATAGGTGTCCTTTGTTGTAGGTTGATAGATCCTTCACTGCAAGTTCTTAGATACTTTTTTGTAAGGGTTATTTTATTTTAAAGGCATCTCTTCATCATTAATAACCATAATCAACATAAAAATCTATTAAATTAATAGTAGTTCATAGATTCACACAATTATTTAGCAATAAAGTATATATTATCCTTTATGCTTTAATACTTATAATAATTAGGAGGGTCTAGGTAATGTCTTTGAAACCGTGAGAAAAATTATCAAAAATTTGAAACTTAAACAAGGAAAAGAGGACAATTTAAAGACCCATCATTCCTCCCAATTTAGATTTTTCTTTTCCACAAGAAATTCAATGCATATGGTTATGCTAGAATTTATTTTTTGGTAGTCCATAGGGTCAGTAATTTCTTCTCCTTGCTTTATGTAGAACCCTTTCTACATAGATATTCTTTCCCATTTGACTTTCTCTAGTGTCCCTTGTTCTCCCCTCCTTCCTAAATAGTGCAAGAGAAGAGGCGGGTGAAATTTGAAAGGAAACCAAGTAATTTGGTGTTCATGGGAAGCCTTGATGTACTTATGTTCCCTTATGACTAGTACCGATTAGTTAAAAATAGAATGGGGCTCTTTATTTTTCAATTCCCAAGTCAATTCATTCCAACAATATTGGGAGAATTTGAGTGCCTCTTTTTCAACTCCAAATGCCAATTCTTTAAACCTTTTATAGTATTTTTCCTTGTGTATTCCAATATTTTCTTTTCTACCCCAAGTATGTCGACATGTATAAGAAGTTGGGTCCACAAAATGTTCAAAAAGTGGAAGTTTTTTTCATGATTTATAGAATTTGTCACAATTCGATAAAATTTGAAGCACTTACAACTTAAATCTTAAAAAAGTTCAGTAATGTGAAATTTAATATTTTGAGTCTAGTTTCAAAATATGTAATTTATTCTAATACCTAGATGATACAAATTAATTTTTAATAGGCATTGTATAAAACCCAATCTCTAAAAGTCTTTTTTAAGACCATACCATGCACACGTACATACACCATTATTTGACCCAAATAAAATTATTTTTCTAATTCCTTTTGGGTAAATATGGGTAACAAACTGAAGATTGATTAGTATATTTTTTATAGTTTTTCTAAAAAAAAATTATTAGTTTTTTATTGGCCCTAATTTATGTTTTTGAAAAACCAACATGTGTAGACCTCATAATTTGACTTAAACTAATCATTTTTTTCATTTTGTAGAGATTTATTTATAGATTGATGTCATATAAATTTTTATACAAAAAAAATAACAAATTAAAAGTTATTTAAAAACTAAAAAAAAACTCAATTTTTCAAGTTTATGGACCAACTTGCTTATACATTAATTAAAAATAGAAAACATAATCTAATTATAAAAAGACTACATATTTAGAAACTAGACATAATCATCTATAATGGGTTTTAATTTCATAAACCAATTTATAGGGTTGATGATAGCCTAATTTGGATTGTAGGCAACCAAAGAAGAAAATCAGTGCAGGTAATTAGTCCAACTAACCAAAGTAAATTTTAGAGTGATTTTTTTAGGCAGTTTGTTCGATTCACATTTATGGGCATAGAAACGACCACAAATTCATTGTTTAATAGAATCACATGAATCATAATATCATCTATCGACAAGGAAAACAAAGTGCATTAGACAACAATGAAAAGAACATAGTTGAACTAGTATGTTTGGAGAACTAGTAATCACCCACTACAAAATCTCAAACCCTCTCTTACCAAGGTGACAGAATCCCTTCTCACATCCAATAAAAACTAAAAAATGAAAGGACAAGGATACTTGACACCAATGCAAGCAAACATAACTTCATTGTATTTTTATTGATGAAAATAGATAAAGATTCACAAGAATCGGTTTCACTACCTACAACTCACACTCAAATATCAAAGGCCAATATTAGAAAAGGCAACCTCTACACACAGTGATTCTTGTTTCTAGACATAACATCCTTTCAAGAATCAAATTCTTCTTCCTCAAAACTGTTGCAAATTAATTTCATTAGCTTCACATTAATTTTTTGTTATCATTTTCTTTCTCTTCAAACTATGTCCATTTCTCCTTGCATTGGCAGAGCTCTCACATTGCATCGATCTCCAAATTGAGTCAATTTCTTCTCAATTATTCGATGCCTTGTCTCCCAAAGATAGTGTGTCCTCACCCTCCCGGTTTCATGCTAAAAATAGTCACCATCAGGATCCATTGCATAGGAAAAAATCCTCTGCTCAAAAAAATTATCTATTGCTTTGTAACATCTCCCACTATGTGAGATTATCTTGATCCACATAGAAATTCACCACTTGTCACAGGAATACAAGGCCACAAGACCCGACAAGCAAAACCAAAACTCCACCACTGGCACTCAAATTACAAAAATAAAAACAACTAAGAAAATAAAATCAAATTGGGCTCGATGCCCTTGCATCAAACCAGGGAAAAATTTAAGAAACCCCCCCCTCGGCGCAGGTGTAAAATCCTGGTGAATCCTATATTCTTCCCGATGAAAAATATTAATTTTATTGGCGATTTTTTTCATTTTTCGGGAAAAAAAAAATCCCAATTGGTGAATCTTTTTTAATCCCTGGAAGTTCGTGGAAAATATTGGCGAATTGCAAAAATTTTAATCGAATAAAATATTTTTCATTAGCAATTAAAACCGTTTTTCAAACCAGATTTTTTTTTCCATTGGCGATTAAAACCTTTTTTCAAAGCAAAAAGTATATTTTCATTGGCGAATTAAAAAGAATCTCAAAATAGTAAGAAAATCTAGTGGCAAAATAAACAAATATGCCAACAAAAAATCATAGGGGTCATTCAATGAATGTTCAATGGACGACTGTAGTTGCATTCTGGAAGTAAATCTCTGAAGCACTAGACTTGTGATTTGAAACCTCCAAAATAACACTATAACCGTTAGATGTGGACAGGTGGTGAGATCAAGGCTCATCACTCATCACTCATTTTTTCTTTTCAATGTCTCAACATTGTACATTTCATTTAATTGAAATTCTCAATATTTTTGAAGAAAGTGTGGTTGTCATACTACTAGTGGAGGCAGTGGCAGTGATTAATGCCATATGTGATATGAACATCCGAAGAAATTTCTTGGATAACTCATAGCTTTAATCAAACAAGATTTTTAATGATTTCATATCGTTTGAACTTTGAATGATTTTGACAGCTTGTCAGCTTGAGGTATAGTTCAAGTTGGCATGTACCCAGACGTCAATCAAATTAAACATTTTAATTATACAGGCTAGTAGCGGCACTAGTGGCCCATAAATAGGAATATTAATTCAGTGAATAGTAGATAGTGCCATAAAGGTTTTTATTTTCTAGGGTTAATAAGGATTCATGAAGAAGATGATGCAATATTGGGGATACTATAAATTCTCCTACCTGCAGTTATGTAGTTACAGAGTAATCAGTAAAAGATGAATTTCCTTCAAGTTCAAAATGGGTGGAATTGGAAAGAAGTTGATTTGGTTAACTTGATTTCTTAGACAAGTTTTTAGCCAGGATGAGGAGCTCTGATGGAGGTAATTTCTATACCAATCCATGAAAGCTACGTGCAAAATATGGGAGCAGATTTGATTCTCCTCTTGTATTCTAACAGCTCCCATTTCCCTAGCATGGCTCTGGTTCTCAAAGGGGATAAGTACATTTTGTATTTTCATGGCTCCCATTTCCCCAAGATTGATTAGAACTCCCTTTCCCCGGCATGGTTTGCAAATCCACCAGCAGAATCTTGGAATCATGATTTTATTTTCAGAGCCACATTTGTATTACGTGTCACCAGAAGAAGCTTGGAATCATGCATTTATTTTTAGAGTTACATTTGTAGTAAGTTTCAGCAGTAGAAGCTTGGAAATTGGAATCAATTTGTAATCCATTGTAATGAGCAACAACTTGAAATAAATTATTAAATTTTTTCTATGTAAAGTACTAAAGTGACACACTGACATATGTTATTTATACAAAATAGGAGCTATAATGCTACCTGTCTATAAAAAGATATGTAATAATGTGAAATTGAAATTCAGTTGCAATAAAATACATGGTTGTGTTGGTGTTATTCTTGATTCCTTGAATCTTTGCTATTCATTTACACTTAAGATTAAAGAGTTGTTTTCTGAGTTCAGAACTTTAGTTTTTATTAATAATTTAAAATATTCAAATCAGTTTTTTTCTTTTGAGAAATTAAGTAATATACTTTAAGCAATATGCACTTGATAATTCATGGTTATATCAGGCCATCAGGGGAATGCAATCATTCATTCCACCGATGTTTATGTGTTACAACGACGTGCTTACTTTTGTTGGATCTATCGGTATATCGGGGAGAGCACCTTATGAGTTATGAGTCTTCACCTTTGAGCCATCGGTGGGGCTGTGACAGGGGTTCCACCGATAAAACATTGTTAGGCCGATGCGTATGGTATTGACTTTAAAACACATGTGTCATGTTTATTTTTTTAAGTTAATATCATAAATTACTCAAGTTTCAACCGTTGGATGAACATTTGATGTATGGTTGTAGTTGCATTTCGTAATGAAATGCACAAAGCAACGGGCTTCCCAACTTAAACCTTCGAAATCACCCTATAACTGTTAGATTTAGAAAGATCAACGATTAAGATTAAGAACTTGCAAATTGTAGACTTAAGATGTGTCATTCACTTTAATGTTCCAATTTCGAGAAACAAAGCATTTAAAGCACTTTGTACTGCTAAGTGTCAACTCAAACTGTCAAGTGATTAATGTTTATTTTTAAAGTTAATATCATAATTCATAAATTAGTCAAGTTTCAACCATTGGATGAACATTTGATGTATGGTTGTAGTTGCATTATGTAATGAAATGAACAGAGTGATGGGCTTCCCTACTTAAACCTTCGGAATCACCCTATAACCATTAGATTTAGAAAGATCAATGGTTAAGATTAAGAATTTTAAACTTGTAGACCTAAGATGTGTCATTCACTTTAATGTTTCAATTTTGAGAAACAAAGCATTTAAAGCACTTTGTACTGCTAAGTGTCAACTCAAACTGTCAAGTGATTAATGTTTATTTTTAAAGTTAATATCATAATTCATAAATTACCCAAGTTTCAACCGTTGGATGAACATTTGATGTATGGTTTTTAGTTGCATTCCGTAATGAAATGCATAGAGCGATGGGCTTCCCAACTTAAACCTTCGGAATCACCCTATAACCGTGAGATTTAGAAAGATCAATGGTTAAGAATTTGCAACTTGTAGTCTTGTAGACTTGTAGACCTAACTCCTAAGATGTGCCATTCACTTTAACGTTCCAATTACGAGAAAAAAATAATTTAAAACACTTTGCACTTTAAAATTGTACAATGGATTTTAAAGTCTTCACTCTTCAAATTTCTCATTACAGTGCACCACCCTTTTTTGGATTCCACAGTTCCACTTCCAACAACGCCATTCCAGTTTTCAAGAGTCAGGACTCAAAATCTGGGTAAGTGAAAGAATTCCTACGGCTACGTTTCATCATTTGACGTTTCTTAAAATCTTATTTTGTTAAAGTTTGAAGTTTGGGTTTAGAGACTCAAGAATTCATTAAAATTAAGGAGGACTAATAGGTATTACTTATTAGGGAATTCAAATTTCACAACTTCACATTTGTATAAGCATGTCTACCACCAATACCACTAGAGAAATGTTTGATAAAAAAATACATTATGCAGAATTGCTTAAAACCCCAGGTTTCACCAATGGGTACCATGATATTTATGATCCTGCAATCTATTGTAGGCGTACCTCAGAACTTAGATTTTCATCTCAAAATAAGGTTGCAAATAAAATGCAAGTTGATAGTATCAGTGCACCGTGGGTAACTGGATTAGGGTGTATGATGTTACATGAGGTTTTCCCTTGCCTAGAATTTATCATGGTCTTTGCCAAAAATTATGATGATAAGAAAAGAGCAATTGTTAATAAAAATAACCAAGAAGAATTGTTATTCATTAATGCAGAAGAACTTGGAAAAATGTTGGGGTTTACAACTGACTAATTTGGAAACCACCACATTGACCTACAAAAGCTTGCTAGTGATTATGAAGCAGTGGAAGAAAGGCTGAAAAATGATTTCTTAAATAAAATAGTTAAGGATAGAAAGAAATTGAAAGGTGATCATAAGCCTCCTTATAATTTGGATATTTTTAAACCATGGGTTCAGGATACTATTTCCATGCTAGCATTTTCCCTTGGTCTGGATAGCAATTTGAAAGTGGGTACAAGCCTCCTTGAAATGGTATATAATATACATTATGTTGATGAGCATGTCAAATATAATTATACTCAACACATTGTAGAATCCATGCATAAACAATTTTTAATGATTAAAGTAGGTTCCACCAAGACATTTAGGTTCACAACCTACTTGTGCTATCTTTTTCTATTCAAATTTAGAGGAATGTTTCAAACCAACAAGCTTTAGATTAAGCCCTATATTAACGAAGAGGAAAATAAAATGGCTCTAGTATATGAATGGACCACTAAGATAAGGATGCATGATTCTTGAAGGAACTACAACCATTTTGTAGACTACTTTTTGGCTTCATTGCATCAAGTAATTACAAATACTCCAATGCCTAGATTGCCTATGTCATGTAGAAACTGCATGCAACTAGGAAAAGAAATACAATTGGTTGATAGGTACTTAATGGAATAATATACTATGCTGAGATTTTATGGATCGAGAGTACAACCATACAAACTTCCAATACATGTGATGGAAAGGGTTTTTGCATTGGAATATGTAAGGTAGGTGTAGAGTGTTGATGAAATACATTTTCTCATTCGGCAAAAGAAGACCTTATTTCCTTCTTTACCTTTTTCATGTGGAGGGTTCACATTCGAGAGAAAAGCACTTAGTGTGGCACATAATCTTTTGAATTTTTTTGACTTTGATGTTATCCATCACTAGAAGTATGATCCATGTGACATCATTAAATCAATGATTGTGGCCAATAGGAATGTTGCAAATATAATTCAACATCAAAGTAAACACTTGCTTGAAACCTTGAGAAACAAGGATTCTTGGGATGAGATCAAAATAGCAATGGAGAAAAGTGTTGTTGAGAATAGTATTTCTTTTGAACAATTGTCAGTAGAAATTATAGCATTGCACTGAAAGACAATTAGGACATACAACATTTTTTATGAAAAAAGTGATAAGACATCTAGTAGAGTAAAAATTCCAGGTTCTCTAGAGAAGGAAGTTATAGAAAAAAACTGGTCATAATAAAAAATTACTGCCTTTTGATCTATGAGGGAGGACCTAGGCGATCCACGAGCTCTTGCAGAGTGTGGAGCTAATGAAGAAGATAAAGAGTTTAGCAAATTGTGGAATATAGATAATCCTGATCAATGTGGAAGGAAAGGAAGTGATGAATCTAATGATGATATTGATAGTGAAGAAGAAGAACAAATCCATTCCAATTACAAACCTAGTTTAAGTGAGGCTGCAAAACAAGCATATGCTTCAACATATATTTCAGGAGCAGCCATACTTGAAAAAATTGGTTATGAAGGTGGTCCTTTGGGGCCCAAAGGACAAGGCCCTTAGACAATAATAGATGTTGAGCATAGAAAAATAGTTGATAAATCTGGCCTTGGGTTTGGAGGTGAAAAAGTAGACCAAGGGCCTACAAGTCAAACTCAATTTGTTAGAGCTTCTAATCCTCATCCTCATGGTAAGATACAATCACAACTAGGACATTCCCTTGGTGGAAAGCTTAGTGCAACTGGCAGTGCCATTGGTGGTGATTTTGTGGGTAGTAGTACTAGTAGTGGTCAACATGTGCTACAATGACAAATTACACACAATAATAAGAGGAAAACAATAAAAGATACCACAGAAACACTAGGTGATCAAGGCAATCAAAAGACGCAAAGGATTTTGACAAGTCCAAATCACACTATCATTGTATCCACCACAAAGGAGTTATTTCTAGGAATTCCCCCAATTCCAGTTAGTGTGGTTGCGACATCATTAGCAACTGCAAGTACTCCTATTCCTTTGCCATTAAGGCATTCCATTGTTCTTGCCTCCCCAAGTTATGATTTCATTGAAGAGTTTAAAAAGAAATTAGACTTGAATTAAAAAAGAAAAGAAGCAAATGATGGAGAGTGTGTCTGTTGTAACTTCAGAGCTTGCAACAACCATGGTATTACCCACATTTGACACAAATAAAGAAATCATGGAGTACACAATTTTTGTTCCCACAATTCAAAACAAACCAATAAATCAGATGGATTGATCTGAATACCAGGTAACCAATTTTCAATTGGATTTTTTTGGCCTGAAAAATACTGACAAAATTAATGTATTAAAGAAGAACAATGAATTGGTGTACACATCATTGCTAAAGAAAGATAGAGAGAGGAAAAGGTTGCAGACCCAAATAGAAAAGTTGTAGGAAGACCTAGAAAGTGAGAAAGAAAAGAGGAAAGCAGTAGATAACAAGAGCAATGAATTAAACTAATAATAAAATTTTCCTCTACATCAACAAGCAAAGAGGATAAATCAAATGAGAGAGAAGTGAATTACCTGAAGCGAAGGATAGATGAGAGCAACAAGAAATATGATGAGGAAAAATCAACTTCGGAGAAATTAAGACTAAGCATTGCGAATGGAAATGCACAGTGGGAACAAAAATTGGAGAAACAGAGAAAAAAAATGAAAGATTGGAGATAGAGCTGACCGAAGAAAAAGAAGAAATTAAGTCTTCTCAAAATAAGTTATCTGCATTTTGTAGAGATACAGCGAGGCATATGAAAAAAAAGATCTGGGATGAAATAATGCAGAGATTTGATCATTTGTGTGACATGTTCCAATTGATTGATGCTATCAAACAACATTATAAGAAGCTCAACAAATATTTAGTGGACAACAAAAACATAATGGAATTAGAGAAATCTGCAAATCAAGTTCTACAAACAGTCTTCAAAGCCAGTGGAAATGATCTGAAATCAAAAGGGATTACTAATCGGATTGAAAACTCAATGAAGTTGTCATCTATCATTGAAAAGTGCTCGAGAATGTTTGGAACAAATGAATATTTTCATTTGGTTGCAAACAATATCAAGGTGGTGGATGGAAAGGTAAGGAACTTCATAGAGCTTGATTTTCTAGAGGCTTTTGACACAAATGAGCGATTCATTGGAAATGATGGTTTTAGAAAGAAGATGGAAGGTGCAAGGAAGATTGATTTGGACCAGTTTCCTTAGAACCTAGATGTGAACTATTTGGATTCCATCAGAACACTGATAACCTTGAATGCAAAATTGACCGAATAATTCAAGACAGGTTCCAGTTCAAATTACAATCATGAAATGTTAACAAAAATTCAAGTCAAAAAACATCAGTTAGAAAAAATTGAAATTCCACCACCTGAAGAGTGGAAGTTGCTAGAAAAGGTGATATAGTGACTTGATTTATTATTTTCAATCTCCATTGTATTGATCTTCCAAGTTCCAACTCAGCTCTGTGCAAACTTGTCTTTGGGGATTGGCAAGATTTTGAATTGCCAATGCCAATATGTACTCCTTCATGTGAAATTCAATTAAAAATCTCAAATTCAGACTTCAGTAATGTGATGATCAATTAGCTGGATTTTGTATTATTTATTTTATCATTTGAACTAGTGATGAACTGTTCACTCATTATATTTACTTCTTGGTAGAGCTTCCAAGTTATGGATGTTGAACTGTTAGCTCATTATATTTACTTCTTGGTAGAGCTTCTAAGTTATGGATGTTGAACTGTTAGCTTTTTTTATGTTTGACTAAAAATATTGATCAGTATCCACCAACTTACACCTCACCCACATCCCACATACTGCAAAAATACACTACATTTGATTGTATGATTAGCACAAATTGTAGAGATTTGTGTGATAAGATCCATTTTGTGGCCCACATTACTACTTGATCAATGATCATGTCCATAAATAAATCTAAAACCCCATGGTCACAGCCCCTATTCCTGAAGAATTCAAATTCAATGTACTGAAAAATTAAATATACTTCCACACACTCAATTTGAATAGCATAAACAACCACTTTGGAGATAGCCAAATAAGTTAATAACTTATAAGCACATGAATCCACAACAGTTGAACAGTCAAAAAAAATCAGTAAATATGTGTAAACTTCTCCATTGTATTGATCTTCAAAGTTCAAATGATATGCATTATAAAAATAGTTTATGATATGAGATGGATGGGCGAATTGGTGCAATCTATTATCTATCTTCTTACTATTTTCTACTCTAAAGTATAATTAAAAATGATGTGATGATCCATTGATATCCTATTGGGGTCTTGATCTCTCTTATATATGATAGGCAACAAGCTACAAACCCCTTGCAAAAATTCATGATTTTTGACAACTAAACATAACTCAAATTATAAATAAAACAATGTTGCAAGTGAATGCACTGATCTGTTAATCTCCAAGAAGAATCTCATGACCACTGACCACCTAAGATATGTTCAAGGCTTCTACTCCATTATAGGGAAATCATCATGCTATCAGCTGGCGTTCTTCCTCTGAATCTGATGGTTGTCCTATTGGATCTAATTCTAACACATCTACAGTTTGCCTAATAAACAGATTGACTGCAAAGAGGTGATGGATGCACTCTTGTTTAGCGTAGGTGTCACGTTAGAAATTGCCTCTTTCATATCATATTCCGTAGACATTATTTTTTTGAGTTGCTTATGAGTGTTTTGTAAAACCATAACCTCATCATTTATTTCTTGCAACACGGTAGTTAGAAGCCTAGCAAGCTCTTCCTTCCAATCATCATATTCTTGCAGATTTTCAATGCGTGTCTATTTTCAATGCCCCTTTTTTTTCTCCATCATTCTAGGCTGCAATCGTTCATTATCCACCAATGTAATGCATGTCTATTTGAATACTTTCCAATATTCAATAGCACATTTCATCATTTTTTTGAATCTTTCTTTTACAATTCAGATATAGTGTTATATTTCATGGTTTTCACTTCTTTCTCCAATTCTTTGCATTTCCCCTGGGATTTCAGATGGAAATTCTTCCAGTAGGCTACATCAGGCAATGTGTGAAGCACTCTTTTATATTTTTCAAGCCATGGGGAGTACAACTCTGATGTGGAGGAGGAAGATGTTTTTTCTCTCTGATTTGATAGCTCCTTCTTCAGTTTGTCATTTTCCTTCATCAGTTTTTCAATCTGTGCTCTGGTAAATTTTGCCACATTCATTTTCAATTATGTTGTCTTGATAGGGTTGGTATCCACTACTCATTGAACCAAGAGATGACCAAACACTTGGTTTTGATTACTAATTATAGCAATTCTTTTATCATGGGGATACAGTGACCAAATAAGAATGGTGGCTTCGTCTGGGTTGTACCCAGATCCTTAATACATTTTGTTAGTTGCTTCTTCTATTAAGTTCATTGTTGTATCCCCTCTTTTTCTGAAGCTATCAAATACAATTGAAGAGCTAATGTCCTACCCTGGTAGGAGCAACACTCCAACTTCTCGAAGTGATTCCCTACCTCTTTCAAGAGTGATGGACTCCATTTCCTTTTCTACCTCTATTTTCAATTCCTCCAGGGTAGTTTCCTCATCTTCAGGAGTGATATCCTGTATCTATTGTCTCATTTTTCTACCTTTATATTCATAAACAAATGATTTAAATTTAGAAGATTTAACAAAATCATAATCAGAAATAAACTATTGTCCATCCCTAACCCTCACATCATCAGATAGTTCATTTGATGCCTCAAATCTTACAATATTCTTCTCTTGAGGAGGCTCATACTGTGCAATCACACGAGCAATGATTTGTTTGACCTGCTCACCCTCTTCATCACCCTCCTCTTCTTCACTTATATCAGTATCTACAGAAAAAAATACCTCAGGAGTAGGATGTGAAGGTATGTAATCCAAGGGCTCTATGTCTTTAGCTTGTACTCCTGAAAATGTTGCATGAGTTGCATCAAAAACAACTGGGGGAAAATCCTTTACCAATTCATTGACATGAGTGATGAGTTGCTCAATTCTTGTTAAAGGATCTTGTATCTCACCAAATGCCTTTGAATAAGATGGGACATTTTTTCTCTTCCATTCCTCTGCAAGAATAATCTTGTTATAGGTAGCCATTCTTTCCTTGGTGGAAGCCGCATCATGGTTTCTTATGACATCTTCAATTGAGAACAAATGTTCATACCCTAATAGCCCTTGCGAATCTCGATTTGTGAATAAACCCTTCTGCATCAAATTGTTTCCTTACATCACCTAGAGGTAGGTTGTACTGTGCTAATTTACCATCAATTTCTCCATATCCTTCATTGGCAACCACTATAAAGTCTCCAAAACATAAGGTGTTGGGCATAATTGATTGTTTGCTATGTCCTTTGAGGTGTTTGGAATTAGATTTTTCCAATTGCCTCACAATTTCTAAATAAGCAATTCAGTCAGGAAATACTCGTGGCATCAAGTGTGGAGCCCCTTCGAACCCATAAAACCTTATCACTGTACAATCAGGGAAAGCATACCAGTCTCCCCAGTTATGATTCACTTTATTTCTCTGGTCATTTTCCACTGGTCTTAGAAATCTGTGTACTTCTAGGGATAGGTTATAATTGCACAGATATCCCAGCAACTTCATCAATGGTTTTAAAAAAAATTATTCAAAATAAAGGTAATGAGACCTACCAAATCAGTTGTCCCACAATGATTTCCACATTTGTACAGGTTTAGAATCTCCATTTTCACCTATATCTTTTATCCTTAATTCTTCACTCCAAACACCTCTGACTTGTCCCTCGTACAATAGCAAATGCATATGCAAAGAATAGTGTTCAAAATTAATATTATCACTATTATTTTTTATCTTTTCAATCCCTCAATGTAGGGCATTGGCCAAGTAGCTAGCATAATCAAAGGGCCTAGCATCCTTCCTCTGTATGTCTGCTGCTAAGACCATTGGGGCAATCGACATGAGAGGCAGAACCTCTACTCCCAAAACCTGACCAGCTAAATAATAGGTGTATCGGAAATACTCTTTGAACAAATCTTCATGGAAAGGAGGGTTTTCACTGCTAGAGAACCTCCTGAGTTGGCCTCCTTCATCCCTAGGCCTATGCAAAGGTAATTTCCATCTCTTATAGCTGGTATCCATGTGGCGATACTCTGTCAAGAGATCTTTGACTATGAATGATAAATTCAGTGAACACTCTAATTGAAATACAGTAGAAATGAGATCCCTAGAAATAACAAGCATGTCACTCCCGCCATGTGAGTGAATAGTTATTTTCTTGGGGTCATATATGATAGGAAGAGCTTTAATTAGCTCTGTGTTCATAAACACATTGGGCACCACAAGTCTTCCCAAGTTCAACCTCCATGGATTGCAGACTGGTTGAAACCTAAATTGTTTTATGTAATGGTACATGAAGAGGTTGTACCCTCATTGCGGTGTCCAAATATCCCCTAAACCCTTTTCTTTTTCCCATAGTCGATCCATGGAAGGATTAATTTGTGCACTCCTCTTGGGTCTCGGCCTCGACCTAGGACATTAATCTACCAGGTCTTCATTTAGGAGTCTCTTAGGCTTTTTGGTTTTCTATTTTTTAGCTTTGGCTTTGTCTGTACTCTTTTCCATTATTTAAATCTTAATCTTTTGATGAAAATAGATTCTCACCTGGGTCTGAAAGTGAAGTACTTACGTGAGTCTCATCAAGTCACCTCCATAGTCCACCAGTCTTTACTGTGTCAGAACTCCAAGTTTTTGCCTTTATGCTTCTGCCCTAAGCGAAATCTTCTAGGATTTTCTAACAACTATGCGATCAACTTGTGATATAATTCAATTCAGTTCTTGTTCATAAATGCACCGTAGCAGGGTTGCACGATGCCTCGGGATGTCACATCAGTCTTTCATCGATAGCCACCCTCTCCACCGATGGACACCTATCCTTCATTCTATCGGTGGGATGCTAGATAATGTTTCCCCTATGCACCATAGTTCCCTCGATATACTTTATGCATTTGATAATTCATGCCCATGGTTATAATTAAATGATTCATGGTTACTTTTGTTGAAAACTTGACTCTATCGGTATATCAGGAGATCACCTTAGGAGTCAAACCGATAGAGTATTGTTACACCGATACTAGGTTGTGAGCTATTTTCATCGGGCCATCGGTGGGACTATGATGGGGATTCTGTCGATGAAGCATTGTTAGGCCAATGGTATTGAATTTTGTTAGGAATGGGGAAAGGACTACGTCACTACGAAATTTCAAATTTGTTTAATATTTATGAATGCAATGTGAATGTAGGCTATAATATGGATCTTGTCACACAAATTTCTACAATTTGCATTGTTCATAAAATTAAAGTGTGGTATATTTTTGTGATTATTGATAAAAAAAGATAATTCATGCCCATAGTCATAAATTATAATTCATTGTTACTTTTGTTGACAACTTGACTCTATCGGTATATCGGGAGAGCACCTTAGGAGTTAGCCCGATAGAGTATTGTTACACCGATACTAGGTTGTGAGCTATTTTCATCAAGCCATCGGCGGGATTGTGATGGGGGTTCCGCCGATGAAGCATTGTTAGGCCGATGATATTGAATTTTGTTAGGAATGGGGGAAGGACTATGTCACTAAAAAATTTCAAATTTGTTTAATATTTATGGATGCAATGTGAATGTAGGTTATAATATGGATCTTGTCACACAAATTTCTACAATTTGCATTGTTCATAAAATCAAAGTGTGGTATATTTTTGTGATTATTGATAAAATAAGATAATTCATGCCCATGGTCATAAATTATAATTCATGGTTACTTTTGTTGACAACTTGACTCTATTAGTATATTGGGAGAGCACCTTAGGAGTCAGCTCGATAGAGTATTGTTACACCGATACTAGGTTTTGAGTTATTTTCATCGGGCCATCGATGGGACTGTGATGGGGATTCTACCGATGAAACATTGTTAGGCCAATGGTATTGAATTTTGTTAGGAATGGGGGAAGGACTATGTCACTACAAAATTTCTAATTTGTTTAATATTTATGGATGCAATGTGAATGTAGGCTAAAGTATGGATCTTGTCACACAAATTTCTACAATTTGCATTGTTCATAAAATCAAAGTGTGGTATATTTTTTTGATTATTGATAAAATAAGATAATTCATGCCCATGGTCATAAATTATAATTCATGGTTACTTTTGTTGAAAAATTGACTCTATCGGTATATCGGGAGAGTACCTTAGGAGTCAGCCCGATAGAGTATTGTTACACCGATACTAGGTTGTGAGCTATTTTCATCGGGCCATCGGTGGGACTGTGATGGGGATTCCGTCGATGAAGCATTGTTAGGCCAATGGTATTGAATTTTATATAATTTATAAAATATCATCAACTACAGTTTGACTTTGGCATATGATTCATGAAGTTCAATTAGAAATATAATATAAAATATCATGGAGACTTGGAGTGCAATATAAAATAAAATATCCTGAACTTGAAGTGCAATGATTCACAATTTATTTGAATACAATATAAAAAATCATCAACTATAGTTTGGAATATGATTCATGTAGTGCTTGAGTGCAATATAAAATAAGATATCATGAAGTGCAATGATTCACAATTTCAATGTTCATTGAATACAATATAAAATATCATCAACTACAGTTTGGACTTTGGAACAATGGAAACTGATTCATGAAGTTCAGTAAAAATACCTAAAACTTTCTAATTCTCTTCCATTTCCCAAACGGAGTCAGGATCCTCAAACTGATGCTCATCTTCAGATAAAGTAAAAGAGTCATCTTGATTCTGAGACCGCGATGCACTTTCTTTGGCCTATGTCTCAAATTCAACATTCATTGTTTGATTTGTGTCAATTTCAATATCATTTTCATCTGTCCCAGGCCCACTGCCACTGCCACTAGTATTACCACCAATACCAACGGCTCTTGGAATTGGAGAGCCTATGTTGCACAACCCGTTCCTTCTTTCACATGTGGACCTCCAGATTGCAAGTGCCCTTTCAAAAGGATTATTTTTGATATTATACGCAATTCCTTTCATCCTCAAGCAATTTTCCAAATTCTTGTCCAGTTTGTTTCTTAACTTTGATTTCAAAAACCCCAATGTACTGAAAACTCTCTCATCCTCCACTAACCCCAATATCATTGTTTGACATAAATCAACAAGTTTGAAATATTCTGACATTGAACCACACAATATTTCACTCTGACCTAAGCTTGTCCAAACCTTTTTTATTGATCTTGGTTCAAAGGCCTTCTCCTTGCCCATGCACTTATACTAGTTCCTCATAGCTATTGCAAAACTCCCACATTGCTTTCTAGGCTTATTTTCATTTAAAATTCCTTTTATTGTTTGCTCATTGTATGTTACCTTTTTTGAAAACTGTTCGATCAAGATTTTTACTTGATCATTAAAATATTCTGGGTTATCTCAGTTTACCCAAAATTGAGGATACACAATACTCATGGCTTCGATTATTTCATGTCAAGGGAATCTTTCACAAATCTCTGAGGAAAGAGATTTTGCAATTTCCTTCAAATTATCGCTAACAGATTTAACAATGTCGTTAAAATCTTCCTCGTTAACAAGTACTTCTTTTCTAGAGCACCTGGTTGTCTTACAATGGTACATTGGTATCTCATATCCACGTAAAAAATTACATAAGTGCCCACTTGCATTAAACTGTAAATATTAATCAAGATTATTCAAATCAATAATTTTCTGCCACATCAAATAATTTGCGCCTTCTTGTGTTAGAAATAGATATAGATGATCGAGGGCCAAGCAAGTAATTTTACGTACATTGGCATATTCATAAATATACATAGTTCTATCTTGGGCTTTCTTCACAAGATTGTTCATCTCATCCAGCATGGGGAGAAGACTAGCTAAATTCAAGAGTGTCTCTATATCACTTAACCTATGTAAGAGGTCAGGATCTTTGTCTACTGTGTTGTGATGCTCATACATCACTCCAATCAAGGATTGATATTTTGAAAGAACTTGTTGTGCTGGTCCATGCAGGGAGATCCATCTGGTATCGAAATCCTTGAGAAGCTATTTTCTAGGTATTATTCCCTCACCAAAATGTTGAAATTCAAGGAAACGTTTGGGACTTCGGCAGAAGTATGCATGGATCTCGCGAACTAGATTTTCAACTTTTGATACTGTAGGAAACTTGCTTGCAATTTTGAATGCTAGATTCATTCTATGGGCCATGCAGTGAATGCCAAGCATGTATGGTGCACAAGTAGTTTGTAACTTTATGCAAAGACCACTCCTTTGACCTTGCATCATTGTAGCTCCATCAGCTCCTACAGACACCAACTTTTTGGCAATTATCAACTCATCCATACCTGCAATTTCATTCAAAGATTTCTTGACTAGTTCAAATAGATTTTGCGATGTTCAACTGTCCTTCATTTTATGAACATAAAGATGAGCTTGGCGAACATGTTGTTCTACAGTATACAAATGCATACAAACCCAAGAAGTATTGTCTACCGTAGTAACTTCATCTAAAGATAATGCAATGAAATTTGACTTTTTTAATTTCTCCTTTAAATCTTGTTTTTCCACTACAGCAAGACAATTCGCCCATTCCCATCCAGTGTTTACTAACCAATGTGAGAAGGGAAAGTGGGGAACACTCAAATAAGATAATAAATCAAAATATTCTGGGTAGTCTATCATAGGACGCCCTCTAGACAAAATATGAAAAACAACACTCATCTGAATAGTTTTTGACATATTTTTTGCTGCCATGGCTTTTCCAAAATGAGCCTCAAGTGTACCTTCACATTTTTTAATCCTCAACATTCTATGTTTATGCTCTCCATAATCTTCAGCATACTTAACATGAAGACATTATTCCTTTGATTTCCATCATACGATTGATTGTTCCTTTCCGTCTATGATTTATTTTTCGTAAACTTTGCCGATATGATTTTCTATAGTGTCAAGCTTTAGTTGCATCGTCTTGTCTCTTCCACATTTCCAACTACAAATATTAGATTTGACCTCTTTTTCCCTTTCAATATCATTTTCATTTGATACCCCCACTGGGTCAAGGAATGGGTACTTCGAAAACCAACCAATTTGAAAATTCCTTGTCATTTCCCACTCGCGTCCCAATTTTGCTTTGCCTTTTCTTTTCTTTCTACCAACATCATCCTCATCCAATTCAATTATCTCATTCTGGCTATCTAGGGTATCCCTTGGAACATCTTCTGCAGTATTGCCATCCTCATTTGATACATTTGATTTAACACAATGACAATCTCACCTTGAACTTCCTATGGCAAAAGAGTTGATGATGTAACTCCATCTTCAATAATATTTGGTGGAAGAGTTGATGGTGTAGCTCCACCTTGATTTGATGGATTAGAAGCTTTTCCAATTCCAAAGTAAGACTGTATGGTACCTCCACATTTTGGGCATTTTGATGGCCTCCCTGTCTCTTCATTATCCTCCTGCTCAAGAGTCTTACCCTTGCTGCTTGAAATATTGATATCTCACTTCAAATAAAATTTGAAAAAAAATGTCTTCTTTTTTAAGAAGGACAGACCGAAAGAGAATATAGATCCCATTCCCTACTCAAAATTATGTTTAAGACTGAAGAAAGAATGGAAAATAGATAAATAAATCTTATTATTATAACTAATAACTAATAACAGTACGAAGAAATGATCACTCACCTTTGAGTCTACATTTTCGGGTTTCGCTGACTTCTGAATCGAAAAGTAGAACCTCAAAACCGAACAAAATGTGTAAGAACAAATAACAATTTCAATTGTATTTATATCAATCCATATTTGGCGAATTCCATGGGATTTTGAAATGGTATATTAAAAATTTGGTGAATCCCGCATGCTTATATGATATCTTGTAATTTTCAAGGCGAAATAGGTCCTCATAAGCAACTATTTATAAATTTTAATTGGCGAAATGGTTCTTCACAAGCAACTATTTGTAAATTTTAATTGGAAAAATGGGTCCTTATATAATGTTGTTTTAATAGTATTGGTGAATATGTTGGTGTTTTAAGACATGCTCCTCGGGATTCCAGACAAAAATATTAATCGGTCCATTGGAAACACATAGTCTGTTATGGTGAATTTATTGCCTAAACATGCCTCGTAAAAAAAACCATTGGTGAATGGACATGCATTGGACCGATAGTTCGTGAAATCCTAGCGATTTGAACACCTTGCTAGATACGGTAAATTTTCCATTTTCAATATGCCTGATTCCTAGAATTTGCCAATTGGTGAAGATTCACAATTAAATTTATCCCTGGATCAAACTCCCAAGGGGACTAAATAATGTGCCTATGCATATGGAAGTACGAATCCACAACTTTGCTCCATATTTTTCATCGATTTCCAACATCATTTAGGAACAATCACCAAATTCCTTTGACACTATTGTGCCAACCTCCTTGCAACCCTTCCCAGATTTAGATCTGGCATACACATTGCTTCGATGCAACCTCCTTACCCACTAATCCACATTCCAATTTGTATAAATGACTAGATTGAAATTTTGGTTTCCCATATCCTTAAAATCATACCCCCTATCAACTTGTCTACCAACTTCAACGAATTCGCCTTTCCATAATGGCCCATTTTGTGTTCTTCCATACAAATCATAACTCTTAATATCCTCACAAAAATATAAATAATCCTCACCATATGTCTTTCCAAACTTCACACTATTCAGCCTATAAACCGAATGTAAAGTCATTCCTTCACAAAAATCTAAAATTTTTACCCCTTCTTGTAGCTCTGTTGCAACTTCATTATCACAGGTTGTCACCATTCTTTTTTCATTCTCAGCTGATCCATTTAGCTTCACGTTTTCATTAACATATTGCTCCATCATCTTGATTGCACACTCACAAAAATCCACTCTAGCTGATCAAAAATAATTGGAAAAGGAAAATATAACATCATTATCTCTTGGCCCTTTGCATAAGACAACACCTTCACTTTCATTCCCTTTGAACCCTTTTCTATTTGTTGGATCTTCATAAATTCTTCCACCTTCAATCTTTATTGTTGCAACTTTTGCAGCTACTACAAAATCATTCGTGCCTTCTTCATTTTCTATCACTTTTTCTCCATTCTCCATGCCTCCATTACCCCAAGCTTCGGTTGCCCATTCTTTCTTTCCAGCTTTCTCACTTAAACCATTCCAATGGTCCATCATACATCCATATTTACTCTTTCTAAGCTTCCCAATCTATTTTTGTTTGTGTTCCTTCTTCTTCTTGTATCTATTCTTCCTCATTTCTTTCTCATCTACAAGTCTCCACACTTCCATCTCATACTCATAAATTTTATTCAAAGCCTCAAAAGCTTCATCATCCAAATGAGATTGCTTATTGTTTACCCTGTAGGGACAACATTTCTTTTTCCTAAATTCTTGTGCATGTTCTCGACCTTTATCTTATTTCTCATCCTTTACTATGACTCCTTGTTTGTGGGTCTGGTTCTCTTCTTCATAACTCCAACTCTTGAGAATTGTCTTCTCATCCACATAATTGTTTGTTGTTTCTTGCTTTACCAACCACACTTTATTACTAGACTATTGTCTCCTCATTTTTGCACTTGTTCTTCTCAATCCATGCTCTATTTTCAACCTCAAGTTATCTTCCTTGGGCCTCCTTGCTTGCCAACTCTTCCTAAATTTTGGGTTCCACCTTTTCTCCAGCATATACTCCATACCTTGCATCTTCTTTCTTGTACAAATATTATCAAGAGCATATTCTTATTTTCACCTTAACTGTTTCTCTTCAATAACTGATTTCCTTTTCCAACTTGGAACTATATACCTATGATAAATTCCTTCCCTCTATCTCATCCACATTATTTCTTCAATGGAAATGATCAAAACTAACATTCTTTTTAATTTCACTTTCATAACCAAAATCAGTATTGTAACTTCTTGTTACGTGTTTTCCTGAATTTCTTTCATCTTTGGCTTCCTCACCTTCACACTTCTCTTAATAGGCATCTTTCAATACTTCTACAACATCTTCCAAAGTATTGTGATATTTTGGAGTTTCATCCTCATAGCCTTCATCAAATTGCAAAACTTCAATATCATCCTCTTCTTCATTCTGAGGTGCCTTGTCACGTACAACTACTGCAATATTTTCTTGACATTCTATTGCAACTAATCTCCTCTCGTTCTCAACTTTAATATTTTCTTCAGGTGCTTCTCTTTCCCCTTCTCTTGTCATCTTTAAGGTATCTTTCTTGACCTTCCTCATACCTGCATTCACATTCTTAAACATACCATTAGTAAATAAATCAAGAGATTAAGTTTTCTCCTTGAGTTCCTCCAATCTCAACACTTCTCTCTCCTCATCACTATTTGCTTCAAGTGCTCTTTTCTTCACTTCCTCTTTTCTCTTTTTCTTCGAGTCATTTATTACAAAAACTTCTTTCACCACTTTTGGTGAACGTTTCTCACTTGGAAACTCTCTATTATCCCAACTTCTATGGGTTCCTCCTATATCCTTGAATTCCTTCATATTTTCTACAATCACAACAATGTTAGCGATATAGTTATTTTCCAATGCATTCATATGATCTATAATCATTTGCAATTTCTCATAAAAATTTCTTCTCTCCATTTCATCCTAATACTTATCCCAAGATGGAATTATTATGAGTTTTTTGACAAAAATCCCCATCCTCTTTGTTGTTGCAATCCTTTACACTTACTCATAAATATGAAGTCACACTTATTCCCTCTACTACCTGCAGGTCCTTGTGTAGGTTGCCTCTTATTCAACGATCTATCAAGCCCTCAAAACCTTCCCATTCTAATACCTCACCTAGGGCTTCCTTTCCTTTTCTTCTCTGCCCAGTCTATTGGCAACCAGGTTCTCCACAACCCTTCAATCTGCAACATACACTAAACTGAAACACTCATACAATTCCATCACATTCAACTTTCTCTACCCAGATCTTTTGGGCTCTAATACCAAAATGATGACAGCCTAATCAATTTGGATCTCATGCAACCAAAGAAGAAAATTAGCGCCAATAATTAGTCCAACTAACCAAAGTAAATTTTAGATTGATTTTTTTAGGAATTTTGTTTGATTCACATTCATAGGCATAGAAACAACCATAGATTCATGCTTTAATTGAATCATAAGAATCATAACCTCATCCATTGAAAAGGAAAATATAGTGCATTAGGCAACAATGAAAAGAACAAAGTTGAACTAGTATGTTTGGAAAACTGGTAATCACTCATTGCAAAATTTCAAACCCTCTCTTACCAGGGTGATAGACTCTCTTCTCAAATTCAATAAAAAATAACAAATGATAAGACATGGATACTCGACACCAATGCAATAAAATAGAACTTCATTTTATTTTTATTGATGAAAATAGATAAAGATTCACAAGAATCGATTTCACTACCTACAACTCACACTCTAATATCAGAGGCTGATACTAGACAAGGCAACCTCTGCACACATAGATTCTTGTTTCCAGACATAACATCCTTTCAAGAATCGACTTCTTCTTCCTCAAAATTGTTGCAAATTTATTTCATTGGCTTCACACTAATTTGTTATCATTTTATTTCTCTTCAAATTACGTCCATTTCTCCTTGCACTAGCAGAGCTATCACATTGCATCAATCTCCCTTCCACTTGTAGAGCCATCAATATCCAAATTGAGTCAATGTCTTATGAATGATTTAATTCCCTATCTCCCAAGGACAGTGCAACCTCACCCTCTTGGTTTCATGCTGAAAAATAGTCAACGTTGGGATCCCTTGCACAAACCAAAATCCTCTCCTCAAAATAGTTATTTGTTGCTTTGTAACATCTCCCACTATGTGATATTATCTTGATCCACATAGAAATTCACCACCTATCACAAGACTAGAAGGCCATAGGACTCGACAAGAAAAACCAAAACTCCACCACTACCACTCAAATTACAAAAATAAAAACAACTGAGAAAATAAAATCAAATTGGGATTGATGCCATTGCATCTAGGGAATAGGCCCTAGCAAGTGGTCTACATCTCACTAGCTGAATAGTCATGTCAGCCATTTCTTCAATTTTTATCATTAAACTCTTAGTTTTTTAGTTTTTCCCCTCAATTTCTCTATCATTCTTCAGTATATTTTTTGTTCTTTCTTTGTTTCATTCTTGTTGTAATTAAGAAATTTTCTTCATTTTATTACATAAATTTTAAGCCAAGGGTAAGAAGAGTAGGGTTTCCATGTGTTCTTCGAGAATCATTATGTCTGTCAGGTTTTGGTGTTTTCTTATTTAAGTTTCTATGATGGCCAACTGAGCCAATTTTTCCAAACTTTCTCCTTGATAAGGATTCAATTGATTTTCCAAATTAACCTTGTTGTCCAACCCTATTTATTTTTTGGTACCTTTTTAATTGTTCTTCTAATTCCTATATTTTTTTAATAGCTTCTTGTAACAAATTAACTTATTCTTTATCTTTTACAAGCAATTCATTTTCATCCTTCAAAAATAAGTCTTCATTAGAATCAGTTGGGGAAAAAAGTGTAAGGCCACTCGATCAAATCTCTATAATGCATCTAGGAATCTTCTAGTAGTTGGTAACAAAGTACCTTATGGAATGGAATTCATAAATTTCATGATAGATTTAACTGTGATTAAGCTTAATGATAATGTTGATTGTTAGAATGAGCTACCATGAAGATTTTGTGAGATATTTGGTCTTATTAACAAGATAACATAAGTGTGCAGAAAATGATTTGAGTTTAGATCTAGGGACCATGTCAGGCACCTTGGTAGAAAACCCCTAGTAGTGTGCTAAAATAATCAATCTAAGGGGTATGATAAGTGCATGTATAGATCTTTCAAAAAAATTATAATGTAAAAATATTATAATTTCTCTATATTATATATATATGGTTTAGAGAATCAAATCTATAACTTGGGCTATGTATTCATTTGCATTTATGAATAGTAAATATTTTATAGATTCTTCCATATCTCTTCCATTTTAATATATTCATTATATTTTTAATGGATTTTTTTCTTACCTCTGATGGTAGGAAGACTCTTTGTAGGTTATGTAGCATTATTCTTCTCCCTAGTAATCATGTATGGAATATAATCACCATGTAAAATGTAAAATTACGATAATAATCCCTCTCAAGTAATTGATTTTTGTAACTAATTTTCCTATCTATTTACGAGACATTCCATGTCTTGTTCAATCATTCTTGACTACCTATTACTAGATTTATTGGAATTTAACCTTATTCTTGAACAAAATATAATAAAATAATAATGACTATTCTATTCTCACAAATCTTAGGTTAGTAGAAAAGCATGAGTTAAGCTTAGTTGTGCTAAATAGTTTAAGAAGTTTGAAAATATAAAACCTAGAGATGGCCAAACATTTTATTGAAATATCTTCAAATAAGTATTAAATCATGAATTGAGTTCATGCATCCTTCATATTAAAGTACAATAGTCCACTTGACCATATTTAACTAAATACTAGGTTCACACTAATTAAATTATGAATTTTCACTTACAATTTATATGCAATGGAAAGTGCACATGCAAAACGATTCATTAGTCATCATAGACATATAAAAGATGGGGATACATTAATGTAAATAAAATTAAATAAAAATTAAATGCTTTGTGTAAATAGCTGAGACTAAATGGATAGACCAATGAATCAATATAATATCCAAATTAAACTTGTCTTTTCTAAACAATTGATAACCAATATTTAAAAGATACAATGGAATTTTAATTAATCTATAAACCTAGAGCAATGCAGGTTGTACCTTCTATGTACACAATGAATTGGTTGTAATTTTTACATATAAGAGATTTTCAAAGACAAATGATATTAAATTTGTACACAAGTATATCAAATATTAAGTGTGTAGTATTAGAAAATAATATAGTGATGGCAAGTATCATGTGATAAGTGGATAATAGGTATTGTGACATGCTAAAAGTATTGGTAAAGTAAATTAAATTTTAGTATGTGAGTAGATATACTATGAAAGGTTTGTAGAGGTAGGAATCAAGATAGTGATAACAATTATTTGGTGGTAAGGAGAGAAGAATCCATTAGGAGTATTAGTCTTCATGCAAAGCATTTTCATAATATAAGAAAACATGTGCCATTGATCGGGGGAAAATCATGATGGTCAAACATGTTTTGATCTTAATTAATAATGTCTACAATAATAATGGTGGAAGTAGATATTTTGGGGTAAATGTAGAAATTATGCTTGGTGTGTGTGTAGAGGGTTCATTTATGAAGGCATGACATGCAACACTTGGTGTCATTTTAATCTTCTTGAGAAGAGTGTATAGACCAAAGGAAGTGCACAACCAAACCAATCGAGGAAGATGTGTACACCAGATAATACATATGTAATTACTATCCACATTCTAGCACAAATTCATGAATCCACATTCTATCACTATCTTCTTCAAACCATTTCTCTGCCTCCAATGATGGAAATCCCTTGATGAAAAGTTTATCTACCTCTTTCCCTCAGTAACGACTGGCCTATAGAAAATACACTTACTTCACTTCATTCAAACACTTGGATTACACATTCAAATCATTTTTTCTTTCTTTCATGTTAACAAGACTCCAAGGTTTGTGATAAGGATCATCCCATTGACCAGTGTGAGATTTTGAATGCCATAAAGAACTCCAATAAAAGAACAAACCTGATGGAGGAAGAAGTCAAATTTTTAAATCAAAGAACCGAGGGAAAATTTTCCTATGGAAAAATTTCAAACCCTGCTTGGAGACCATAGAAAAACTAGAATAACAATCAATGGGCAGCACCTTAGCCTCAACTTCCACCTCAAGTACCTCCTAATTGGGGAACTTACCGTTGGGGGTAAACTGAATGGAAAAACAAGTCATGGGGAAATTATCAATGGCACATTCACCCCCAGCATCATTGGTATCCCTAAAACTCTTCTCCTCAATGGAACCAACCCCAGAATCAATTTTAAAATGGCCCCAAGAGAGGATCCAATCAACAACGGAATCTCCTACAACCTCCCTAGAATAATAAAAAAAATAAGCAAGTTAATCAACCACAACTTCCGACACAACCAGTCCTGAATTCAAAGAACAACCGCTAGAATTTCCTAGTGTATTCTACTGAACAAGATAATGTAAATAGAATGAACACCATACATTGTGGAAACCTATAATTGAGATCTGGAAAAAACCTTCGATCGTTGACCATTGTTGAGATATTGGATGAACCTATTAAGGAATCTACTGAGCCCACAAAAAAAACTTCCATAACTAATGAACTAGATCTGAAAATTACTCAAGACAAAAATATTCCCCCATCTGCAGCTAGAGCTTTCGGCCTACCTCAAGAAGGGGAGGGTCAATCTCCAACTAAAACTGTGAATAATTCACTTGCCAAAAACAAAACACAAGCACCTTTTCCGAAGTGTCTTAAACCAATAACTACGAGAGTTTCTCTGGAAATGTCCTCATCCACTAAAATTGTGTTGATTCAAGAAATCAAACAGTTGAAGATCGAGGTTCCTTTATTACAAGCCATCAAGGACATTCCAGAGCTAAACCAACTGATTAAACACTTGTGTGTCAAGACCCCGGGAAGGAAACCAAAGAAAATAAAAATTGTCCTCATAAAAGGTTATTTAGCTAACTTCTTGGCTAGGAAGACCACTACTCCAAAATATGATGATCCAAGTAGTCCACTGATAATAGTCACAATTAATGAAGTAGAAATACCTAATGCATTAGTCGATTTGGGAGTAGCCATTAATGTAATGAATGTTGATGTAATGGAGGAATTAGGGATTTTTGACTTATGCCCTACAACCACAGTCAAGTACACATGATGAATCCAGCCATAGCCATTCCTCAGGCTATCCTTGAGAATTTTCTTATCAAATTCAATGGATGGGAATATCTTGTGGACTTTCAAGTAATTTGGTCTCTCACACCAAAATACAGCTACCCCGTAATCCTAGGGATACCATGGTTGGAAACAATTGTAACCAAAATTGACTATAGGGAGGGAGGAATTACCATTTCACATGGTTTGAATAGAAAACATTTATTTTTGTATCCTCCCACCAAGCCTACTGAATGTAACAAATTTTGGGTTGATGAACCAAATAGCTGCAACGGACAAGAAAATTTAGCCTCATTGACCATGGTAGTCATCAACCAACATGGTGGAAGATGAATTAGATAAAAAAATGGGGAATATCAACAATATGGTGTTGGACATGAAATAAATCTTAGGACAACCCATCAACATAGGAAATATTGAATTCGATAGTGCCAGTTTCATGGGATTGCCTTGTCCTCTAGCGAATATTTTTCCAAAAACATAAAATTTCTTTGAAGATATTTCCATACTTCATAGGACCATACCTCATAGCTTCCCTCTTAACACTTTGACAAGACCAATGTATACTATCATATCCAGCCATCTGGGTGGTAAATCCATTATGTTGTTGCCAAGAAAAACTCTGAACATTAACAGTTGGTTGACTAAGCCAGAAGAACATAAACTCTTTGATGTCTTAGTAAATAGATCCAACTAATTTGCTTGGGACTACACAAATATGATGGGACTACACGGATATGGGGCGAATACACCCCAATGTGTGCACTCATCATATCTACATTGAAAATATTTGACCTGTTCGTTGAACCCAAAGAAGACTTAACCCTATCTTGAAAGATATTGTCAAAACTAAGATTGAGAAGCTCTTGTAGGTGGGATTTATTTATCCCATTACTGATAGCAAGTGGGTTTCATCACTGGTGGTGGTTCCCAAAAAGAATGGAAAATGGAGAATATGTGTATACTATAGGGAACTTAACAAGGTGACCCACAAAGATTATTTTCCCCTGCCATTTGTAGACCAGGTTCTGGATAACTTGGCTAGGAGGAAATATTTTTCATTTCTCGATGGATTCAGTGGGTACAACCAAATACAGGTTGCAACAGAAGACCAAGATAAAATGACCTTTACATGTCCATGGGGAACATTTGCATATAGGGTCCTTCCCTTTGGGCTCTGCAATGCTCCTGCAACGTTTTAGAGAGCCATCTTGGCTATATTTGTTGAGCTGTTAAATGAATGTGTGGAGGTATATATGGACGACTTCACTATCTATGGCTCAACTTTTTATGAAGCTCTCCAAATCATAGAAAAAGTGTTGAAGTGATGTGAGGAACATCGTTTGTCCTTAAGCCAATGGAAATTCCTAATAATGGCAAAAAAATGAATTGTATGGGGACATCATATCTTTGTTGATGGAATAAAATTCGATCCAAAGAAAATTGAAGTAATAAAACTGGTCACCCCAAAAACCTAGACTAATGTTAGAAGTTTCTTAGGGCATGCTGGATACTACAAAAGGTTTATAGAAAACTTCAACAAAATTTTGGCTCCTATGTTTTCTCTTCTTCAAAATAATGTGGAGTTTATTTGGACACCTAAGTGTCAGTCATCATTTGAAATTATCAAGGAGAAGCTTATCTCAGCTCATGTCCTTCATGGACCTAACTAGAACTTACCATTCCATATTTATGTTGACGCATCTGATGATGCTATTGGAGTAGTCTTAGGATAGGAAGATGAGAATGGAGGAAAGTATGCTATATACTTCATTAGTAAGAATATAACTCCAACTGAAAGAAATTACACAATGGAGAAAGAATTATTAGTTGTAATTCATGTAATTAATAAATTTCAACACTACATTATAGGATATAAAGCAACGGTGTATACAGATCATTCGGCCATAAAATACCTAATGAATAAACCTATAGTGAATGGGAGGATAATAATATGGTTGTTGCTTCTTCAAGAATTCAACGTGACAATTGTTGATAAACTAGGAAAATTTAATGCAGTCACAATTTTTTTATCTTGAATTAAACAAGATGATGGTGAATGTGCTCTGGTACTGGATGAGTTCCCAAATGAGAATATGTTCGCTATCTCTACTAAAACACCCTAGTTTGTCGATATTGCCAATTATTTGGCTACCTTAGAAGTTCTACCTTATTTCATGACTAAACAAAATAGATGCCTTGTAAGAGAAATCATTCCTTTCAAATGGATTAATGGGATCCTATTCAGATGCAGACCTGATATGGTTCTATGACAATGTGTTAGGGAAAATGAAACCTATAGTATCTTAAGAGCTTGTCATGATGATATTTCTGCAGGACATTATTTTGCAAAGAGAACCTCCCATAAGATCTTAGGTGTGGGCTACTACTGGCCCTTTATGCATAAGGATGTCAAGAAATATGTCCATCACTATGATGAATGTCAAAGGGTAGGGACACCAACAAAATCTAATGAAGTTCCCCTTCAACCCCAAGTAGTCCTTGAACCATTTGGAAACTGGAGATTGGAATTCACCGGTCCAATAGATCCAACCTCGCAAGGGAAGGAGTACATTTTGGTTTGCACCGATTATCTAACTAAGTGGGTAGAAGTTCAAGATCTGTGAGTTGCTAGGGAGGAGTAGGTGGTTGATTTTCTCTACAATAAAATTTTCCTCAAGTTTGGAGCTCCTAGGATGATTTTTATAGACCAAGGTCCTCAATTCATGTCCAAAGTTCTATTAGCTTTCACCGACCATTTCCAAGTTAGTCATAATAAATCATCACCCTACCACCCTTAGGAAAATGGTCAAATGGAAGTGACTAACAGGGAGGTCAAAAACATCTTAACAAAAATTGTGTCATAAGGAAGAAAAGATTGGGCTAGGAAACTACCTGAAGCCAACTGGGATTATAACACAACATGGAAGTCAACTACTAGTTTTAGTTCATACGAGTTGGTCTTTGAGAAGAAGCCTCTCTTTACATTGAATTTAAACTCCAAACATTTCAAACAACCATGGAGTTGGGAATAGATCTTAAACGCACCCAAGTAGAAATATTCTTGCAGCTTAGCGAGTTGGATGAGCTTCAGTTAGAGGTTGTCCATCAAACTCCATTGTTGGTGATATTTTCAAAATCTCAACAATAGATATCTGGGTTGGTGTCTTCTTGAGCTGATCAAGAAGACTATAATATGTGATACTCTCCTTAGATGGTATTCATGGTGGTAATGGATCCCCTTGTATAGTGACCTTCCCTCGTCTTTTGGTGACTCAAAACTCAAGATCACTTCCTTGGATTGTGATGACAGATACATGATTATCAGATGAATTTGTATTCCCTATGACATTTTCATAGACATGTGTAACCTAGTTATACACTTTCCCTTTCCCTTATCATTTCCTTGTGTATGGTTTGACATTGGGTTTTTGTATATTCTGAGGTCTTTATTTCTTGAAGTTCCTACTTGTTGATTTGCATTTATTTCTCCATGGTCTATAAGGTCTTGAATGGCATTTTTTCAGTTTCATGCAACTAGATGTTTTATGACCTTTGATACGATGATATTTACAAAAAAAATCTTTGCACCATGGGGGTTTAACTTTAGGTTTGGGATAATGATGAAAATCCATTATTTTGATAAGATTATTTTGATCTAACTTATGTAAGATGCTCTCAATAGGTTCTCCCAAAGGAGTTCGACTTATTTTTCAGGAATAGGCCATTTCCATTTGCTACCTTTATGTCTCCAATGTTGTAAAAATGTAGCAAAAGGTTCTCCTCTATTTTGTTTGAATGTGTAAATATCTTCCAACATTATGTAGACATCAATTTTATATAAGAAATGTGTATGGAATTGGTCAATTATTTCCTAAAATATTCTAATCCCTTGAGGGAGGTGTGGGAACCATTCTATTGCAAAACCACTCAAACTTCTTGGGAATAGTCTCATTAGATATGAATCATTATAAGAGAATTCCATACAATGATGGTGGTAATTGCTAAATCACATTGTGTATAAAGGATTCAATCCCTTTTGGGCGATTCCTTAAAGCATTTTTGGAAAAACCTTGATCATATATTGTGTAGGTCTTATTTCATTATCACTTCCATTACATGAAGAAAATATGGACTTTGTCTCTATTGGAATGTGATGTTGTTGATTTTTTTATCATTAATGGTTGTCATTGATGTCAACATATCTTGGTTAATGTTTAAGGTTTGGTTGTGATGCTTTGGTGATTCAGATTGGCATGCTTTGGATGGTGTGCTATGATGATCTATCTTTGGTCGTGCTTATCTTGGTCCCATTCATTTTACAACATAATGAGATACACTCTTAAGGGTCCGGACTATTCTGGAAAGTGGTTAGTGTGTCCTGGAACATTGTTTGCATTGTAATGTGTATATCTTATTCCTTGGTTCTAGATATCATGAGTAATATGTAGCATGTTGATTTATGTGAGGAGCTTTTGCATGGTCCACGTTTCATTCCCTTTCATCATAGGAATGTTTTTGTGGTGACCTAATTCAAATTTTTTTTGGTTGCCTTAAGAGTTTATGGAAGCATGAAGTAGAATTATGTTTGGCCGACATAGGAAGATTATGAAGGCATGAAATGGTATAAGTAAAATTTGATTATGTTCAATGAAAGTAAGTGTGGTGAATGCGAATCTGAAAAATCCAGACATTGTGTGAAATTATACAAGAGACAGTAGATAGTGAGTTTCCTCAGGTGTGACTATTGGTGATAGTTATTTCTGTGGTGGATTCATTTTCATCATTCTTATGGCAGTGAGCTATTTTTGTAGGCAGTGAGCCTTTCTCTTTTAGCAGTGAACCTTTCTCTTTTGGTAGTGAGCCCCTTTTTATCTTTGGTTGTAATAGTCAAGCAGTGATCCTACTGATAGTAAGCCTTACCTGTAGCGAGCACTTTAGCAGTGAACCCTTGTAAAAATCACCTTAACCGGTGTCACCTTAATCGGTGTTTTATAATTAAAAATTAGCATTCTCTGTGGTTTTTCTCTTCTTGGGTTTCCATGTAAATTTTGGTGTTCTTTGTGCATGGTGTTGTTATGTGCTTTCATGTTCATATCTGTTAGATCATTATTTGATTGATTTAAGTTTTCTCCATATTAATTTAGATTAAGAAAATTATTTTATAATAATTGATTCACCCTCCCTCTCAGTTATCCAAATTGTTCAATAGTCTCAACTCTAGGATATCTTCAGGAGTAATCTCACGTGGTTTGTGTTCTTCCTCAATGTAAATTGTTTTATTTAAGGTTTTGTAGTTGGAAGATTTATTGTAAGTGGAAAAATTGTAAGATTTGTGGTATTTGGTAGCTCACTTGTTTGAGGCATTCCATATGGTTGATCATTAACATTTGAGTTAGGATCCCTTGATTCAATAGAGTGAGAATGCATAGCTTTCTTGTATTGTGACTTAGTTGTGACCATATAATGTTTATCACTCCTAGGAAATAAATGATTTTGAAACATTTTTTCATTATCTCCTTTTTTTTAAATGATGACGTTTAGTTGGGTTTGGATTAATGATGGTGATTGTTGATATGGATGATATGAAACCTTTGATTTAGACTACATTTAGGATTTGATTGTTTTGATTTGATGTTTATATGTGTTTGATGATTATGAACCCACCACTTTGGGAGTATACTTATGAATCCAATGTTAGTTTATACATAATGATGTTTGCTAATTCAAACCTAAACACCTTGAAAAAAGATCATTTTTCAAGGATAAGGCTAAATTAGTGGATGTGATAAAGATTTCAAACCTAAGTTATTGATGTCCAAATGTTGAAGTTTTTTTTATTCGATATGAGATATTGATGATGTTTGATTAAATATTTTGATGTTTCGATGTTGAATGAATTTGATCCCTAAATGACAACCTAAGATTATGTTTGATCATTTTTAAATGATTGTGATAAAAACTTTGTATGACATTTCAATGTTTGATTGCCAATAATGTTAATGTCTAATAATAACCCACATATTTTTTTGTTGATAAAAACAACTTTGAGCATGTATTTCCTTATTTTCTTTGTTAGAGTCAAGTAACCAAATGTTTTTGAATCAAGTAACCAAGTGTATTCAAATTTTTATTTGCGGTTCATTTCTTAAAATCTGATTTAGGCATGAATTATTTTTAGCACATAGAAGTCTTGATTATGAGTTGTCCAATACTAATATGTCTACAATAAAGCAAGTTGTTTTCCACAAACGCTCAAAATTTGTGAAAAATAAAATGCTAAATTATAGTTCCCTAAGTTTACATTGAAATAATGAGCAAAGACATGGAAAAAGATACTAGAAAGAACACTAAGATATTATTTTGATAAAAAAAAAATATACTGAGATGCATGTAGTAGTATAATGTCCTTCAAGTACCTTCAATTATGTTCAAAGGGTTTGAAATTGTATCATAGCCACATTTAATATTTTTTTTTAGTGTTTTGAATGATAAGCAATGTATTTACTAACTCAATGGGTAAAAGGAGATATTTCCTAAGATATCCTCAACAAAGCTCATTAAGAAAAAAAATGATAGAACACAAATCAAGCACATTTTTATTTATTCAATTAGGTGTTTCTCTTAAGTAAGGTCTACATGATAAATACCTAGCTTGAATGGATTACTAGAGTATGCACACATCCACAATACACCTCTTACCTTAAAAAGAAAATATACTTATAAGGTATTTGTCACCTCAACAAGTAATTAGTACATGATGAATATCTTCATGGAATGATGTTGTTCCATTACACCTTCTTAAGAGATTTTTGAAAGTCTTAGGCCTCTAAACAAATAGGTTTTTAGTGGGTATTAGGTGAACACTATTGAACTCTTGGTATATCCATTGAGAAACCCATATATAACCAAAGTGCTACATGTATAGTTTGACCTACATCTTTTTCTCTCAACCAATTTATATAGTGCACCCCTAAATGCCACTTGAGGTTGCCTTGAGTTCTCCTTGATAGGATGTATCTCAAAGGAAGGCTTCCTACTTTCAATTAAAAATAATGTTGTTACTATTTCTCTTTACCCAAGATCGTATGAAGTGCAAGGGGAGTGGATACATAGCAACAACCTTATAGGGTTCATAATGAACAAATAGTGAAAAATAGAAGTGTTTCTCTTCACCCTAGATCACACAAAGCAGAAGGGGAGAGGATACACACTTGATAGTCTACCAAGCATAGAAGACACAACACACACTCTTGTTCATTTTAAGTGCACCAAATGAAGTGTGATATTGTTTTGTTATTTTTAAAACCCAAATGAAAGTGAGATTGTGTGGTTCAATTCTTAATCCCAAATTGAAAAGTCCAAGTTGTATTTGTCCAATTGTTAAGCACCAAATGTAAAATGAAGATTGTCCAATTCTTCAGAACCAAATGTAAAATGAACCTAAGTTAAATCTTTAAATTGAAATCAATCTTAGGTTTTCCTTCACACAAGTTTTGATAAACACTTTGTAAATGTGATGCATGCATCATGATAGAGGGCTAATAAAATTATGAATTCTTTCTTAAGACCTCACTTAGATTCTACAAAAAAATGTTATTCTTAACACAAACAGAGAAAAAAACTAGGTTAGGGTTAGGTACCTAATAAACCTAAATGAAAAAATTGGAATTTAACTCTCCATTTTACCTACAACTACATTAGTATGCCAGACAAGTGTGACACTCTACATCACTAAAAGTACATCACCATTCACACATGTGTCACTCTTCCTCTGTTCACATGCATCACAATACACATATGCATCACTATGCCTTTCTACAAATGTGTCGCTCTAATCAACTGTGTCGCTCTATCAAAATTTCCAAACAAAAAGAAGAAAATTAGCAAATGCGTCACAATAACTAGTTTGTTAGCCTTTGAGTTACATTTACATCACAATATTTTAAGTGTGTTACAATATTCAATTGTGTTGCACTATTACAATTGTGTCACTTTGCTAACTAACAAGTGCATCACTTTACCTCTTATTCCTGCAAAATTCATGAAACTCAAGCAAAAATTATTAGTTAGGGACATGGGGTCCCACTAGGCATTCCATTAAGTGAATGTGTAAGAATTATTGACCATATAACATCAAATTGAACCAAAATAACAAAGATTATGATCAATCAAACATATAATTCCCAATGAAATTATTTACAAAGTAAATTAACTTTCAAAATATGAAATATTTAAACAAAGATCAAATTGAAAGCTAACTAAGAATGCAAACCTCAATCCCATTGTGAGATTATGTCCTTTAGGGATTTGGAGTGTTGCAATCTAGACAAAATCCATGATATGCAAAGAAAATTGATGATACTTGATGAAGAAATGTCTCACATGTGCACTCAAATTGATCAAATTGGAGATTCAATTCAAGAGAGTAAGTATAGTCGAAGCATGTGGATCCTTATTATGGAAAAATGCCTTCTATTTATAGATTTTTGAAATCAAAATCAATGGTGAAGATCAAATTGACTAATCAATGGATGAAATCGAATAAGAGGAGTGAACATGGATCAAGAATCAATCCAACAGTTGACAATCCATGAGGTATGGATCAAAGATTAGATCAATGGTCTCAAATCCATGAGAGACTCAACTAATTCCTTGAGTTTTAGGAAATATGTTGGAGGAATGTTTAAGATATTTCTATTTGGAGGGAAATATTTGAATTTGAAAATGACATATTCCAAGGGAATATTCATTGTACAAGTGGATGAAGTTTGGAGATTGAATGAAATTAGCTAATTAAAATTATTCAATTGTGCAAATGGATGAGGTTAGAGGTTTTAACTAAACAATCATGAATTACTTAATCAAAGTGTGATTAATGATAATTAATTAAATATTTTTCATTATTTAATCAAATGAAAATGAAATTAGTATGAATAATAGTGAATTAAGCAAATGAAATTGATTTATTCAATTAATAGGAGAAAATATGAATTTAACCAAATAATTGACATTATTTAATTAAATGGATGAAATAGACTAGAAATGGTGTTAGTATGCAAAATCAAGTATGTGATATTGTCAGGACATTTTTAGGTATCTACTATAGTTTCTTGATTTTGTTCATCACTTTCCAATTTCTAGGTGCCTAATTTAAATATTTTTCTTGTTTTAACTTCTCATTTCCTAACTTTATTTCTAGATTGTGTCTTTAGTTGGACAACTCTTTCAAGTTAGTTATTTTAGGTTAGGTTATAGTTGAATGCCTATTTTTTAATCTAAATTAGATAATTTAATCTATAATTTTGATAAAAATATTTAAATAAAGAAAAGACTAGACTTAATTAATTTTGTTCATCTCTCAACACTTTAAACAAGTTTCTTAATTTTTCATCTCTTAACAATAAGTCTATTAATGGTGTAAGGCCCACATTTTCTATTCAATTTTGTCTCGACTTATTGCCTATAATTCATGCATGGTGTTAAACAGGCCAATTTTTATGTTTAATGTATACTCTTTAATAATATCAATTATTGGTCATTGCAATTTTCTATTGTGAATGCTTAGGTGAATTAATAATTATTCATGCATTAATAAAATTATGACGAATAAGCATATTGAATATAATGTGATTGAGATCATGTAGTGTTTAGATGATATATGGTTGTTAATTTTGATTCATAATTTCACTATGTTGATCAATATTGAGTAATCTATTATGTGATGTTGTATACACCCTTATTTCTATGTTTATGACAACAAAGATATATTTGTCTAACCTATTTTATTGTAGCATATTTTACTTGACTTAGTTTGACAAGATATTTGTTATATGTACAAATGTAAGACCCTGCCTCATATGTACTCAACACAACCCTAATTCGTTATGTTTTTGTTTTTGAATTGATGATTAGATATAGTGTGGATGATAAATAAGATTATATTTGTCAATATTCTCGCATTTCATTTTGAAATAATATTTTTTCTTGTCAGTACTATGAAGGTGGAATGCACTCTCATACTATGGAACACAAATTGAAATCTTATAGATAAATTTTAGAATAACATATTAGTGTGAAATACAATTGTTGCTAATGATCATGTTGGTAATGTGCAGGAAGGTAACGATGTCAGTACAAGAAGGGAAGACCATTGAGAGAAAATCAAAAGACATCTTCTTGAAGATATAAAGCTAATATGTTGACGGATTAAGTGATGGGGGTTGACATTAAAGGGATGGTTTATTCTGGTTTGTGAGAGTATCTAATGATGTTTCATGTGGATTGTGTCTTGGGAACCCCTTACCTAAGTTGAAATTCGGATAGGTCCTTAAATGGGTCTTAAAATATGGTTGTTGGTCAATTTTCTTGGTTGAGATGCAAAAATAAACTCCCTAGGGTCTATACCATAGTGGTAGGGGTCCAATGGACATGCAATAGGGCCCTAAGGACATGATTTGACCCTTGAAAATTTGTCTTAATGAGGAGTGACGAGATTGGAGAGAGGGGAAAGTTTGAACTTGAAGCTTCTATATATTGTTGGGAGAAAGAATGAGGGGGTGTTACCCACTTCTCCTCTTGGAGAACTTTAGGAAGATGGTAGAAAGAATGAGAAGGGGAGAGGAATCCACCTCCTTGGAAAGATGGGTCAAATAGTTCAATTCCTTCACTTCCCAAAAAAGAGATAAGTTCTTTCTATTTCCATTTACTCTTGTTTATTGGTTGTGCTAAGGGAACATAGTGTGTGAATCATGGTTGAAAATATAAAAGTAAAGGACCTATATGCATTTGAATTGGGCTATGTTAGGTTCATCCTTTTGTGAAAATGAGAAAATACTCCATGCATCATCGTGGAGTTAAAATAGTTCCTTGCTCGAGGGTATGGCTAGAGCCCACGAGGCTCCATGACGCCATTATGGTAGGGTGGAGAGCAAGCCCGTATTCGATAGTATGGAAAAATACTTACCTCTTCATGACTAGTTGTAATTTTGTGAGTTACGAGATGGGTTTTATAATCCTCACTATATTGTAAATTATGCATATAAAAGAGTGTGTATATATGCAAAGTAAATGTTCTGATTTGTATAGCTTGTTGTATTACTTAATTCTCAATAATCTCATTGAAGGATTTGCAAATTACCTTGTCATAAACAAAATACTATTTTTTTTTCCTCCACTTAACAGTAAATAAATGAAGTTAGAAAGTATATCTATATTGAAGGCTCCCTACATTTTATATTTTAGCATGGGTAACAATAAAGAAAATCAGTTATGTGTGCTTGATTTTTTTTCAGTGATTATGCTTGCAAACTACATTATTGCTGGACTTTTTACTACAACGATATGATAAGAATATGTCAAGTAGGTTTCACATGTTTTAAAATTTCTTGTTGGGAATGCCTAGTTTCTCTTAAGGTTTTAATACAATTTTCCCTTGGGAATTGAAATGATATGTAAAGAAAGCATAGAGAAATAAAATAAAATGATAACAACAAAATATGATATGTACAGATGATAGTGAATAGGAAAATGAGTCCAAGCAAGATACCAAGGAAATAATAAATAATAATAATAAAATAATAAATAAATAAAACAGGGGTTAAGAGTGTGGCTATGAGAGGTCAGCTCCCCATGCATGATGTCCCATTTTGAGCTAAGATGTGAGTGTGGAGTTCTAACTGCAAGAATACATTAACAAGCAAGAATAAAATTGATATATATATGTAAAAGGAGACAACATGAGGAAAATGAATTGTGAGTTCGTAGCTATCATTGTCTTGTTCCTCCTCCATGGTCCAGATTCGACTTTCCCAACATTTATTTGCCATGAAAGACCAAAAGACCCTACTAGACCTTAATTCCACCTCCAAATCATCCTAGATTTCCTCTATGAAGGGCACAATTTCATTTTGGGATAGGGTTGCTTTTTATTATGTGAGGGGCATGATTATTATCTTCAACACATCACATAGCCATGCCTCATATCCACAGAATAAGTTTGAGCTACAACAATCAAACTGCATTTAATTTGTGGAAGTTATGGTTGAACTCTACCAACATTTTTCCCTTCACCTGGGCGCCATCAGAACCGTGATCTCTCAGACCAAGAATTTATCTCCCACCCTTCGTGTCCATCGTAGGCTGCTCAAATCATCTGGGATTTTCTCTCATATATTTGAATTAAAAAATAATAAAATGATTAACTCAAATGAGTATACCACATGGTCTTAGCTGAATCACCTTGCTCTGTAAATATGATCCTCGGGTTTTATTATGTGCTGCTCTCATTGCCCATTTCAAGTGTTGGTACATCAAAACTACATTGAACTTTCTTTTGTGTTGTTATGTAATCCAATAAAGGGGCTAGTGCTATTTTCATCAGTCACTCCCTCTGGTAGAAAATTATCATCAATTGGGTAGTTACAGGAGCAATGTCCAGTTAGATAGGTATACCATTGAACCACCTAATTGTACACGCCTCCATTTACACCGATCACATGGCTACTAAATTTCCATCACATTTGATCCACTTGGCTCCAATGTTATGTAAATTGCCATAATAGTTAAGGAGGGCATAATAGTTAAGGAGGGCATTGATAGGATATAATAAATATGAGTTGGTGGTTGAAAGGATGAAGATAGTGGATCGTGAGTTAGTAGTTAAGGAAAGTGTGCGGTAGAAGGCATGGGCCTTCTGCCATGGTGTACACATTTTTGTTCAATGGAAACCTTGAAAGTTGCATGAAAGGTGTCAGGTGTTCTCATTAATACCCTGCCTAGCATCGAGTACCATCTAAGTGTGGCTCACCATAGCCATCGTGCCATCTCATCTATTTAGCTAAAACTTATTTCTTTCACTAATATAGCATCTAGCACTTCGATTGTTGGACCAACAAACATGAACATATTAACTCCCCAAGTTTAATCTAAAATTTGCATCCAGTAAAATTGTTGCCTCATCGCTCGTCTTAAATTCGCTATGATAGAATGACATTCTCATCTTGACACCATGACTGATCCATAGGCAATGTTTTTATGGAATGGCTGGAATGGACGTTTCTTCCAAGTCTATCACATTAGCAACAAATTGGCCATGACTTTGGGTGATTTCATAGTATCTTGTTTGGTAGAGACATATGGTGGTTATCCTTTCATATTGACAATAGTATTGAAATAAATATCGTAGTTGTAGAGAAGAGGAGGGTGCCAAGGCAAATAGGTACTTGATAACAACATTAAATTAAGAATTATCTAGTCCATTGGTGAACCTCCAACTAATTTTGCAACCAAATATATATGTTAACTCATACTGCCTCTATATTGATCGACAATATCTATTAAATGCACAATAATTATTAAATCAAAATTCTATATTTTTAATTAATCTGTAGGATAATTAGTATTTTTCCAGCTAGATATAAAACTCTTCCATTTTATTTAATACCATTTTAGTCACTTAATCATTGTTGATTTTTCTATCTTTTACAATGTAATTTTGATCACAGCATTATAGTGATCTTCAAAATTGTTGTATATATTAATCTTTCAAAGAGTAGCAATGTAACTGCTTCCGATAATAATTGTATTTCAGTCATGATGGAAAAAGGAAAACGAGTAAGTAATAATATTATTATTGTAAATTTATTTGAAGATATTATAGTCACATTAAATGTTGGGAAATTATGTTGTGATTAATAAAATTATTATACTTGATTAAATAAAATAGTATTAGCAATAGAAAAATAATTTTGAGATTAAAAGAAAAAAATTAATCTTCTTAATAATTGATTAATTGATTGGTGGTGATGATAAAAATACTATTGGTAATATGAGAGAATAAAAATATTGATATGTGATTTGACAATGATAAAATGGTGTTAATATCATTATTGATAATGATGCTAATTTTATTATTACTATCTATACATATATATAAATATATAATTCTAATAGTTAGGATTGGAAACAATATAAATAAAATAAAATAATAATAATAATAATAGCTCTTGCATATATATCATTATAAGAATATTGATATAGCTAGATAGAATAATAATATTAATATTAAAGGATTAATATTAACGTGAATATTATTGATTATAATTTTAGTTATCATTGCATTACCAATATAAAAAGGAAACTACTTACTTTAGTAAGAATAAAATAAATAAATAATTAAATAAACATCATTTTATCTTTTAAATTTTAGTCATGTGGGTTAAAACAAGAAGTAATTTCAAAAGATTTGCACATGATAAAGAAATAAGTAAAATGACATGTCATTTCTTTAAGTGAATGAGAAGTTAAAATGAGTAAGAGAGATTATAACAAAATTTAACTCAGAAGTAAATTAAAGAGTAAATTGATGACAATATCAATTTAAACTATTGATAGTAAGGGTATGATTAAAAGAGGTATTAAAGTTACATTTAATGTAACATTGGTATTAAGAACCCTTTTTATTCAAGTAAAATAATAGTATTAGTATAAAACAAAATAATAATGATAATGTTAGTGATAAAATTAGTAAATTTTTGATATTAAAAGGTAATATTCTATTAGGATAGAATGAATGAGAACATTATTTTAGTAATATTATGTTATAAATAAATAACATTGTTGTTGATTTGATTAAATAGTAATAAAATTAATATTGTAATTAATGAGTAAATATTATTGTTACTATGGTTAAATAAGGGCAATACAATCTTAATTTGAGATAGTATTATTAGGAGGGTTAAATAAAAGAAATAATATTAATATAACAATGAGGGAGTTCACCTTAATATTATTATTATGTTTAATGTAAACTTTGGTAATAATGTTAAAACAAGATCTAATAATGACTTTATTATTTAATTGAAAGGTCATTTAAAAAGAGGTTAATTTGGCGTCAAATTAACAACATAACTCTTTTCCATTGAAAGCCCAATTGTCTCAAAAAGCTATAGACATTTAAATTCTCAAGCATGATCAACATAAAGGTGGTGGAATTTGTGTTTAGTTTCAATGCTAAATGTGGGCATGCCACTAAGCCAATGTAATAATTACCTTAACTAATAGTTTTCTAAAAAAAAAAATATTGGGTTTTTCTAGTGAAAAATCTTGGGCATGACAATGTGTGACCTATGAGTTAATTAAATATGGATTGATTATATTCATTCATGATGTTAAGTGGGCCATTTTTTATGTTTAATGTATATATTAATTAATAATATCAATTATTGATCATTGCAATTTTCTATTGCGAATGATCAAGTGTGAATTAAGAATTATTCCTTGTGCATGTTATTAAAATTATGATGAGCATATTGTTCATATGATGCAATTGAGATCATGTGCAATCTTTACATAATATGGATGATAATTTTGATTCATAATTTCACTATGCTGATCTATTGAGTAATCTATTATGTGATGTTACATGTGCCCTTATTTCTATGTTTATGAAAACAAAGATATGTCTTTAACCTATTTTATTTCAACCATGCTCATTTTGAAATGATAATTTGTGCATATTGAGTGTTCTTGTGTGTTAAATCATTTTTATTGAATTTTTCAAGTTAATTCCTTTTGTAGGAGGGCCACTTTAAGAACATAAGTGTGTGTCAAATGTAATATAATTTACAAGAGGAAAATTAGTTAGGATGTGTACTATTTTCTCTATTATTAACTTTAAGTTTCTAATTACTAACTAATGTACTTTCTCATTTTGAAAGTTCATAATCACCTTGATGCTTTAGATCCATAGTTTAATAATCTATATTTTATATATTCTAGAATCTTCTCTTTTATACATGATATGTGTACAATGACTCAACAAATGGAAAGTGGAGTAGAGGTCCTTGAGCCAATTTTAGTTATTGTAGAAGAGGGGGTTGTAGTAGACATGGTTGATGTTATGGAGGAGACCAAGTTTCACAAAGAATTGATGTTAGAGAGGAGGAACATACATAATTTAATGTTGGATAGTAGTTAGGATCACTTCCATCTATTGATATTCATACTATGAATCTAATTAAAGAGGTGAAGAGAAAACTTTCTTACAAAAATATAATCATTTACTTGAATTAGATATTAAGAAATCAACGTTTTATGCTTAACAACCTCCTATTATTACTAAGAGGGTGTTTACAAGAGCTTCAAAGAAAATAATTGACTTATTTCAAAAGTCATGATACACTCGGTCAAGCCCAATTGTTATCAATATTAATTCTTTGTGATGACCTAAAAGAGCCATTAAAATTGATGGGTGTAGATTTCTCAAAAAAAGGAAAAGATGGGGCTTAGAAGAATTAAATATTTTTGAATATGTTAAACAAGGTTTGGGTTCCATTGGAAACCAATATTGATTAGAGAATAAGATAATTTCAAGAAGGGTGATGTTGACATCTATTTTAAGTCCACAAATGACAAGAAAGTATCAATTCTCTTCACTTTCAAGTGAAATTTGCTTAAGTGGAACGAACACTCACAAGATATGTGAAAAAGATAAAGGTTTTGGATGATACTATAACATAAAGCAATTGGGAATTGATGTTTAGGGATTCTCATTTTAATAAGATTTAAGTTGGTATTAGGAATTTGCTCTCAATTTTTTGGCATGATCATACTCATCTCTCATCCAATAAAAGAGATGTTTTAAAAAATAGGTTCAAGCTTGGAGACAATTTTTGACTGCATAAAAAACATTGTTTAGACATAACACAACATGAGATGTGTATGATGTTTTATGATGTGAATCCCTCCCTCCCTCTTCCTCTCCCTCTCTCCCTCCCCCTCTCTCTCTCTCACCATTCCCCCTTCCCGCCCCTCCCTCTTGCCCTCCCTCTCCCCCTCTCCCTCTCCATCTCACCCTCTCCCTACCTCCCTCCCCTCCCCCCCCTCCCCTGCCCTCACCCCTCCCCCTACCTCCCCCTCTTTTGTCCCTCTACCTCCCTCCCTCCCTCCCTCTCCGTCTCGGGAGGTCTCAAGGAAGGATCTCACGGGATCTCGGCAGGACCCGGATCTGCAAAGATGGTCTTGATGGACGGATCTGACTGAGGATCTGGCGGACGGCAAGTGGATCTCAAGGAGTGGATGGATCTCGGCGGAAGTGGATGGATCTGGCGGAAGGATGGACGGAATGGAAGGAAGGAAGGAAGGAAGGAAGGAAGGAAGGAAGGAAGGAAGGAAGGAAGGAAGGAAGGAATGGACCCGGAATGGAAGGAAGGAAGGAAGGAAGGAAGGAACCTCTCCTCTCTCCCTACCTCCTCCCTCTTCTCTCCCTCATCCTCTCTCCTCATCCCCCTCCTCCCCTCTCCCCTACATCCCTCCTTCTCTCCTCCCTCCCTCCTTCCTTCTCATCCCTACCTATCCCTCTCCCTCCCCCCTCTCCTCCATCACTTCCCCCACCTCCTCCCTCCTCCCTCCCTCTTACTTTCTCCCTCCCCTCCCTCCCTCCTTCTCTCTCTCCTCCTCTCTCCATCACTCTCCTCCCTCTCTCCCTCTCACCCCTCCTTCACCCCCTCTCCCTCACCTCCCACCCCCCTCTCTCTCCCTCTCACCCTCGCTTGCCACCTCCCCCTCTCCCCCCTTCCCCCTTCTCTCCTCTCTCTTCCTTAAATCATTAAATGAAAAATTAAAGAAACAAACATTCAATGACAATATTTGATAACTATGTCTTTCATAGCATTGAAATTTAATATTCAAGTATAACATAATAGATAATAATTTTCAAAAAATAATTTTGCATCTCAAAAATTAGTTTTCTAAATATTCAAGATATATTCCTTCTTCAATTCTTCAAACATCACAATTAATTCAATTAAAGAGTCTCTTAGATTATAACTTGTTCTTTTTTGTAATAAATAAGCTTGTTTAATTCTTTAAATGAACTAAAAAATAATGAAAATATTCAAAATAAAAAATATACATGCATATAATGTAATGTTTCAAAATAAAATTGAAAATATTATTTTTGATATTAAACTTTAAACATTCTTTGATCAATTTTGAAAGATAGTTTTGACTAATAGAAATTTTAAAATCGGTAATTAAACTAGTAGGTTAACTATTCAAACTGATACCTATTTATCTTTATCTTTAAAAAAAAGTGAATTTACTAAATAAAGACAAATTATGAAAAGTCATAATTTGTGGATTCTCCTACAAAACTACTTTCAGTACCTAGCACTATAGGAATCTCAGCATGGGGCTGGGTAAACGGATAAGAGCTGCCCTTATCCTGCAGCTGTTTGACAGCTCCTTCAATTTTTGCACAACATAGTGATCAAACAAAACACATGATTCAGTTAAACTCCAACTCTAGTATCTCAACAAGATAAGAAATCAACTTTATCAACACAACAAAGGGGGTAAAAGAAACAATAAACAACTCTAATGCTGTGACCTTGATATAGTACTTAGAAATGTCAATAAACAATAGATCTATACCTCAAAAACATTTAATTTCCATGACACCACCATGTTATTTCTAGCTTTGTTTAATTGAAGTTTCAACATAAGATAGACATCCACAAAGCATGAACAAATTTGTTTAAGCTAAAACAAGAAACAACTCTTTTTCTATTAAACAAATAAACTGATCCTCAACTTATCAACTGAACGTAAAATAGTGGCAGTTGGCAAAAGAAACTCAACGAAAAGCTATGTAATCTAAATGAAACTTTAAAAAATTATTAAAGACTGTTCCCCCAGCGCCATAATTCCCTTTCATCTAATTTAAAATTCGATGGCATCCACGAGGACTGACGTATTGGATGTTTCTCAGGAAACAACTACGGTGTGATGTTGTGAGAAACAAAACATATACTGCTTTTAAGGAAGCCTATATATGTTTCTGAGAAATACCGATGAAGTAAGTTAAGACAAGTTTAAAGAAAAAAATGTTTGGTTTGTTGGAGAGATGAATCTTTACGCGGAGTTGGGTAGTTTGCAACTTCGAATTTGAGGTGGTATTTTGAAGTGGGTTGTGAAGAGGGAGTGTAAAGATCCAATTTTGAGGGAGCATTCAGAGAATTTGAGTGACGAGCGACGAGATGGAGATGCCTATTACTGTTTCTCTGGTTACATTAATGGCTGTCATATGCCTCGTGTTTCCCCACTTTGCTGAGGATGCCTGCACGGATACTAAGGTAAACTCCATCACCCCATTTCTTTGGCCTGCCTTGTTTAGGAACTGTGGGTTATGAAAATGACAAGGGCTTTGGTCATTTAGTTTTCACTGAATTTTGGTAGTTGTTTGCTTCACTAGTACTACCGTCTTGCCTTCAATTCCTTTGGGTTTCCCACAGTAATCTGCTCCCCTGCTTCACAACTATGGCTCTTTAAGACCCATATTATCTATTCTACTGTATGCCTGTACTGAATCATGATTAATTTGTTCTTTTTACAAGAATTCTCTACGGTTTTGACTCCATGCTGAAATTGTCAGCTTAGCATTTTTGACTCAATTCCTTGTCTCCTCAGTATTTTCAACAGCTTTGCCTCTAAAAGCATTATCCCAGTCTCCAAGGAACCTGCTTGGCTTAGTAAAATCTTAACATAGGGAGAAACTTGGTAGATATGAGAGCACTAGCAGCAACACTAACAGATCTCATATAATGAGGGCCAACCTTCTGTACTAATGAAAGGAGAGAATTGGGTTTGCTCTGTTCTGGAAATTATATCAGCTTTCTAATCTGACATCACGAGGACTTAATTTTAGGGCAATTCAGATGCATTTGATCCATCAAAAAGGTTTGATATCAGAAAATATCTTTTGCTAATCTACAACTCCTCCGAGGACAGGTTCTGCCAAAATAGCACGTCCTTTCACAGTGGTTTCTCCTTCCACTCTGAGGAAAAGGAAGCGAGGCAAAGCTAACTGAGAGATGATTTGGAAAGCTAAGCACAAGCTAGGATTTGATGACAATACCATAGGATGGATCAAATGCTGCTTTACCACAACCTCTTTAGCAACCAAGGTAAAAAACAAACTACAATCCTTCCACTCCATGAGGGGGCTAACACAAGGAGACCCGTTCACTTCATACCCATTCTTTCTTATGAGCAATAGCCTTTTGCATCTCAAAGACAAAATCTTAGATATACCACCTGCGAATAGAGAATTCAGGTACTCTAACTTCCACTTCACAGATAACCCTGTTTATCTTCTTCAATAATAATAAGAGATGAAAATTTTAAAAAATATTTATATCCACCAACAAGCTTCAGGGTAGCACATAAATAAACAAAATCAGGAGTGGTCTTTGCAAATATGCAAGCTAAAACAAAACAACAAATCCTACAGATTAAAGAACAAAAGCTATCTATTACCTACTTGAGTTTCATACTTCATTTGAAGGTCTCAAAAGAGTTATGGAATCCAATGCCATCTAAAATTCAGAACAAGCTGAGCAACTAGACAAACAAGTGGCTTACTTTAGCCAGTAGGATCCAGCTAGTGCAAGCTATTCTGCAGGCAATGCTGATACACCTTCTATCCTTATTACCTTTACCAACTCAAGTAAGTGGAAAAACCACTACAGAACAAAAGGACTTCCTCTGGCAGGGTACAGATACCCAATTCAAATTTCCTATGATGAAATGGGACACAGTATTTAACTCTAGGATCAGATACTTGCCTGGAGAATACTATAGGATCAGTGAGTCAAAATACAGATTCATTCTGCAAAAGGGGCAGCAGCAAAACACAAATGTCCCTCTCTTAAAAATATCAAGGCTTATGACTAAAGGTGTCCCCCCACTAAATAGGAAAAGGGAAAAGTAAACTTTGGGGAAGAAAGCTAGAATGGGCATCCTCTCCTCTCCTCAATAACCCTGAAATACAAAACAGGCTAATCTCTTAAAGTATAAACCTCGTCTAGGATTATATAGTAAGTCCATCAAATTATGAAGTCCACTGTAAAATGGATCCCGTCAAGGGAGAAACTATGCAAGAGCAAACTACCAAACAGCCATGAGACATGTGCATACCACCACAACGTGTATGTAAATTTTCCCCTTGGTTGGATGGGGCACTGTGTAATGTACCCACCCTTTTTTCTATCTACCATGCCGATTTCATGTCTTAAACCCTTCGTTAGCCTCATGAATTAAGAAGTACGGCTTATCAACTCAACCTACTGAATTTTGAATGATTCTTTCCACGATCTAGTTTGAATCACGGAGAAGCAAAAAGCAGAATATGTCTCAGCCATGTAGAAGATAATACTAAATAGTGATCTAGCTACTAAAATGGAGGTATAAGAAAAAGGATGTCGTAATCCTAAATCAAATTAATGAATACATTTATTGGAATGAATATAATTATAATTGTGTAGCTTTAGCAAGCAATAATGATTTAAATTAAAAAGCAGTGGTTTTTTATTTTATTTTGCTTGAAATAACAAAACTGTATTTTTCCATATGTTACTGAATCAACCAGAAAATGCAGCTGGATACAAGTCCCAAAATCAAGTATGAATCCAAATCGCCTATGGAATTGAGCAGAGTTCAATTTTTGGCACCTGAAACATTCAGAATCAGCAAGGAACGAACCTGGGTGATTCTGGATTTGACTTGGCATTCAAAGCCGTTTCTGTCTTGATTCTATAGTCGAACAACCTTTGAATGCATGTTTTTGACTTCTTGAACACTCAAAAACCCTGAACAACCTTCATTTCTTTCATTTTGTGTGTTTGACACAACACAAGCCCACGAGAACAGCAAAGAAAAAACTTGAATGTCACCACAGGAAAAGCTCAAACACCTCAGACAAAAAAGCTCATGCTTTTGCTGCTCAGTTGACATAGCATTTAGCTACAAACATCTGTCCTATTTATGCTTGAACCAACAAACAGTCAAGAAGTAGGTATTCCATATTTGATTTTTCTGCTGCTCAATTTGAGCTTTTGACTGCACTCAACTATAACTCAAGGATCACTCTGATCTAGATCACACAAGCATAAGCATGTATGATAGATATCTTATTATTCTAACATGGTTCAGACAAACATAAAACCAATTTCCATAGTTAATGTCAAGCTTTACATTAATCTTGACATTTGACTAGCAATTATTTCATTAAAACTTAAAATATTAAATTAATATTTTTGTACAATAAACTTTGAAAACAGTATATAACTTTAAAATCACCTATGTTTTTTGCCCCGTACCCATACCAAGGACATTCCAAGAACACCTCAAACACATTACCCTGCCATCCCTGAAAAAAAATTGCCTTGGCCATCCCAGAAATGGAGGGACAATCAAACATCCAGGATACAACATTGACTTTCCCCGAACATCAGCCATCCCCACAGCAAAACAATTTAATTCTCTTTTTTTGTGGACCTCCACACCACACTTAGCCCTTAATGAGTAAAAGCAGCCTCCCTCTTTCATTCTAATTCATTTTTATAGGCTAAAAATATTTGCAGCTAAGTTGGATAAAAAAAAGATCATTTTGAGCAGTATTTGAAGGGGGCAACTGGAGAAATCAAAACTTAGGTAGCATTAGTGTGTAGTGAGATAACAAAACAAATAGAAGAGGTAAGTGATTTTTATTTTTTATTCACTTTTTTCCAAAATTTTTAGGGAGAAATCTTTGGTATTTTTTTTTTAATTTTCAGTTTGCACTTGCAGTATTTTTCACAAATCAACATTGGCAACATTACTGAGAGTAGTGAACATGAAATGAAAAAAAGAAATGTCTTTCAAGTTAATATCTGATCATATTCTGGCTACCAGAGATAAAAGGAAAAGAAATTTGGCTCTTAAACTGGTGCAATGTAAAGATCTACTCACAGTAGACAACTCATGGGAAGAACCTGAATTATTCCAAGATCCTTCATTGCTTACCCTGAAGAGGGACAACCAATTCACAAGGAATGCAATTTTAACCTAATTGCAATTCACTAGAAGAAGGATTGTTGCAAGATGAGAGTGTTCATGTAAACAATGCATAAATTTCTTCTATAACTCTTAAGTTGGGTTTTCCGAAAGGCCTTGACAAACCCACACCAGTCTGGGCCAGGTTCTGATCCCAGTATGGGTCAGGCCTTCGTTCAGCTTGGAGCTGCATATTCAGTGTGGGTACATCTGAAACAAACTTGAGCTGAATGCAGGCCCACAATAGACCCTAGGCAAACCCTCGGGGTTCAAAAAAGAATTTAAAGAATTATCAAAAAAACTAACTATTACAATTAATTATTAATGATGATTACTGATTTGAATTAACATTAATAGCACTAGTATAAAGTCCATAGAAGCAGAACTCGGCAAAAAATCATGATTAATTGCCACTCAGATAAGGCACAGATACACAGCAAAAATTTGAATCTGTATTTGATATATTGGCCACAATTTTTGATAAACTGTTAATCATGATTGTTAAATTCTAATTACTGCTCCTGTAGCCTCAATGCCTGTGTTTTTTGAAGAATTTGGAGCTTGGTAAAAATCAACAAAATTATAAAAAAATAGCTGCCCCTCAACCTTGCTGGGGTATGCTGCCCCCTAGGCCCCCACTCTATTGTTTTTAAAAAACAAAAAACAAAAAACCTGTTTTGCAAGACCTGGAAAAAACTAAATAGAATCCAAAGACCCCGTTTCTGTTGAAGTTTTCTCTTCTGATCCTCTATAGTTCTTATTTCTTCAGATGACACCAGCGGCTTCTGATAATATTCAATTAAAATTTATATCTTACCCTATTGTATTCTAAATTTCTTTGTCTTCTTTAGGAATAGTTCAATATATATTATATATAGCCAATGAATCAGCCTTCTCTATGATTACACCAAACCTCCTTAAGCATCTTTTTGATGAATTTTATCACATTTTTGCAAATGGATGTAAATAGAACTGTCCAATATGGCTTTGAACCAGTTTTTCAATTGGACCAATATTGTGAGCTTAATGGAGTTGCTGTAAATGACTGAAAAAGCAATGGAAACAATCAGAAATTATAGTTCACTGATCCATAAAATGAGAGTAATTATACAAAAGGATCCCTATATACATAGGGAATACTCTGGATTACAGTTTTCCAATACAGAATTCAGTAGTAGAGATTCAGAGAATATCTTCTCGAAATCACTCTCCTATTAAACAACTATAGACAAAATTATATAAGAAAATCAAAACCCAATATTCTCTTCTTGAGACACAGAATCTTGGGATGGGTAATCTCTAAAGTACCTAGTATATCTTGTCTTTGTGGGTTTTATAAGAAATGTTAAGAAAGATAATTGGCAGAAAGCCAAGAGAAAATATCCAAAGAGAATTTGAGTAAAATGTGCAAATTTTGAAATATTAACTGCTAACGATTGTATCATGCTGCAGTGGGGAATATAGGTTGAAGCAATATTTACTTTGATTGATACTTGTCAATCCCAACCTTAATAGAATCTTTACACACATCTTAGGAATTATAGATTGAAGTAGTGGTTAATTCGATTGATATTTGCCAATCCCAACCTTAATAGAATCTTTACACACATCTTAGGAACTATAGATTGAAGTAGTAGAGAGGGTTCATCAGAGGACAGGTAGTTTCTTTTATGGATTTCAGTTATAAGAACGTCTGCATGCTAATTATGCTTTGAACGCAAAACTGATATAGTAGAATCATTAACATAGGCAATAAATAAAATCTCACTTATAAATCCCTATAAATGAAAAGCATCTTCAGAACAGGGTAAATTTCAATTTGAAAATCTTATCTCTGACATTCCCAATCAATTATAAAAAAAAATGAAAAAATCACTATACTGAGTGTACCTCTATGTTTTTCAATGTTCTGCCACGGAGCAAATCCTCTTATAGAAACAATTTCCTCCTCCCTCTGCCACAATTTGAGCAGAAATAGTCGGCCCCTGCTATCTGCAATTTCTTACGCTGGTTGCTGGTTGTTGCAGAGAAGAAGAAGGAGAAAATTTGCACTTCATGGATCTCCCCAAGAAGAAAAGCAGTGAAGGCTGCTCTACTGCTCAGCCAAAGAAGTCAAGCACGAGCTTTCCTCTGATGCACACGGCTAACCACGATGGTCGACTCAAGTAGTGACCAAGTTTACTACACAAGAGGACGCCGACACGCCCCAACAGAGCTTCTACATGTCCCTCGACATAGGCAGTGACATCTCCTGGATTCCCTAAGCTGCTCTTGGACCCCTCCAAGTCACCCACCTTCAAATTCCTAAGCTGCTCTTCGGAGACCTACAACCTGCGGGAATTACAACTGCAGCATTACGCAGACCTACGGCGATGGATCCCAGGTGGGTTCGCAGTCGGACTTTATTTTCGGCTGCGCCAAAGATCGGACATGGCTCAGATCACGTTGCATTTTGATAATAATGTGGACAATTATAGACTCGGGAACCTTTATCACTCGGCTGGTGACCCCTGTTTACAATTCCTGCAAATGAAGCACGAGCTTTCATAATACTTCCGAATAGAGTATTATGACATGCCTTCCTGGTTCTCGACTTGGAATTGCTCCTGAAAGCTAAAATTCCTGCAAATGGGTGTTCTCATCGGTACCAATCCAGGGATGATTTATTTGAAGAACATGGCCGTTGCTTGCTTTTTCCTAGTTCGTGATTTCTAAATATAAATAAATATGCCCGTTGCTTGCTTTTTCCTACTTTGTTTTTTAAAATTTCAAAGAGCCAAGCCAAAGCTCCACATTAACTAATAATAATGGTTACAATTTTATGATTTTGTCTTTGGTAACTAATGTATTTTTTCATTTGATCTATTTAAGTTTTATTTTTAAAATTTTGTGAAAATCATCAATCATTTTTTACACCAAAGTAATTGCTTTAAATATTAAAATGACATAGTATACTTGAATAGGATTGGATTTGAGTAATTTTTTAAAAATCTACTTAATAACTGGAAGCTAGGAATTTTGGACTTGTGATTTGCTTCCTACCACTTAGTCACTATTGTACTCACTCATTTCTCCAAAATTTGAGTCTTGAGTAGGCTTATCTAATGAAATGGGTTCCAACTTCCATGGAGGCTAAACGTGCTTCACTATTTTCTAAGTCTCTTAGAGTGTCACTCTTAGTGTACTTATAAGGAGTCTCATAAATAAATAGATTGATGATACTAGTTTTGCATTTATGAAAATTATACTTGATGCTTCAGTTGTTGATGTAAATTCCTTTCTTTGTGATCATATATTATTTTTTCCTTTTTTGGCACCAACCTATTGAGCTAAACAATTCTAGATTGGGCAATTGATAATTGGAATCTATTGCCAATAATACATTTCATCCCAAAAAAAATTCTATTGCAACCTCTGAGTATAAGGATATGAGAGATCATATATTAAACAAAAATGGATGGATTCTTGGTGAGGTGCATTTATTTATTGAAAAATAGTGTCTAAATCTTAATCTTCTAAAATGTGGACCAACAAATTCTCTAATTTGGACTCACTTCTATAACCTTCCTATGGAATTTTGGTTAATGGATGTGTCTTCCATTATTATAAATGATTTGGAGAAATTGTGTCAATTGATGATGAATTATTGGTGAAGAATTCAATATTGTTGCTCAACTATGTGTGGTCGCAATACTCAAGATCACAAAGACCTTAAATTTATGTGTGCTAAATGGAGAATGGGCACACAATCAATCAAGACTGAAGAGATGAAATTATTTTGTCTAAAAAGTGGTAGCCACTCACATTTCATAAAATACTACCCCAAGGATCAATCCTAAAAATAGAAACAAATCCACGTTAAAAAGACCAAAAGATTGGTTCTTGGCCTAGTCCAATTACCCACTATTGTTGAATTAGACCTTTTATAAACTAGAAAGGTATGTAATAGTATTCCATTTGTTCCTTTTAATAAGATAATTTGTGGTGTAGATCCTCCAGAGGAAGAAGAGTAAATAAGTTTAGGAGTAGATTTTGAATTTGATGATGAGTGAGGAATCATAAATGTAAGATGTACTAGCCAATTCACAGCTAATATTTTCAAGGCCAATATTGATTCTTGGAGGAAGAGGGGGATAAAAACCAATAAAAAATAGAGGAATACACTCTATATGGAGCACAACCTAGCATTAATCATTATCTATTAAGATATATGGGAGGAAGCCCCTCCCTTAGAGGGAAATGAATATTTCATGCTAAAATGTTAGGGGATTCTTCCCTTAACAAGAGTTGCATGACCTAGAACCATATGGAAATAATGTTGGTCAATATCTTCAAGTTTTATGAAATTAAGCTATGCAAGGTAGATGTACATAAATTTCACAACCAATATCAAGGGTGGTGTGGTATCTTTATGGAATCATTTGGTGCTTTTGGAGGAATTGGGACTTTTTGGAAACCAAGGAGTTTATTTAGCCTAATATGGTTACCTCTTCTATTTTTTTTTGGTATCTATTTAGATTATGGTATTGGATATTTATTTCAAAATGATTAATGTATATGGAATGGTTAAGATAGTTGATAAATCTCTAGTTTGGGCTCAAATTCTAGAATTTTTGCATCTAGTAGCAAATGAAAAGTGTGTTCTTGGTGGGATTTCAATGTAATATTATCATGTTGTGAAAAGAGTAGTGGTATTTATCACATATCCCAATCATATAAGGGATTTTTTAAATTTTATTAGTGACAAACATCTAATGGACATAGTAACCAAAAATAAGTCATATACATGGACCAATCACAAGTCCATTTTTATAATATCATTGAAAGATTGGATAGATTATTGCATAATAAATGTTGTCTTGCACATACACAATTTTTTGACTTCATTTATTGTCCCATCTCTGGGTTGAACCACATCTTGAGCATGAATTTCATTAGTGGAGGTCATCCCTCATAGAGTTTCCCTTTCAAGTTTGAATTGATGTGGTTTATAAATAGTAATGATTTGGAGTTAATCAAGGATTTGTTGACAACAGTTGTTACACAAAAGGGTTCTAAAATATTTTTCTTTTCAAAAAATTGAACTTTCTAAAGAAATAATTGAGGGATTAGAATAGGACCATGCTTTCAAAAATGCTTTTCATGACAATTAATGAATGTAATTAGACCTAGAAGATCTTCTTAATAAAAAAATTATACATAAGGGAATGTTTTAAGAAGATTAATTGAAACAAAAATATTTACTGGTAGAACATTGAGTTTTTTTGTTAGGGAGAAGATCTTCTAGAAATGAAATTCTAGGGAAACATGGCTTGAAGAGGAAAATTTAAGTATAACATTTATTCATAATGCTTTAAAATTTACATGAGAACAAAATAGAATTGAATCAGTAATTGTATAAGATAGTGGCATTTTAGATAACCTCGTGGATATCCAAATAAAATTTATTCCCCAAAAAATATATTGATGTTTGAGGATGGTACATACATATTTGAAATTATGTCAACTATTAAAAATATTCCTTGTGTGGTTTCAACATACAATAATTCCTTTCTCATGGCACCAATCATGTTGAAAGAAGTTAGATGTGTAAATTTCTAAACTCCCCCAAATAAAGATTTAGGGATGGATGGTTCTACAATACATTATATCAAAAGTGTTGGTATGTACTATTATCATGAAAATACATAATATTGTTGAAGATTCAAAAATATTTAGTAAATTTATTAGACATCTAAATCCTACAAATATTTCTCTCGTTTCAAAGAAATCATATTACAAAACTTTTACTGACTTTTTCCCTATCTCTCTACAATATAATATATAAAATTATTTTGAAGGTCATTAATAATTGATTGAAAGGAATTCTCCTCAAGCTTATATCACAAAAGTAGATAAATTTCACTCCTTGTTAAAGAGTTTTTTATGGTGTTATAATAGCTCATGAAGATATTTATTTGATTGAATGCTCAAAGAAGAAACATGATATTGAAGTTGGATGTAAATAAGGCACATGATAGAGTGTTTTACCCTTTTTATGATGGTGCTTTGAAAATTTCGTTTTAGAATGAAATAGCTTGATTGGATATTCAATTATATTTACACACCTTTCTTCTCCATATTGATTAATAGTTCTCTATGTGACTTATTTGAGGTATCTAGAGGATTGTGTCAAGTGGATCCTTTATCCCCTTTCCTTAAATTATGTTCAAGGAAAAGGCTTTAGGCCGTGCAGTTAAGGCTAAAGAAAGTTTTGGGTTATGTTATGGGGTTAACATTATGTAATGTATAAAAATGTATCCCTTTTATATTTTTACACCTAATTTTGAAATAATTTTAAAATGAACTTAATTATGCCTTAACTGTGTTGTAATATGTATTTAATATATTCACATTAAGTTAGGGCCCTATTAATTAAAACTGACTTAATTGTGCTTTATTTTTAGTGTTATAGAGTGTACCTCTTTACACTTTCATAGATATTTAGGGCTCCTTTAATCAATTGTGGCTAATTTTCCTTAATTGGCCCCTTCAATTCAAATCCAAGCCTAATTAAAAAAAATTTATGAAGAGGAAACCCGACATTCATCAATGCCTAAACATAACACTTCTCATACAACAATGTGTGTCCTAGGTGGATGACCTAGGACCTAAATTTAAATTATGTTGTTGGCGGTATTTTAACATATTCAAATCCATATTCACATGTCAGCTTGTGTTATTTGAATTTCAAGAAATTAATGTTATGCATCTATAAATATAAGGCCATTTCACTATGTTTCATCTAAGTTTTCAAGTGTTCAATTGCAAGAGCTAAAGTGGGATTTCAAGAGAATTTCAAAGACTTCAAAGAAAATTTAGTGAAGAATTATTGCAGCACTCAAGATCCAATTGTCATGTCAAAGTCTTCTTGCATCATGCATGCTATTGGAGCTAATATGGTGATGTAGAGTTCATGATCCACTCAAGTATTCAAAGAAGTGTTTCCAATCAAGTTTCAATATCAAGATCCACATCCATTGAAGCCATAAAATGCAAGCTGCAAATCTAAACTCCAAGGTTCATTTAAGGGTTTGGTGAGTTGTGACATAGAGGTGTTCATTCATCATTCCTTTCATGCTATTTCATTTCATTTCAAGGTTTAATTATCAAAATGGGGTTTGACCAAGGCAAACCCCTATTCACCACGAACAAAGCATTTTTCCCCATCTTTGTGTGTTGCAGGTTTGCAAGTTGAAGAAAAGTTGAAGATCTCAAAAGTTGCAAAATTGCAAAGTTGTCAAAGTTGTCACTTTTTTTATTGATCTCATGGAAACTCAGATCCCAAATTTATTTTTGATTGTCCAATGGTGAAAATAAATAATATAGAAGTGCACACACAAGAGAAAAGGACCTAGAAACAAATTTTGAAGAGCCCTAACCTGGACCCATTCACCATAGGGAAAATGAGTCCTGAGACAACTTCTGAAAACATCATTTTGTGAGAGGTACACAACATTTATCCCTTCCAGATCTACCATAAACTTTGTAGGTTCCTTCAGTTTTATGTTTAATCTATTAAATCTAATTGATAGATTGCATTTTGGAGTTGATTTTCTATTTTTAATCTTTCTCCCCAAAGTTTTGTTTGACCTAGACCCTCGTTCTAACACAAAAAGGGAAATTGTAAGATTCCTCAAAGAATTCACTCACCCAAGGGTTGAAAGTGGATTTTGACTTGAGATATCTCATTTCCTAAATGAAATAGAAGAATAGGTAAGTTCATTCACCTCATTTTTCCCTTTCTATTTATAGTATGTTTGGTGAAATATCCCAAATTTATTATAAAACCCTATGTGTTTGAACCCCTACCCCATTTTTCTATGTTTCATTTTGGTTCAAACCTAAGATTTTGAACATTCTAATTTATGACTTGGAGCGTATTCAAACCCTAGATCTAGAATTTGCATCAATTCATTGCATTTAGGGTTTCTAAATTTGGCATAAAGTTACATTGCATTTTAGGCGTTAACTTACATTTTTCATTCATTTTAAATATGAAAATTCAACAAAAAATACATAATGCTAGACTAATTTTGCATAGTACTTGAATATTAGTGTATGTCCAATCATTCACATTCAGAAATTGAGACAAAAGTTGCATTTCAAAAAGTGTCATATAGTTCATGATTTGTCATTAATTTTACTTGTATTAGGTCATTAAATTCTGGAAAATTCTATCACAAAAGTTATAGTCTGAGACCTATAACAGAGAACACATAATCACTAACAAATTGAATTTGTCATTTTTTTTAAAAATTGTACAAGGACTCGTTTTCCCCTGGGCGAATGAGTCCTTCAGGACCTACAAAAAACAACCTTTTTGAGCTTTTTGTGGTTTTTTTCACTTCCTAGGTCTACTAGTAACCTACTATATCATTATGGAAAGTTTCAGGAATTTATTTTTTATGCATCTAGGTCTAAACATCCATTTAGTGTATTCACTTTTAAATCATTTCAAAATCATTTCAGTAGCAAAAATCATCAGATCCGAAAATGTTTACATTCTTGAAGCTTTGAATAAGATGGATAAAAGTACTTTTCACTTTTGGATACACAATGTTTACATTCATGAAACTTTGCATAAGTTGGATAAAATTACTTTTCATTTTTGGGTACACAATGTTTACATTCTTGAAGCTTTGCATAATATGGATAAAATTACTCTCTACTTTTGGATACACAATGTTTACATTCATGAAACTTTGCATAAGTTGGATAAAAGTACTTTTCATTTTTGGGTACACAAAGTTTACATTCTAGAAGCTTTGCATAATTTGGATAAGAATACTTTTCACTTTTGGATACACAATATTTACATTCCTAAATATTTGCATAAAAGTTCTTTTCAATTTTGGGTACATAATATTTACATTCTTGAAGAATTAAATAAGATGGATGAAAGTACTTTTCATTTTTGGTCATACAATGTTAGTCTCTTACCTTTCTAAGTATTCTAAGAAAAAGTTCATCCCTCCCACTTATGAGAATGTTTAAATGAAATAGAATACAATAGTGCAATCATGACAATCAAATTTAGTCTTCTCTCAATATCTCTCCTATTTGTGAAGAAGATATTTTTGTGTTAGAAGATCCAATCAATGAGATTTATGAAATTCATATTTATCTCTATTCCCCTACCTCTCCCACATGGGCAAGCATTTTTGGATACAAGGATGGGACCATTGATGAATCCCCTTCTTGTGATTTTCTTAGAAGAACCAACCATTTAAAGTCATGAACATCTAGTTTGTTGCTCTCCTAAATGCTCTCCTAATAGGGAAGATATCATGGTGCAATAAAATGACAACATTGACACATATATTTCAAACAATAGTAATGCATCTTCCTTAGATGAAGATGATGAAGTGATATTAGACTCCCCTTCACTAAGAGATCATTAAAATAAGGATAAGTTTTTTGAGGTTATGAACATTAGAACTCCCTCGAGTTCTCTAATTCTTATACTTCCTACAAATCCTTTAATTATTGGACCACCTAAGCCTTTAATTATCCTATATCCATTTGCACAACAACCTCAAGTTCAAACCAAACCCATTCTTATCTTAGAGCCACCTAAAAAGAAACCATTATCTCCAAGAGATATCTTGAACTTTACAAGGCAACTTGATAGTAACAATGTTTTGCTGCATCAAGTTACAATACCATTTCTCACACATACAATAAAAGGAGCAATAGGAAACCATAAACCATTCATAATTCATTACCCTTACCTCAACCCATCTTGCCTAGTGCTCCTCGTTTTCCTTTACATAGTGGAAAGGAGTATGGTCTTGTTGAACAACTTAAGAATAATCTTGCTAAGATATCCTTATGGGATCTTATTCAAGCCTCACCTAGCTATCATAACATTCTTCAAAGTTCCTTACAACAAGTTCCTATCCCTCATAATTTTCAACTAAATGACATAGAATCCATAATTCAAGGAATGAATGCAAACATTGTTTTCCACCAAAGTGAGATAACTCCTTTGGACGTGCAAAAATAAAATGAAGCTTTCATGATAGTAACTATTATTAATATGAACGGGATAAAGAGAACCCTTGTTGAAAGTGGCTCAACTCTTAACTTGTATAGCATAAATTTTTTGGATAAAATTGGAGTAGACAAAAGCCAAATTCAATTAGACTCTTTATCTATCTGCAGATTTCATAATGTAGGGAAACAACCATTTGGTGTGATAACATTATCTATTACACATGGAAAGGTCACATTGCAAAATCCTACTCATTCCATGCTTGATAATATTTCATATAATCTTCTCATGGGTAGACCTTGGATTCATGCAATGAATGGGGTTCCTTCTAATCTTCATTGTAAAATGAAGTATGTCTATAACAACAAAGTGTATACAATTGAGACCGACCTTGAACCAAATTTTTTTTGAACATTGAGAAAGACAAGGAAAATATAATCAAAACACTGAAACCAACTACATAAGTAGAACCTGTGCAAGAAGAATAAAAAGATAAGTGTCCCGAACCCTTCATAATGTTATTAATGGAAGATTTGGGATCATTTAATTTTACACCTACATTCATGGGTGAATACAAGATGACAACAAATGAGTCTGAAAAGGGAAAAGAAAAAGTGATAATGTCAACATAAAATCCAAAAAAACTTTTGAAAGGATCTACTTCAAACACTTTAGAAGAAGAAAAAAATTACACAATAAACTTTGATGAAGTTGGTTATGAATAGCTATCGAATCCAAAAGACAAGGAAAAGCTTTATGGAAGAGGTTATGAGCTTTTGAAAAAACTTTGTTATAGTGGAAAAGGATTTGGTGCTAGAGAACAAGGTATTTGTGTCCCTATAGAGCGTAATACACAATAAAACACTCATGGTCTTGTTTATTTTCCCTCAAAAGAAATGAAAGAATCAAAGAAATCTATGCTTAACATCAATTTCATCACATAAAAAACTCCTCGGACATGTCTTAGTAATGATTGGAGTTCATTATATTTTACACCCTCCTTTAGAGGACAGTACAAAATCTTATAATCTAAAGAGTCTTGTGTACGTATGACACCTTGTACTAAGCAAGAGATATCTTTCTCGCAAAATAAATGAAAATCTTCTACTATTGATCAAGAGAGTATCTTGTCGAGACTCCTCCAAGATCGTTTGATATATCTCCTTCCAAGAACACTAAAGAAATTTTATAATTAGAGTTTATTTTGTGCATATCATAGAGTTCATGGTCATTCTACTAATAAACGTAAGGCTTTGGGTAATTAAATTCAACATCTTAAGGATTGTGGTGCTCTTCCTTTTGTTTAAGTACCTAGTTCCTCTAATTGTTACTAATTTGCATTCTATCATGTTTCTCATCAATCATTTCGGCTCATCCTTGTCTTGCACTAAGTGTGGGAAAGGGGTTAGGTAGCCTTGTGCTCATTTGACACTTGTTGTCTCTTTTGGCTAGTTGTATGCCTTCCATGCATATATAAAATAAAGCTTGGGATGTGGATGAAATGCCTTAAGTTGGCTCATGTGTGACATAATTTCATCCTATGTTATCTTTAGCATTGCATTTTGGGGGCAACCCATTTCCTCTCTTCTTTTTCATGATGTAGCTTCATTTGGGAACATGTGATTTTTCATAGGGATTTCTAAATAAGATCTCATGTCCTCTTCATTGGATACTTTAAAGAAAAATTCTCCCAATAATGATGCTAGGGGGCATACATTGGAATTATTTTTGACATTCATGTTTCATTGTGTGATTTTCTTGCTTCTTATGACGCGTCCTTTTCTTGGTGGTGTCATTGGGTTTGATGTCCTCTGAGAGTGTGATATTTCTTATTATATGACTTTGCTTTTAGTGGTGATGCTACACATTGCATTTCATAAGTTGTGATTCTCTTATTCCTAGAATTATCCTCTCTTGGAGACATTAGGCATGATGTTCCCTAAGAAGAGAGCTTACATGAACTAAGCAAGAATCCTTTGAACAAACCTTTACTTGCAATTTTGTTCATAAGTTTTTAACATAATTCAGCTTGTTAACCTTGTAAAGCTTGAACCCCTCCTTTCAAGGCCACAAAGCAAAACACACTTTTCTTGCCAATGGAGTCTTTCCCTATTCATAAGTGCTTAGCATAACATAGCTTGTTAGGCCTTATGAAGCCCAAAGTTCTTATGGTGCCTTATTGAAGTTGTCAGAGGGATAGATTTGATATGGTGTGGGAGCCTAATAAGATTGTCTCATTTTCCACCTATCGGGGGCTCACCTAGTGGATGACTTGAGGTTCCATTAGCCCAAAGTGAGTGTATGCATAGTTTGCATAGTGGACATTAAGTTCTACTTGTGAAGGTTCTTTGGACAAACAACTAAGACATGTTCCACATCATGTTAGATGGTTGAGGCTTTTTTTTTTTTTTAAGTAAGTGCTATCAGTGGGGATAGCGCCCTATTGTATTAATAAAAAAATGGCATTAGATGCCTACAGTGTTTTAGACTGAAGCTAGGTTAACAGATATCCGGCAACCTACGTTACAAAATGGCCATAGAAGCCAGTAGTATACCCACCAGTTGATAGACTAAAGCCGGTTATCCCTTTTACAAAATGGCCATAAATGCCAGAAGAGTAACCGACTGCTGATAGACTGTATTTTATCCGATTGACTCAATTTCAAGCATTTAATCCATTACATAGTTATATACAACTGCCAATGCATAGCCCAGTTTCACTATGTGCTTCATTCTCCTCTTGTTAAACTAGTCCACGTTTCGAACAAACCTTGTGAAGGCGTTCAAATCGTTGTTGATAATGCCAGTCCGGTATACCTCCTAGACATCCCCTAAGAAGCTGTTCAGAGAATTGGCCTAGAGCTGTGGGCGGCTCGTGCCATCCTCCTCTGCATCAGCTTCCTCTTTGATCACTTCTTCCTCCGCTCTGATTCCCTCGAAGCAGTACTTTAGGTAGCTCACCAAGCCTTCCATAGGCAACATCATTATTGCGTTCGCCACTGCTAGGATGTTGATCATAGAAATGAAGCCTGCCAGTTTTACCACCAGTATTTCTCTAGCACTTATAATGTCTTTCAGTAAGCTTCCCTCTTGGAGCTCCCGAGTAATCAACTCAATTGCTTAGATCACTTGCAGCGATCCAACTGAGAATATTCTCCTACACTGCATTCGAAGTGTCTCGTTCGAACAGATGCAGTTAACCCCAAATTTGGACTCTATTTTCCTTCTCTGGGATTTTTAGATCTATGCTGCTCCTTGACTTTTTCTTCCCCTCGACTTCCTATAAGAGCTTGCACTATCAACATGGCGAGGACACAATCTCCAAGCAACTAGACAAACTCTGATCGAGATTAAACATCTATCCCATCCGACTGTTCCTTCGTGCTATTTTTAGGGATTGCGTAGATCTTTCATTTGTCAGAACTGTCTTTGATTAAGAGTGTTGGCAGACCTGTCCACTGCTCCAAGTCATTGTCTACTTTTAGTATCAGTCCTTGGTCCACACCATAGTTTTCCAAAAGGTCCACAGCTTTTTTGGCTTCCCTATAAACATGTGATAGGGTATAATTATTTAGCTTTCCAAGGAGGGATTTGATAGCTTCAATCCAGTTATCAAGTTTCCAATTTAGAATTTTCCCCGATGTAATTGCTTGAATACATAGTTGGGAATTGCCTTCTATTTCTACCAAGTCAATTCCTTTTTGAAGGCAAACTTCCAATCCCAATGTGAGGGCTTCCATTTCTGCAATGTTGTTTGTGCAAGTACCTAAATTCTTGGATGCAGCCCAGAAACCCTGCCCTTCCGTGTTTCTGATTATACATCCTGCTCCTACCTTTCCGGGGTCGCCTTTTGCAGCCCCATCAAAGTTGAGTTTCCAATTTAATCACTCCGGAGGTTTCCATCGTACTTCCTTCTTGTTCACCTTTTTTTAACTCTTTGTCAGATCATTGGGTAATTTTAGATTTGGCCACATTTTCTTGATTTCCTCATCCTAGTGTGTGAATTTTATGTTCGAACGCATTGTAGATCGGTTATTTGCAATTTCCATGATAGCATTTTGAATTTTTTCCATTAGTGTATGTCTTTCAAGAGATTGATTCTTGAATATTCATTTGTTTCTTTCCTTCCAAATATGCCAAACCACTAGTGACAGTGCTAGTTTCCATAAAATTTTTCCAAAAACCATTCTGATTTAGTATTGGCCAGCTATTCAAAACCTCACAGATTCTCTGTTGTCTTGGGCCTTGAACCCCAAATGCCCCGGACAGCCAGTCCCAACATGCTGTTGCTATCGGACAAGATAGGAAAAGATGATCTACAATCTCCTCATCATTTTTGCACAATACACACCTTGATGGGCCCGCCATTCCTAATCTTTGCAGTCTATCCCATGTCAGACATCATTTGTGGAGTGCCACCCATAAAAATGCCCCTGCTTTTGGTAGGATTTCACATTTCCAAGATAGTGTTGACATCCAATTCTTATCCTTGCATTGTAAATTCTGGATTTGGTACCCCATTTTGGCCGTATATTCCCCTGAATTTGCATCTCACCAAATCACTTTGTCTTCTTTTTTATTTAGAAGGATTGGTCTATTGCTTAATTCTGCCTCAACTTCATCACGTAGGTGTTGAGGCATGATATGAGCCGGTATAGCCTTCCATTGGAATTGTCCCCCAACCGAATAGCTATTATGTTGTACATAATCTTTCACTGTTCTCCCCATTTCCATCTATAGCCTATCCACATACTGATCTACATCTATTAAATCTGTTAGGCTCTTGTGTCCATTCCACGAGTCTGTCCAGAATAGTGCCTTCGAGCCAGACCCAATCCGCCATGACAAATGATTGGTTATTAATGGTCTAACTTTTAATATGTATTTCCAAACTATCGAGCCTTTGCTTGGATTAGCTAGGGTCAATATTCTACTTGGTTCCTTAGTATCCAAATATTTGCTTTGCATAATCCTGCACCACAGTTTGTCCGGTTGTTTAAAGAGCTTCCAAATAAGCTTAGCGCCTAATGCTGTATTTTGTAAACCAATCTTTCTCAGACCAGCCCCTCCCACCGCTTTTGGTTGGCATGCCAAGTCCCAACCTATCAATGGTATTATTTTTTCTGATTTGGACCCCTCCCAGATGATTTTTTTAAGGATTTTTTCTATTTTGTATTCAATATTTCTTGGGGCTTCGTACGTGGACATCGAATAAATTGGGATGGCAGAGAGAACTGATTTCACCATTGTTATTCTTCTTGCAAGTGACAACCAACTATTCTTCCATGACATTGCTTTAGAGCGGCATTTTTCAACTGCTTCCTCCCAGTGCTTTGCCTTGCAGGCGCCACCAAAGATTTTAACTCCTAAGAATTTTGTAGGCAAAGTTCCCATCTGATAACCAAGAATGTGTAAAATTGCCTTTTTCATTGTTGATTTGGTGTTGAAGAAAAAGATACTTGATTTCTCCTTATTCATTTTTTGGCCTGTTTGTTCCTCATATGTGTCAATTAAGAATTTTATATTCTTTGCTTCCTTGATACTTGCTTCTCCGAATAAGGTGGTATCATCAGCAAATTGGGAGTGAGTGATCGGTGCTAAATCCTGTGCTATTTTCACACCCTTCCAATCCCTTCTTTGACAACTTTTTTTAATTGCACAACTTAAGGATTCCGCCATTATCACAAAGAGGAAGGGCAATATGGGATCCCCTTGTCTGAGACCATTGGTCCCTTGAAAGAAGCCTCGCAATGTACCGTTTATTCATATTGAGAATCTTACTGTGGATATGCAATATTTTATCATCTCGCACCAATGAGAATTGAAACTCATTTTTTTCATGACCATTATTAGAATTCCCACGATACTTTGTCATAAGCCTTACTTACGTCTAGTTTAATAAGCATGCTTGGTTCCCTGCAACTGGTGAGGGAGTGAACAACTTCTGAAAGGAGTATCATGCAATCCGTGATCTCCCTACCCGACACAAAACCACATTGTTCTGTTGATATTAACTTTCCCACAATCGATTTCAGTCTATTCGCAAGTACTTTAGTAATTACTTTGTAAATTGTATTACATAGTGAGATTGGTCTGTAATCATTAAAAGTTTTACATTCCTATTTTTTGGGGATTAAAGCTATCACTGTATTATTGAGGTCTTTCACAAACCGCTTGTTCTTTCTAAAATCCTCAACAAGTTTCCAAACATCATTGCCAGCAAAGTTCCGGCATGTTTGAAAGAATCTAGCCGTGAATCCATCAGGACCAAGTGCTTTATCTAGATGGAGCTGAAAGAGAGTAGTTTTTACCTCTTCTTTTGTGATTTCTTTGCAAAGCAGTTTATTGTCTTCTTCTGATACATTGCTAGTAATTGCGTCCAGAATACTTCCATTTTCTGTGAGCCGATTTTGGTTTCCTAGTAACTTCTCAAAGTGCTCCGTAGCCGCTAATCCAACATTGTTTAATCCCCGAATGGATTTCCCACTTGCTTGGATTGATTTGATTTTGTTTGCTGCCCTTTTGGCGAGGACAAAGGCGTGGAAGAATTTTGAGTTGGAGTCACCTTCTTGTAGCCAGTTTTCTCTAGACTTGTCTCTCTAGAAGATTTCTTCTCTTTTGAGTAGCTCAGATAAACTACATTTTAATTCCTTTTCTTTTATGAATTCTTCATTCCTCATTCCATCTTTGATTATTTTTTCATTTAAGGACTCCAGATCGTTTTCGACTTTGGCTTTCTTTGCGAAGATGTTTAAGAATTTTTCTTTATTCCATACTTTCAGCTATTGTTTTATGTGTTGAAGTTTTTTCACTATTTTAAAGCTGATTGAACCTCCCACTCTATGCTCTTTCCACCACTTTTCCAAGAGAACAACAAGACCATCATCGCACCGCCACATATTCTGAAATTTGAAACTTGCCCCTACAATTTCCAACTGATCCGAAATAGTTATTTCTATCGGGAAGTGATCAGAGGCTGAGTTTGGAAAGATTTCTGTTTGTATTTGCCATCCTGAGTCACTCCAATTCTTGGTAATGAGGAATCTGTCAAGACGTTCAGCTATTTCTGTAAAGTCTTTCCTTCTATTTGTCCATGTAAAAATTCCTTTCTCTGTTGGGCAATCCATTAATCCAGCTTCAGCCACAAAGTTTCTAAAATCGATAGTAGTTTGGTACAAAGTTTTTATACCTCCACTTTTTTCTGATATGTCCAGAATGGCATTAAAGTCCCCTCCAATGATTAGTTTCCCTTTGAGGAGAGGTTGTGAAAAAGCCAAGATTTTCCTCCATAAATCTGCCTTTTCCTCTATTTTGATAGGGCCATATACGTTGATTAATGTGAACTGGCAATTCAGAGCCAGATTATACATTTTTGCTGCCATCCAATTGGCTTTTGAGTGTATAATTTCTGTCGAAACCTGTTCTTCTTTCCATAAGATGCCCAAACCTCCTGCATTTCCTTTAGATCCTTGAAAATGACCTTTCCAATCACGACAACAATGGAGAAATTGCATTCCCTCTTCGTTGGATAGTTTTATCTCTTGGAGTAAAATTATATTGTTATTACTTTTTTTAATTTGGCACCTTACTAGGCGTCTCTTATCAGGGGCCTTTAGGCCCCTGACATTCCATGCAATGATTTTCATTGCTTCCCAAGGGAAGGCTTTCCTCCCTTGGTACTAAAGAAATTAGTGATGCTAGGAAGATTTTTTTCCATCACCTCTTCCTCCCTTAACTGTTTGAAAGATTTTTTTCCCCTCTGCCTTCTTGTTGTGCCATATTTGCCCAACCCTAGGTGATTGGCCGCTGTTTGCGAAATGCATCTATCTTCAACAATATCTAATGCATCGTTAGCATCATAATCAAAACTTGTCAACGACTCTGCCTCATCCCTTCCTACCTCCTCTTGGTCGGATATTTGAATTGTGTTGACAGACTTGTTTTGGGGTTCCTCGCTGACACCTACCGAACTTGCATCACCAAGAGATTTTTCCTTTCTTACACTTCCTGGCAAATTTTTAACTACTAGGGCTAGTGTTTTCTCGGTTTCAGGTATGGTACTTGTTTTGTGATTCTTGTTTTTCTGGGAGATGTTGCTACCTTTGCTCTATTTTTTGGTGAAGCATTTTTCCTCATTGTGGTTCCTGGCTCCATAATTCAGACATAACCATTTTGTCTCTTCCACTTCTATTTCTTGAACCCATTGAGCCCCATTTACAACCAGATGAATTTTCTTTGGGATGGTGTCTATGGCCGCTATTTTTAGTTTGGCATATTTGTAGAGGTCTCCATCCATAATGTTTGAATCAATTTCTATTAGAGTTCCCAGTGTTCTGCCAATCTTTTCTAGACAATCCTCAGCCCAGTATTCCATTGGGAGGTTATATAGTCTTATCCACTTGGGTTGATCATATGGCCGTAGTTCTTTTGGATTGAAATTTGGACACCATGGTTGCATGTATAGGGGTGAATTTTTCATTGTCCACATATTATTTTCTATTACCCTTTTTCTATCTTCAGCATTAGCAAAAACAATTACAAAGAAACCCTTAGGTAAGAATCTTACCAAGACTTCTGTTTGCCAAGTCTCTTTTATCCACTCATTGATTACTTGTCTGCAACAATTGAGGCCGATGAATTTGCAGATGAAGGCGTCTTCTTCGAGAATAGTTGTATCTACCTTGATTTCCTTAGTGACGTCTGTATTGATAATGTCCTTGGGCAGTTTTGTGCATTGGTTGTCTTGGTGCCACGGAAAATCTTTTGGGATATTGGTTTTTCGATTTTTCTTGCTTTTAGGGTTTCTGCCGATTTCCTTGATTATTAGGCCTTTGATGGTTTTGATACCTAAATCCTTCGATGTTGAATTTGCTTGGGGCGTCAACTCTGGGCTTTGGAGTTTCCTTTCTCCCATATATGGGTTGCGGATCGAGGGTGTTGTGCCTTTCCTTTCTAGGGCCCGCATGGTGATCTGTCTCAATCCCTTGATAGATCTAGTGACATTTATCCTCCCATCATCCTTTAGAAAAAACCCATTGAGGCCTGTGGTTTTTTGATGTTGCATCTTCGTGGCCAAGCCTTGCCCCCTGTCTTTCGTTTATGCTTGGCTCTGAAGGAGCACCATGATACTATTTTGCTTCGCATTTACCATTGATAGATATCCATTGGGAGGAAGATCCGTTCTGTTTGGATGATGTCGTCTAGTTTGCTTCGACTTCATCTGCCCAACTGCCTCTACTTTTGGTGTCCTTTTTGAGATCCTTCCCTTGCTGCTTCAAGGGCCTCGTGGATTTTGCAGCTTCTACAAACCCTTCTCTCACACCGCTCTGCTCTGCCATTGAATGATTTTTTTCACAAGCGTTAGATGGTCGAGGCTTGATCCACCCTTTTTCTCACCTTTTAATGTAGGTATTTGATGTTGTATGATTGAGAATATTTGTCATTTTTGCATACATATGTGTCTTGAATGTCTAATTTAGTGTGATTTTGACATTGGGCCACCCTCTCACTAAAGTGGGGGCTAAATGTAGTGTAGAAAAATGTATCCCTTTTACATTTTCACACCTAATATGGAATTAATGTTAAAATGAACTTAATTATGCCTTAATTTAGTGTCATAATATGTATTTTACATATTCACATTAATTTTAGGGCCTTATTAATTAAAATGGACTTAATTATGCCTTATTTTTAGTGTTGTAGTGTACCTCTTTACACTTTCACACTTATTTAGGGCTCCCTTAATTATTGAGGTTAATTTGCCTTAATTGGTCCCTTTAATTCAAATCCAAGCCTAATTAATTACATTTTCTGAAGATGAAACCCGACATTCATTAATGCCTAAACATAACACTTCTCATTGAGCAATGTGTGTCCTAGGTGAGTGAACTAGGACCCATTCACCCATGGGCGAATGGGTCCTCACTTAGACCTAGGACCTAAATTTAATTATGTTTTTGAAACTATTTTAACATATTCAAATCTTTGGTGGGATTCCTATTCCTGGTGCTTCGGCTTTTGACCCTCTATTTAAGGTTGTCGCTTCGAGGACCTGTGAGGCCTTGATCGAGGATGGTGAAATCTGGGAGGAAGAGACCTCTAGTATGATTGACGAGTCTACTGAAAGCTTGGGGAGTTTAAATCTTGAGAAAGCGGGGGATGAAGGGATATGGACAATGCCAAAGAAGAAAGGAAGGAAGAAGAAGGCAGATGTAGGGGGGGAATCTAAGCCAGGGAGACCTTCTCAGAGATACACTAGAATGAGAGAAATGAAAAATGAGATTGCCCTGGGAAAGCAGAGGACATTGGATGTGTCCTCAAAAAAAGGTCAGAAATGAGAATTATTTCATGGAACGTCGTGGGCTTAATAGCTCACACAAACAACGTGCTCTAAAGGACTATATAGTGGAACATAAGATTGATGTTTTCCTTCTTCAAGAAACCAAAATGTTGATGGTTAATTTTGATAAAATTGCTAAACTTTTTCTGGCCTAATGCTTCCTATGTCTATAGTGATGCCGAGGGAGCTTCAGGGGGTTTGGCAGTGCTTTGGAACCCATCTTATCTGCAGGGTTCTGAAATATTTCACTGTAAAAATAGTGTAGGGGTTTTTTTCTCTTATCTTGGTGAAGCTTGGTCTATAGTTAATATATATGCTCCTAATCAGAGGAACTCGAGAAGTATTTTGTGGAATAACATGGTGGCTAAGATTAATCTAAATAAGGGAGGTCGTTGGCTTGTTGCTGGAGATTTTAACTCTCCCCTATTTTCGTCTGAGAAAAGTGGTGGCCTTATGGATTACTCTGACAACATGTCGGATCTGTTAATTTTTTGAATTCTTCAGGTCTAGTTGATATTGAGCTCCTGGGCTAGAATTACACTTGGTCTAATAGACGGGCTGGTGGTAACCTGATTCAGGTCCGGCTTGACGCTTCCTCTGCTCTCCTCATTGGACTAATGTCTTAGATGCCAATCTAATAACCTTGCCCAGGATGGTCTCTGACCATAATCCTCTTCTGCTGACCACTAATATTCGACCTGCTGTTGGTCCCTATCCTTTTTGCTTTGAAATAATGTGGAATGCTCATCCCGATTTCAAAAATAAAATTGTTGAATGGTGGAATATTCCTATCCAAGGATCCCCTATGTATAGGATCTGCTTTAAACTTAAACATATTAAATATATGGTAAAAGGATGGAACAAGAATGTGTTTGGGGATGTTTTTCAAAGGAAAAAACTACTTGAAGGAAAGTTGAGGACCCTATAGAAACATATGGATGAGGGTGATGACAGTGAGCGGACTCACATCCAGGAACGAGAAGCTAGAATGGAATGGGAATGGGTCCTAAAAAATGAAAAGGTCTTCTGGAAACAAAAATCTAGGGTCCAATGGCTGAAGGAAGGAGATAATTCAAAGAGATGGATTGATATTTGTGCTGGTTGAGTAGATGTTGTTTTCAATTTATGAATGTCAAATATTGGGGGTAGTGTGGAATCTTCTACTAGCAACTTTGATAGATATCATTGGGTATCATTTTCCAAACACTCATCCATAAAGGATGAAAACTCAAGATCTTGTACGGTGGCGTCTATATCTTCAGAAAATATTTTTCCATGTGAGTCTCTAGTGACCTGTTTTTCAAGCAATGTTTTGTGTAGTCTTTCTTTCCTTCATGGTTGGTTTCCGAAAGGATTGATGAAATCGTTGGGGTCTGACATTTCTCTTAGTTTCTTCTTAGACCTTGTTTCAACCATGAAAATGTTGCTCAAAAGGGGAAATGCAAAACTATGTCTAAAATGATATGTTCTAATTTATTTTTGTGGGGATTTTTCAAATATATAAGATGTCACTAAAATTTAGGATTTCTAAAATGACGTATACTAGGATGACATACACTAAGATGGACAATATGCAAAAATATTCAGTATACTATGTTGTTAAATTATTCTAAGCGGGTATAACCTACCACCTATGGATTAATCCAAAACTATGACTTAACTTTACCAAGGAACTAGATGTAGGACAAAGACAAATGATAGGGTGAATCTCCAAACTAGACTGAGGAGTTGTAAGGATTCACTAATAGGACAATAGTGACTAGGTTCAATGATTATGAAAAATCGAAGCATGAATGTATCCAATGACGCAAAAAGTTATGTTCTAATGATATGCAAATTTCTATGGGATATCTAAATTTTGGCAACTAAGATGACTATTCCTAAGATGTAAATGACACCTAACTAATGCAAGGTTTTTGAGAAATATTCCAATTTTCTATCCAAGGTTGACCATAAGAAACATAAGTGAAAAAAACATTTTTTTTCTAACTGAGTTTGCAATTTTTGAGATTTTGTTGACAGTCAATTGCAGTTTGTGTTTCAGATGCGTTGATGAATTTGACAGATGCATTTCAATTTTTAGATGCGGCTAATTAACAAAACCTGGTCTCGAATGTTAACAGACAAATATGAATTTTCATACATATGCAGTTTAATCTATGACAAATGCAACTCATGGATCATTTGCGACTCACTAAGAAGATGTGATTCAAAATCTAAATTTTTTGAAAACTAGTTTTGTTGACAGATATATACGGTTTCTGTTTTAATAGTTGCGACTCATAATGACACATGCGGTTTGAAATTTGACAGTTGTGACTTATTTCACTATTGCAATTTTTCGATGACAAAGTTACAACTGACTCATTTTTATGATCAATTTTTCGCAAATAAAGAAAATGCAATCACATAATGCAAAGTGTTTTCAGTTTGACATGTATGAATCTGTTAAAATTAGAAGATAATTATAATCCTAGGCTATGTTGGATAGTATTTACTAAGTTCTCAATTGGATTTCTCCAACTACGCATATTCAAGGAAAATTACAAGTAGCTTGACCCCACTGGCTCCCCTCCATAACACTCACTTATATAGGGAAGCCAAGCTACTGTACACATGAAACTACCATGGCATACATTTCATCTCTACACATGAACCGTAAGAATTTGAGACGGCTTCACAGGTCCGACCTGCTGCACCAGTAAATAGATGAGATTTTAGAAAAAACTACAACAAGGCTTTTAGTAAGGGAATTCTATTTGTGGGGCACCATTTAGTACGGGGAGAGACCATTTTTTCCCTTCTCGTTGGAACAATGAGCGTGATTTTTGGGTTTCCCAAAAAATCCTTTTTTATATATCGGTTGGAAGTCACTTGGCATATAGTGTGTTACCGGTCTGAGTCATCTTGGGGTGAGTACTTTTCCCACCAAGACAGGCACACGTTCTAGAGTCAGTAACAGTTTCTCTTGCACCCAAGATCACACGGGTAATAAACAAACTACAAATATGTTGAGAGGATAATACGATGTAGTGAATCATGAGGGTTATAAACTAACAAATATAAACACAAAAGACACTAGTTATTTTTAATCCCAAATGACAATTATCTAACTACCAAATAAAAAATTTCATTTTAAATATTTACAGTCTTCGACAATAGGTCCTGCATGCAACTTGTTAGTAGTTTTATTGGTCTTCGTCTTTCGTCCTACAAGCAAATGGGTTTATTTTTCAATATCTTCTACGCTTCATACTGCAAAAACAATGTTATCCTCCTAAATCACATGCTGCAAACAAAACATTAGCAAAAAGAAAAAAAGAAAAAAAAGAAAAAATGAAAATACGAAAAATTGAAATTTGAAAGTGTTACCAACTAGATGCGTCGATTCAACCCACAGATGCATTGCATTGTTATCAGTCAAATGTGTTGCAGAAAGTCTCAGATGCATCTCATGTCGTCATATGAGTTTTGAAATTTATCAATTGCGTTTGTCAAAGTCAGATGCATCATTTCATTAGTCAAATTTGGTTTTTCATACAATACCTGCAAAAGAAAAATTGAGAAAAACAATTAATTAGTGACATAATTAAACAAATAAGTTTATTTAATTAATAAAAGTTTGAATAAGGGTCATAATGAATGAATTAAATAATTAAATTTTTATTTAATTAGTAGAAGGAATATGTGGTTAGGAAAATAATTAAATAATTAATATTATTTAATCGTGATCATGGACATTATAAAATTATGTTGAACATGGTACTCACAGGCCTAGACCAATTTTCAGTGTCTACAGTCTCCATGGGCGTAGACATGGATTTGCAATCCATCATACCAAACCTCTTCAGAATGTCAATGGTATACTTCCCTTGACTTAGAATCATCTCATCTATCTTTTTTCTAAACTTCTAAGCCAAGGAAGCAATGCATGAGACCAAGATTCTTCATTTCAAACTTAGAAGCTAACTCCTTCCATTTGAGAATGAGGTGTTCTTCTCTAGTGATAATCAGATCATCAACATACAAAAAAAAAATTAATGCTTCACCATTAATTACCTTGAAGTAGAGGTTTGAATTTGCATCATTCTTTGAGAACCCCAAACTTAAGAGGTAACAATCAATCCTTTCATACCAATCATGAGGAGTCTGCTTAAGACCATACAAGGCTTTCTTTAGCCTGCAAACATGAGACTCCTTCCCATGTACCTCAAATCCACTAGGTTTCTCAATGTAAACCTCTTCCTTTATTACACCATTAATAAAGGTTGTCTTTACATCCATTTGGTGAATCTCCCATCCTGTAGATCCAACAATGGCAATGATGGTCCTGACAAAAGTATAACGTGCTATTGGAGCAAAGGTTTCTTCATAGTCAACTCCCTCTTTTTTTGAAAACCCTCTAGCCACGAATCTAGCCTTGTAATTCTCAATGCTCCCATCAGCCGCATGCTTGATCTTGAAGATCCATTTAGAAGATACCACAAATTTTCTTTCGAGTCTAGGAATGATGCCCCAAACATCATTCTTAAGAATGGATTGATACTCTTCACTCATAGCATCTTTCCAAACTTGTTGAATAAAAGTTTCCTCAACACTAGAAGGATTTGACTCAAGGCTACATAACCGGAGAAATTATTAGGTCTCTTACTTTCTCTGAAAATTCCTCTTGGGGCTACAAAAACTTCTGCCTCTTGTATTATTTTCCTAGCCCAAAGAGGTCTTTTCCTTCCAATCACAATATCTATAGGCTCATCAGTAGGTTCCAAGGGCTCAACTGGATCATCATCTTCTTTAGGTTCTAGAGCCTCCCTCTGATTCTCAGGAACATGGTCAACGTCCATATCCTGAGGAGGCTCTTCATCATCAATCTCCATAAGAGTGCCCTTGGATCTTTTGAATGCAACATCCTCCTCAAATGTGACATCTCTACTACTCTCAATTGTCTTTTGACCTAGGATTTAGATTTTGTAAGCTTTTGATGTCTCACTATAGCCTACCAAAATTCCCTTCTTTCCAGAAGGTTCCAACTTTGTCCTCTTTTCATTTGGTACATGAACATACACTGAGCATCCAAATATCCTCAAATGACTTACTTCAGGCATCACCCCTAAGAATTCTTCTTTAGGAGTTATATTCTCCAAGATCCTGTGAGGACTTCTACTCTATACATAGACAACTATCTTGGATGCTTATCCCAAAGGGAGGTTTGCAGGTCTTGGTCATGAATCATGGCTTCGGCCGCTTCCATGATAGATCTATTATTTCTTTCAGCAACCTCATTCTATTGAGGATTGTAGGGAACATTGAACTCCCTCTTAATCCCAACTTCAATGCAAAAGTTATAGAAGATAACAAAAGTGTATTATCCTCCATTATCTGATCTCAGGAACTTGATCCTCTTTCTGGAAAAATTCTCCACTTGAGCTTTGAATTCTTTGAATCTTTCTAATATCTCCTCATATTCTTTAGATTTCAAGAAATAAATCCAAGTCTTTCTAGATTATTCATCAATAAAAATAATGTAATACAAGAAACCACTCAAAGACGTAACAAACATTGGACCACATAAATCAGAATGAATAAGATCTAGGATACATTTGGATCTACTTTCAGTACTGTGGAATGGACCTTTTGTATTCTTACCCAAAGCACAACCTCTATAGGTTCCTTCATGCTTCTGGTTGAATTTTGGAAGGCCAATGACCATCTTCTCCATAATAGGTAGAGCTCGAAAGTGAAGGTGAGCCAATATTTGATGCCAAAGATCACACACACTTGAGGAATCATGCACTAGATCCTGAAGAGGATGAGTGCATAGCCTCTAGAGACACCTATGTCTAACTCCAATCACTCGAATAGTATTGATGTTGGAGTTTTAGCCCATATAAGAACTTTATCTTCTGAAAATGCAACTTGATAACCCTTGTCTTCAAAGACTCAGATGGAAACAAGGTTTCTCTTGATGCTTGGAACAAATAGCACATCATCCAATTGAAAGGAAGCGTTAGAATCCAAGTTAGGAGATGAGGTCCCAACTCCTTTCATAGATTAACTAGCATCATCTCCAATAATGACTTGTTTTCTAGAATATTTCTCCACCAAATCAGATAAATGCTCCCTAAATCTGGTGATGTGGTGAGAGGCACCACTATCAATCAGCCAGGTGTTGGTGTTGGTAGTTATATTTCTTGACAAGGCTAAATAGAATAGGTATTCACATGAATCCTTCTATAGAGAGACTCCATCAACATTTGCAATGGCGGCCTACTGCTTAGGCCTGATAGTATATTCCTTTGCAAAGCGACCATACTTTTCACATCTAAAACATTGGCCCTTAGAGAGGTCCCCCTTCTTCTTGAATGCGGGGCCACCATCAACTCCTTTATCTCTATTTCTCTTGGGATAAAATTTATTTCCATCTTTCCCTTTATTCTTTTAGGATTGAGTGGAAAGAAAATGAATTTCTTCATTAGAGGAGCTTTTCCCAATATCTCTTGTAGCCAACCTAGACTCTTCTTGAATACAGTTTTCCCTCAACCAATCAAACTTGGGATGTTTCGATCTTGCACTGATTCCTTGAATGTAAGACTCCCAAGATGAACAAAGACCATTAAGAGCCAGCATGGTCGATTCCTTGCTATCAAAAACATTCCCAATAGACGAGAGTTGATCTCTCAACTCGATTATTCTCATGAAGTAGGCAATAACAAATTTTGATTTTTCCATCTTCAAATGATGGAGTTGTTGCTTCAGTGCAAGATCCCAACTTGTGTTATTGATTTTGTACATCTCCTCCAAGATTTTGAACATATCTCTTGCAGTCCTTAACTTGGAGACAATAGGCACAATACAATCCTTTACGGAATCAACTAACATCTTCACCTTAATATCTTTCTTCTTCCAAAGAACCTTTTCTTCCTCATCCATAGGCTCGGGAGCTATGCTCTCCACAAACTCTACCATTTTTCTTTCCTCCAAGGTGAGAATGATCCTAAATCTCCACAAAGTGAAATTTTACGCTCCCTCAAGCCTATCCTCAATCTTAAGGCCATTCACCATCTAGATGGAGAGATGGAGGTAAACAAGGATGAGAAATAAATAGAGAGTATTATTGTGATACATGAATTTGATCAAGATATCCTTCAAACCTGCTCTGATACCATGTTAGATTTTAATGATCAGATGAAAAGTACATAAAATTAATCCAAAATATACTCACAACACAACAAATTCCCTGTGAAAACCCTCCAACTTGAGGGAGAAAAACCCAACCAATATATCTCTTATATATTGATTTGAATAAGAGAAGAAATATGCTTACAACTCAGGCACAATACAATGCCTAATCAATACAAATAATAACAACACCTCTCCTAGATGCAAAGATACAAATGACTATGTTTCTCCTTAACTTGACTTGCTTCTACAAAATGAAGATCTGCCACTACAGGAAACTAATCTACTGTAATAGTGCAAACTCCTTCTCTAGATGTGAAATAAACTTGATGTCAAATGAAGTGTTTTAATTCTCTATTTGTATACATGCCAATGAATGGATGTGTCTTTACAAATCAAGAGGTCAACCTCTTTAGAGAATGATGGATTTTTTTGGGGGTGCAAATTCCAAGAGAAGGTTGGCCCTTCAATAAAATGCATATCTTTATTAATCGAGTCTCTTGAATGAGTCGGCTCCAATAATTAAATATTAATTATTAAATAGTAATCATATAAATGATAATTGATGAGGCGCCTCCTCACAAATAATCACACTTGAATAAATTAAATATCCAGTAGGCTACAATTTAATTTATTTCTTCTTCTAGGAAGTAAGTCGATATAGTTGTATACATCAACATTCACAAGATGACATGAACACACATAATATTGAACATGATGTTAGGATCTTGATGGTTGCAATAGATGACTGATAAATTTTCTCTTGAAACCTCTTGACAATAATATTTTTTAATATGAAGTCTTGATTGTGTGTCTTGTAATGTTTCTTAGATTTGAATTGATAAAAAGACTATGTATTTATAGGTCTTCATCTAATTTCTCAAAAAATAGATTAAAAAGTTGAAACTTGTAAGATGAATTTGAATCATTAAAATTCTGCCAAAAATATATTGAAAAATGAGTCTTAGGACTTAAAGGGAACTCATTCACCCTTGGGTGGATGGGTTTTGGCCTATAAGTCTAGGAAACAAATAATCCAATGTGATTAAAATATTAATTACATTAATTATATGTTGGTTTCCCAAGTTCAAAAAAATATGAATAATAAGGATTTGGAATGCATAATTTAGAAAATTAGAAGCTTAATTAAGTCCAATAAATTAAGGAACCCAAAAATAGTGTGAAATTGTAAAGGTATAAAATTTCCTACACTATGTTTATCCTCCACTTAAGTGAGAGTATGAACTTACACTCAAACTCACACTAAAGTAGACAAATATGCATCAAGAGGGGTCCAAGTGTACCAATTTTAGTAAGATAGGATGGAAAAGATCAAGGAGGATGATCAAGCCCCCAAGATCAAAGATCCCATGGAAAATCAACATAAGGGAAAATGGACACACAATATGTGTAAGATATGTGCAAAAATACAAGATACACAAGCATACAATTTCTAATCCAATGAAAAAAGAAAAAGGAAAAAGGATGGACTAGCAAGCTACATTATGCCACGTTGATAAAATATGATCACAAGGGCTAGTGCAGTCCAGTATACACTACGTGATCCCCAAAGGAAAAATGAGAAACACACACTAGGTCTATAAGGTATGTGCCCATAAAAAAGGGGTTTCAAATGGGAAAGATGCACTAGGTCTACAGGTGTTCTCCCATACGTCAACCATACCAAAACTTATACTCCTTGATAAATTTTATAAGGTACCAAAAAATGGTCAATGTGTTATGCCAATGCTACACTAAGTCCAGCCTTTGTGAACAAAAGTGAAGCCAAAAAATGACAAAATGTCAATGCCAAAATGAGATAATTCCAATGTATGCCCCAACTTTAAAGGAATTTATAAACACCATGTTGTGAGCAACTATTTTAAAGTAAAATTGATAAATGTCAATTAATTAAAGGGCCATGAGAGCCTATTTGGAAAGACCTATGCCAACGATATGTTTCTAAATAAACCTACATCATGAAAAATGAGGTTTCCCCCACATGTAATCCAAAAAGATAAAACATAAGGGATCCATGGATTCAAGGTCAACACATGTATTTTCTACAATGATATAATAGAGCTTGAAACTATCATCATTCCCCAAATACTTCATGAAAAAACAAACACAAAAGAGGAATGACGCATAGAGAGAGAAAAAATAATTTTTTTTTGGGTCAACATGGAAGAGACTTGGATATCTTGACGCCTTACCTATTCCTTAAAAGGAAAACATAACACAAAAGAAAAGATAATGATCACATCAAATAGAAGAATGGAAATAAAAATAAAAGAATATCATGATAGATTTTCTTCCTTTGCATCCTTGCACCAATAGAGTAACAAGGGTAATCCAAAGAAAGCTCACAAACATAAAGACACACCAAGAAACATGAAACAAGGGATCACATTACATACATGCAATTACAAATAATATAGAAAGAAAAAGAAATATAGTATTTCACATGTGAGACAACCTATAGAAGTTCATTTGTATCCCAATATTCTTCATTCTATACGAAATGTGGATAAATAGCCAAAGGGGAAATGAAAAGTCCCATACTAGGACAATCACCAGGTCCAACACATGGTGATTCACTCTTTTTAGGAGGATAATCTCGATTGCATCCATCTAAGTTCATAGAAGTGGAAAATAAATCAATTCATTATGAACTTCTTCATCAATTTTAGCACTCCAATTATCATTATCCAAGTTAATTACAACATGAGGCCTAATCATAATGCTCACTGTATGCTTTTGTTATGGTGTAGAACTTTGATGTAGTGGAAAAGGTGGAGAATCATCATGATTTGTTTGAGTTGATTTTTTTTTTCTTATAATTGATGAGTAGTAACATGACATATATGCCTACACTCTTTAACATTTTTATTTCTTATTGCACAGTTTTCAATTTATGATGATGTAGGAGTGGGTTTTTCAACCATCAATCTCTTTTCTTCCCTTAGGGGAGGAATGCAAGGGACCTCGACGGGTTGTGAAACCACTTTATCTTTAGGCTTATAAACTTGTTTGATTTTAGGAGGCACAAAGGGAATTGTATGGTTATCTCTTGGTCTCTTGTAGGATATAGGTAGCTGAATAAAATCATACTATATTTCTTTATTCGGGAGAGCCTTTGGTTCAAGTATAGGTTTACCCACAACATTTGGAGTGGGAGGAACAACTATGGACCTTTCAGTTTTAGGTGGGATATTGGTAAGGGATAACTCTACTATACACTTTTCTTTGAACTTTTGATAGGATTTGAAAATGAAATATCCATGAGGTTTTATTATAGGCTCTATATGTTCAAGACAAAAGAAATCCAATTAAAATTTCTCTTGGGAAGACAAAGGATTAAATCCACTATGATGTACTGTAAAAATTTGGTTATCAGATGGAAATTTCAAGCACTTGTGGATGAAAGATGAGATGAAGTTCATGAAGCATAGCCATGGGTAGCCTAACTTCACACAAAATTTATCTAACATTGGGATGATAGAGAATGATACATCTAATTGCTTCAGTCCAACTTTTAATGGAAGAGTGATCAAACCTATCATAGGGTGATCAAAACCATCATGTGTTTTGATCCATGCTTTTTATTTTTCATAAGATTTTGGTAAAGTTCGTGCACAAATAATAATTCCTAAATGATCACATTCTCTACACACATAAAATCAATTAATATCCTATTTGTAGGATTGTCATTGATTCTTCTAGCTATGTAAAGAGGACCATCGAGTGCATGTTTAATTATATCACTATTTGAGAAAGCAATATCAAGAGACAAGTTGGTTTGGACTTTATGAGGGTGAACGTCAATGAATCCCATCATAACATCAGAGATATGGTCCAAAATGGGTTGACTAGTGTGAACACTATGAGTGAAAGAGTTTGAAAAGTGAAGGTCCACAACATATGTACCAACACAAGATGCCATGAGTCTCGAACTATGTCTCACTAAAGTATTGACAATAGGACACTAGGTTGTGATACTCATACAAGTTTCACCAAACAAAACGTGTACCCAAAATAGAAAAGGCACTAAATAAAGATAGTAAACATCCAAAATAAGGAATCACAATACAAGTATTGAAGAAGATATTGCAATTTTTAGATCTGAAATATAATAATTCATTGATTTTAGATGAAAAAACCTAAAAATGATTACTTTTGAATACCCATTTTGATTTTAAACAATGTACTATTTTTCACCAATTGAACTAAATGTAAAAAAATACATAAATATATAATTTTTGAAACTAAAATAGAGATTTGCAAGTATAAGAGAATGAAGCAGACAGAGACAAAGTAGTGTGAATTTTTTTGTAAAATCACTTATACCAGGATAGGTTCACCCTAGGGTGAATGAGTCTCAGGACAGGGTTTAAAAAATTTAATCTGATTATTTAACTTGATATTTAAGCTCATTGTTCCTAATATCAAACAGATTCTTCAATGAAAAATTTTCCACAAATATGATGAAATGAAAATGCAATTTAAATGATAATGTATGAACAAAATGATAAATTTTTTTAATGTGATTTTGACTAAAATACTGATCTAAATTACTTAAACACACTTTAATGAAATCTATTAGGTAGAATGTATGTAATATTTTTATATTTTTAGGAGTTTAAATGATGCAAACATGCAATATGTAACCCTAAATGAAATGTAATACAAGATGATACAAAACCTAGATCTAGGATTTAAAAGATCTCCAAATTAGAAAAGTATGATGTAAGAAATTCAGGTTCATGAAAAATGAAATGTTGGGGAAGGAGAACCTTAATGTTAAGGGGGTATTTTTTAAAAACACTTTTTACAGTCCTTTGATGTTGGATTTTAGCTTTTATTTTTTGTAGGTCCCACTATTTCAAAGTTGGAAATAAATTTTGCAACCTAGTTTCCATGGCTTAACAACAATGATGACAACTTATGCAACAATCCAAAATTTATCTTCAATATTTTTATTCCTTTTTCAACCTATAATATACACATACGTAAAGAGAAAAAATGCTATTTTTGGAATGTGGGTTTGCCTTAGTCAAACCCAAAGCCTAGTAATTAAACCTTGATAGAAAGATAATGACAATGTAGAAGGAAATGATGAATGAACGATGCTTTCTACAACTCACTAAACCTTCAATGACTTCTTGGGGAGGATTGGATAAAAACACATCTCTCCAAGGAACTTGATCTTGCTTTTCTTGATAGATTTGGACACTTGAAAATGCTTGGATGATTTAGGATTTGTTGTCACATGAAATTTCACCTTGCTAAACATGAAGTTCAACATTCCAATGACAAAGTGTAGGATGAAAGGGAAAAAACTGAATCCCAAAAGGACTCATCAGTAATTGAAGATTGGGGTCGGGCTTACCGCTTAATACTTATCAAAGAAAAGGAAAATTGGTAAGAGGTAAGAAAAAAGTATGACATTTGAAAGTTCAAACAAAGGAATTAGAAAAATTTAGAAGAAAGGGTACATTGGGAGAGAAGTTTAAAACCTTTGAGAAGAAAATATGGCTTAAATAATAAGGAAAAATGAAAGAGAGATTTTTGAGAGTTGGGCATCGAGTGCATGCCTTATAGCTTACGACTTACCATGAAATGGTAAACGGTAAAGGGGATGAGCAAACCTCGACACCAAAAATTAAATCGTCGAGGGTCGGGTAGAGGGTTTACCTCTTGTAAAGAAAGGAAGAAAGGAGGAAAAGGGAAGACCAATCCCTAATTCTCAAAAAATAAACACTTGGTTGATTTTCCAAAAGCATATCAAGAATTGGGTGTCGGAGGGTAGGCTTACCTCTTACCTTAACAAAGGTAAGAGGTTAAGGGAAAGGTCAAAGTTTGACCCCTGAAAGATAAAAAATTAGTCGATTTTAAAAAGTAAATATAGGCAGTAGAGGGAAAGGGTCAATTCCAATGGGAGAAACCCAAAAATATAGGAAGAGAAATAGAAAGAAGGGTGAAGAAGAATAAAACAATTGAGGGTGATAGAAGAGGGATGAAAGGGAGAAAGCAAGTGATAACTCGAAGGTTTGAAAAATAAAAACTTAGCCACTTTTAGAAACATTCAAGGAGAATTCATCCATTTGCAACCACTAAAAACTACTATCAGAATGCATGGAATTGCACACGAGGCTTGCAAGGTGAAAGATCACTTCACAATAAACTTTTTCATTACAAGGGAACCATATGATGAAAGAATCAGACTCATTTGTCACTCTTGCCTTAGGTGAACATACAACAATAGGGATGAACTTCTTTGAATATAGGCCAACATCCAAGAAAAACCTTCTCTGGAGGAAATAAAACTCACCTCACAAAAGGATAGGACATTACCATGACTATTAACCTCCTCATTTCTTGAACTAAAACAAAAAGAGAAATATTCTAGCTCACATGGTGATGCAAAATATGCCAAACCTATTTTTTGATCTGTACATGAAATCTCTTCTTCATGCACCTCAAATGAAAAACTTTGAAGCTCAAGCATACTATTGAATTGAGAAAAAAGAGCATCACTCCTAGGAAAATGTGTGGATTCTCAATGGTGGATTTTTCAACATATTGGTCCCACATGAAGCATTATAACTTATTCACATTATCCCTAATGTCATAGGTCACATTTTCACCTTGAATGAAGACCTCATATTCAACATTACTACATTTAGGGAGAACAAAAAAACAACATACATCATAATTACTTGTATTTATGCACAATTGATCAACACATACCTCATATTTGTGAGACACTTCAACTGAAGAACTAAATCCTTTAGATTGTATCTCTACTTTGATCTCTTGTTGGAAACTAGCTACAAAAAAAATAGGCTCTTGGCATGTAATGACTACCACATCCTCTACTGCTTCTTGAATCCTGTGCTACTGACTACAAAAATATTTTTTGGGGGTGTTGATTTGATGTTTAAACCTAAACAAAATGTTTCTATAACATCCCAAAAGTGGTCCTCCGTGTCATAATTGCAAACCTCAACATATTCGGGATCTTCATCAACTATAGCAGGGGATAATCATGTTTGTTGTTGTTGCTCCAAAACCATGGAGTTCTTCATCCATCAAGCCAAGCTTAGGGTAATCAAATAATTCTTTTGATGTAGGTATACATGATCTTTCCTCCTCATCTTCAAAAAAATAAGGGAGGGAATCAAATGAGAGTATTAATTCCTCTATTGTATCATTTTTTCTACCTTTTTAATGTCTTGTTTTTGCAACTTATTATCTTCAACCATTTCTTGCAATAGACCAAGGCACTCATTATTTAGAGCACAGGAAGGATCTTCAACACCAATCTCTTCACTCCTAGCTTGGAATATCTCCATATTTTATTCTTTTGACCAGTTAGTATCCCATACCATTGGTCCACCTTTAAATAGTGAAATGGCAACAAGGGAGAAAAATGATCAAAAGGGTATTGAAACTCTTGTTGAAATTCTAGAAGGAGCTGCTCGATAGGAGTTAAAATTTGAGCCTCCTCAAGGATGGTTCTTGTGAGGAATGGAGGCTCTCAAAACTTTGGATCTCAAACATAGGGGATATACTTGATGGCATAGGAGGCTCAATAGGAGTTTTAAGAGGTTGATTAGGATTCTTGAAACTAAATTTTTGTGCTTGCATATTGTTGGTGTTTTAAACATACCCAACTAAGGCTTTGTAATTCCCTAAGGGGTTGCCAATCCCTATACTTGAGAACTAACAAAGATAGTGGCCAACTAATGAGATTCAGTGAAAGACTAAGATATCCTACACTTTTGACTCTGTGAAACCAAGGAGGGTTTTCCTAAGTGTGTTCATAAAAATGGTTTACATCTTTATAAGAACACTTCTTCATAAAGATACATTCCCCCACCAACACAAATAGATAGCAATTATCCTGTTGGTGAAAAACCAAAGAACAATGAAAAATATCTAAAGCAAGGAGAATAAAATTAATGTCTTTTGATGGATGTCGATACCCCTTTCCTTGAACATCTTGAAACCATTGCATACTGTGACACCAAATTTCTCATATGTGCACTTTGTCAATACATGTTGAGAACTCGATATTTTGCACACCTATCCACCAGAGCAATACCCACAATATCAAAGCACCCTTCCCAAAAACTAGCAAGTCCCCTATCATCGACTCTGAGAAATATCACCATGTAATCCCTCATATTGGAGAACCTAGCCTATTGACATGAAAATATAATCCACACTTCGCTTGGTTTGAGTAAGCAATACATTTTTCACCTTTGGAATATTCAATTATTGATGTAGAATAGAGCGTAATTCCTTAAACCAGCTTCTCAATGTCTTGGTCAAAACCAACAACAAGCATTTAATTGGCCTCATCCAACAAAAGAGTATCGACATTATAAAATAATGATATATGATCCATATCCCATCTAGAAATATAAATATGCCCACAATACCATGGAAAAAAATATATTTATCTCTTGGACTTTGTCTTTGTTGGTGTGCATGATATCAACCATTTTGTGCAAACAACAATTTCCATCTCTCTCTCCAAATTTGACTTCCACACTTATAGAGTTTGGGATTTGTTATGTAAATGCATATTAGATCCCTTTATCTATTTCTAGGTGCATGACATGCAAGAGAATATTCAACACCACACAAGACATTCAACAAGAAGAGATATTCAAACCAATGCATTCAATTGGGATTTTAGGATTGACTCCTCATTCTAGAAATAAATCACTTCTTCACCACTAATACCTTTGTTATCCTTGTTACAAGAAGTGAATAGGTAATGTAACTTGATCATGCAGAGGTTTGCATCCTTGATTTGATACCACAAAGTATCATACGTTACAAGGGTCTTCATTACAAATCTTTTGTCATCTCCATTAAATGATGAAAATGGATTTTTTGGAAACATTGATTGAGGTCTACTCTAAAACTTGAAGTAAACTATCAGTCTCTGGTGAATCTTTATAATTCAAAAACATTATATAAACTTGTCCCTTATTGAACACATTATATACCTCTACTATAGTTAACACAATATGGGTTTTTTACTAAGTTTAGACAAAGTTTTTAATATTTTTGGCAATCCCCAACATAACTCACTCTCAAACAGTAATAGGAATAATGTACAATAGGTAAGCTAAATCTTAACAAAAGCATGAATAGAATCTACCAGGGTTTTTAAAATGTTTGGAAATTCTTTCACTATTGTCTATCATGTGGCCTTTGTTCTTAAACCTCTTTACCAATTTTAGTTTTCCAACACTTCCATGCATAAATCTAAAGGTACCTTCTCTTTAAAAATAGGTATATTTCCACACAAAATTGATAATAGAGAAGAAGATACATTATTCCTTGATGCATAGTTGATAATAGTATGACAGTGTTAAGACTAAGTAGATCTCAATTTAACTCCTTGCTCTTTCCTTGATAGTCTTGGCTATCATGAAACCTTGAGCTCTCATGAAAATAAACTAAAAGTATAACAAAACCTAGGAAGATCGGCTTATTCACATGGAACTCAAACTCTTCCCTAATTTTCTATATAAGACATTCAACATGACTTGAAAAAGTCATTTAAGATCAAACTAAGACTCTCAAATTCCTAAGATCATCACAATATTTATCTATTGAGACCTGTTGACGCAAAATTTTGTAGGGGCAATAGTCTTATGGGAAACTTAGCTATTGGAGGACTTGTGTGCTTAGCTAACTGACCTCCGGATTTTATTGAAGCCGACTCTTTGTTTTTATGGGGGGAGGTAAAGGGTTAAAAGGATAACATGTAATAATCAAACCTAAACTTAAGGTGATGCGCCAAATCATAAGAGAAATAACTGAGCACAATGTTGAAGCAAAGGCTCGAATAGTAATTGTTGTTTATCAGATAGATGATTTGGAAACACTTCAAACATAAGAATATAAATTCATTGCATATCATAACCAATACAACATAGGCCAACACAGAAGAGTAACAACATGATCTATATTTTATTAAGTTGTATGAGATTACAAAATCTTAAAAATAGACATTCATATACTTCAAGAAATGAAAGAACAATCTTAATATCCCATCAAAGGCATGAAAAAAAGAGAGGCCGAATTGATTGGAATAGTTTGCAAATTCAAGTTTAATAGAAAATATTACAAAAGGGTAATTCCCAGTGCTCGAGAAATTTGAATCTATCTAACAACAACCACTACAAAGAGAAAGAGGTTGCTTAATAAGCTGTCCCACCACTTGAAAACCCTTGAGAGAAAGATGCATCTACAAAATATTGATGCTCTGGATTCCCTCAAGCCAGCATCGAACATAAAGATCATCCAACAGTGCACTAGAAAGCATGTCCTTTGAGAAAACAAGGCCACACAACAACAATAGAGAACACGCGGTAGCAGAGAAGAACACACGGCAACAAAGGAGAACCAACACATAGGTGAAAAATCCTAGATAATGGGCACACAAGAAAATGCCACACACTGAACACATGGATCCGGACAAAAACAAGGAGGGACATCCCAAAAAAAATCTCTGAAGGGAAGCCACATGGAGGATGCTGAGCAAAAACAACCGTAGAGTGGGCTCGACTTAGAAAGGAACAAGAGAAGGCCATGCGTTGAACACATGGGACTCGACAAAGGAAAAGTGATATGGCACAATAGGAAGCTTCGATAGGAGGCCACATGGAGGATGTCAAGAAGCTGCGAGTGATAAAAAATAAGGAAAAGTTGCGAAAATAAAAGATAATCGTGAAGGCACATCAGTTCATGAATAAATTTTCACAGTTTGGTGACTCACAGGGATATTTCTCCTGCGGAATGAAGAACCCTAGAAATCTTGGCTCAACACCACCATTATCGCTCACAGCTGAGAGAGGGCAGCTTGAAGGCCAGTCCAGACCTCAATATTTGATGGTGTAGAGAGCATGCAGATTTTCATGTGCCAAATTAAGATCAATGATTGCCTTAAAAGGAAATCCGTCACATACATTCGCTTCCAACTCAAGCTGGAAAAAGAGTTGTGCCAGCTAATGCACTATACCTTCAATATTTTCGGCGGTCAGAGACTAATCAAAGGATTGGAAAACAGAAAGATCCCGCTTCTTCTCCTCGATTCTTGCAATTATGTGCTCGATGCTTGCCTCCGTTTTATTTGCGATTAAGGGTGATGAGAGGCCTCGTTGAGTTAAGCGGGAATTTTTTTCCCTCATATCACTGGTAATCTGGTTCAATTTGGCCCTGCATTCTCCCACATGTTGAACGGATTTGTGCATGGAGATGAGAATATTTACGCCCATAGCCACCATTGTTCGATCTTCAATACCCATGCCACTCAATGCTTCATCGAAGGTTGAATATAAATTTCCCAACAATCGTCTGGCCTCCAGAAATTTATCGAAAGTCATCTCCTGCACTCGTTGCATTGTTTCGTTAAGCACCCCACATAGACTGTTTGCCTATGCCATAAACATTAGGGTTGGATATAAATTAAGGCATAATGATTTGACCTTATCCTAGTACGACGCATGTAGTTCCTTGGAAATTTGCGACGAGCTCATTTGTGGTGTAGGAGGTTGGGCTCTCAAAAGGTTTAGTTCTATAGTTTTGTTGCCCAGGACCACCCTCAACTCAGATAAGCTTCCTTTCAAGATGGATAGTTGACTCCTCAAAGTATAAATTTCTCTCTCTTTCTCTTTGAAGGCCAATTCAACCTGCCTCCGCTTCTCAGTTTCCTGCTCCAGAGCAACGTTTATCTCATTTACCTCCTCATTAGTGCTTTGTCGGAGCTGCTTGATGCCATCATTTGACTAAATCATCATGGAGGGTTTCTTTAGTCACTCAGAATTATTCAATCTCTTTTCGTAGGGTTGGAACAACATCCGCACCCAAAGCCTAAAGCTTATTTACCTTTCCTTCCAAGGCATTCTTCTCATTCCGTAGGCAATTAATTTCAACCTCTTGGGCCTTATGCTTGTTTTCCCAAATATCTACCTTACCCCTTAGCTCTTTCAACTGCTCATCCTTTTTCTTCATTTGGTGATTGAGCTTGAGGAAGTCAGTATTCACCACCCTCTGGGTCTCTTCCATCAGCTCAACTTTATCCTATGGATGAGCCTACTGCAATTCCAGCCCTATGATATTGACATAATAGTCGATTGGCAGCATATCCTCAATTGGCTTGATCATATTGGAGGTAATTTTTGCAAACATCAACGAATTCTGACTCTTGTTGAATATATTTTAAAATAGAGGCTCTGCTTGCCTGCCCATATCCTCTTCCCTTCTTTTTTGAATTTGAATTGCTCAGGCACTTTTATTTGCATCCACCTGCAAAAAATATTCCTAGGACGAAATGCCCAGTCCACTAGCAAAAGGAAATTCCTAAGGGACTACTAGTGGGAAGGATAGCATTCTTAAAGTATCGGTGGACTTGCTAGGCCTGGTAATAATTATCAAGGAGAAAGGTTGGATAAACTGGCCGCTCAAAGATGATGGAAACATGGTAGGAGGAAAGGTTAGGGAAGCACCAACCAACATGTTGGGTCTAGGAGATGAAAATTTCTGACTCAAAGGGTCAAGATGTGCCACCATTTGTGTTTCAAGGGCAGGAGGAAAATAAAGAGATGGAAAGGGACCCCCAAGAGAGAAAATATTGGCCTACCTTGGATACCCAATGATAGGAATATCTAGTGCAAATGAAGTAACAGGGGAAGATGAGGAGGAGACCAAAGACATAGAAGAGAGAGGAGAAGGAGGGAAAATTACCTGAGATTCCCGAAGACCCGCAGCCAATACCATCACTTTTTCTCACTGCGACTCCCTCTCTCCAGCAGGTTCTCCCATTCACGGTCATTTTTCCTCCAAGGAACTATCAAGATCCACAATAACCTTTCGCGGGCACCTGGAAGACCTTGGCCTCTTTGCACTTGATCTAGAAGAACTAGTAGCCTCTGACATCTATGTATTTGGAGAGTCTTCCTACTATGATTGGTGTCCACTGACTTTCGCCCCTTGCATAGGATTTTTTTCAGTTATGGGAGCCCTTTGGGCTACCTCTTCTCCATGTTTCAGGGATTCAATTTTTGCCTCATAAAAATTTCTCAGAATCTAAAGGGTTTGGAGAGTTCTCATTGTTTGAAATTTCGTGACACCAGATATTGTCAAACCGGTTGTCAGAATCCACCTCCTGGAAGAACCCATTTGTCATCTTTATCTCCTGCCTATATGTCCAGAAGTCTTTAATTTTTTCTAGCTTCCAGCAGACCTTGTTCAACTGACTGCATAGAAATTGATTCATCTTGTGATTGGGATTGGGCTTGGCCGCAATGTGATAAAAATTTAGCCAAGGTGGTTGACCTGAGTTAGAAGGTATGCACTCTAGGTAGATTCCCCTCATCTGCATTTCTTTGAGGGTCCTAGAATGGCTGAGGCTGGTGTGGAATCTTTAGGCCAATCTCTGAAAGATTGTTCTCAAGATTGTATCACCACGTGTCATAGATGAATACCAACCCAAGATTACCCTACTTAGAGTATAAAACCTCCAAGTTTTTCACCTTTGAGCTATTTTTATTTACCAATGTTACAGAGCCAAACATGGTCGAAAAAAAAATGCGCGAGCCAAAAAGGCTCCCGAATGAAACCTTGCATATGGAGCATAGTGAAATCCATACCAAAGAACCAATCACAAGGTGGCACAAGAACCTACATCCATGATATTTGGCTCGATGATAAACGAGTAGACATGATGCCTCCATCATGATCCAAATCTTGCAAATTTGGAGCTAGGAATATATTCAAAAAATGTGTAGTAATCAAAAAAATTTGACAGGATGGGAGTCCATGTTGAAACTGGCTTTCTCGCACCATGTTCATCAAATGCAGCTAGGGCTATGAATTGCTGGAAATAGTCGAGATTTTTGTGCAAAATCATGTAGACTAGGAAAGAAGAATACCTAAACCTAGAACTAGGCTCAAATTCCCTCAGCTGTCGGATCATCCCATGAATTCTGACTTTCATGAAGTCCATCAGCAAAGGCATGACATTCTTCTTCAGCATGAAGCTGAGACTCATTTGGAAGTAGAAGACTTCCTTATTTGTATCAAATCCACACACCAATGCCAAAATAGATTAGATGAAGGTGGAACCTGAATTTAAAGCACCTGGACCAATTGGGAAGCTAGGAGGTGTAGAAACATCTGATGGTTGAGTAGTCTCAATGCTAAAAAATTGTTGCACCATTTGTAGCATCTTCCAGTAACCTTATAGTCTATAAATGTTAAAATATTCAACATTCTGAAGAAAGAGAAAAGGAATGCATAGCATATCCTACAAGGCCTGGGGACAGATTATCACTCTCAAATTGGGGCCACTTATGATTCCAGTCTGAGGGTCAAAACATCTTTCAAATGCTACCAAAATCTCCAAAAAATGATGCACCAGAGGAAACATGTACTGGGGAAGCCCACAATTCCACAAACGTCTATGAAAAGGGTTTGTAATCTTCTTCATTTTCTCACATGTAGCTTCCCTCAGGCTTTTGGGGTTCTGAGATAATTCAGGATCTTGAACATTATCCCAATCTTCTGATATCAAGGTTTGGTTTCTAGGATAAATCATACCTACTATTTTCAGGTCTATTGGCTTGGTAAAGGGCCAAGATGGCTTTGTTGGAATACTCGGGGTAGTATAAGAATCGTGGGCATATATATTTATGCAAGGTGCAAGCATTCTTCACTCATCAATACTCTTTGTGCTGACGACTTGTGTTGAACTACCTACAATTTCAGCCATTTCCTTGTATTCTCGAGAGACTTCGCAAAATATACAATTTAACTTTTGAAAACGTTTCTCTTCTTTGCAAATGATTTGGACGGTGACACACTTTGTTAAGTTTACACAATAAATTCCTTCTGCACACTCAACCTATTTTTTTATTTTCATGAAAATTGGCTTAGCAAGTGTATGTGCCAACCTTTCACATTAGTTACTCCATGCACCACCAATCTTTTTTGTGCATTAGAAGAGATTGCCAACCTGCCAAAAGACTCTTCACATTTAAGAGACATGACATCACATAAGGTGGGGCTTGATTTTTCTTGGAAAAAGAACTGAATCAGCCTTTCCATATCTTTCACGACCCTTTGCATTTACTGATTACTTGATCATACTCGAGAGCATCAACCAACAACCTCATCTAAATAGATTTTCCTTTATTTAATTAGGACAGTCGCATTACATGTTAGCAACATGCTCATTCTCGTCCTCATTTCAAAAAATCAAACGGAGCAAGTTGCAACCACACCTGATTACTTACATCATTTCACACACCACAACACTAATTATCAAGGCTCCTCAGCACCATTTGCTTCTGACGTAATCATATCTTTCCTCATCAGCAGAACCCCAGCTATCTATAAATAGGACCCTTGGCAACCTTGCTAATCCACAATTATATTCAATATTCATAGTGATTAGGCACTAGTATATCTTTAGAAATTTATCATTTACCTAGATGCATAACAGGTGTTAAAAACCTGTTATATGAGAAGGCTATCAAATGGGTAATAGGCAAGGATTGCGTACAGAATGAGGACTAGTATAGAGTAAACACCAACATCTATTCTCACTTCATCGCTACTCTACTGGACATTGGCATCTCCAACTAACCAATCTGTTTTTTCCCTGACGATACCACGGGGGATTGGAGAACATGGTGCAAGATGTTGAATTTGATCATGGGGTCCCATCCATTTGCATCCTGCGTTGGTTGCTCGAGCAAGGAGGAACACCGTTGCAAGGCTCACGTTGGCTGCCACTTCCTCATGAGAATGCATAATGTTGAACCCTTCCAAAGTGTGCAATGGTACGAGAACTTCGAGAGGATGGTGTTTCCCCACCTTACACCACCTACTGCTACTATTTTTGGTCCTTCCAATTCATAAAGAATTATGAAAAGTATATTCCCATTTTTTTTTGTGTTTGCCAACCTATGCCATACCATCAACGAATATATATATATATATATATATTTTGAAATATGGCCAATGAAGTCAAGACCCCATTGAGAAAAATACTCCTCCACTACTATGGGTTTCAGTGTCATAGCAACATTTTTCCTTTTTCCAACAAAAAATTGATACTCGCTGCAAGCCTTTACCAATGAAAATGAGTCATTGAATAATGTTGGCCAAAAATAACTAGCACATATGATTTTGATTGGAGTGGTTCTTGCTGAAAAATTCCCTCTGGCTGAGCCACTATGATATTGATCCAATATCCTTTTTGCTTGCTCCCCATTTACACATCTTAACAAGATACCATTGAAATTTATTTTGAAAAGAATTCCCTCCAAGAGAACATAACTATTATTTTTCAATCGATAAAAACATCTCTTGAATGAAGGGAGATTAGTCGAATACCTTCTTGTTTGCATAAAATTTATCTTGGCCTCTAGCCAATCATCCTCAGAGCTTTCCTCATTCAACATCATGGGTTCCAAGACTTCAAACTCAACAACTGGTTTATTGTTTTCAGCTAAGTACTTGCACAGTCCATTTCCTTTGATAGTCTTAACTGGCTTAAGTTCAATGTCATACTCCAGGATCTTAGTTATCTAGTTAACCCTTTTCTCGATGATTTCTCCTTCCATAATGTATTTCCGCATACTAGGATGTGGCACACAAACAATCACCTTGTTGCATGATATAAGGTGTTAGAACTTCTTCAACCCCTTTATGATAGCAAAAGCTTGCTTCTCTACAAAGTTATATTTTACCTCGTATTCCTTCAGGGTGTGCGAATAGAAGGAAATAGGTGATTCCCTTTTATCTTCATTATCCTTTTGCATTGGCACAGTGGCAATACTGTTGCCACCACTAAAGACATACATAATAAAATCCTTTGACAAATCCGGATTAATCAATACAAGAGATAACCTCTTTTATTAGCTCAAAATCTTTTCTGGCTTCCATCATCCATTTGAAAATATGTTCCTTTTTCAGCATCAGGGTAATAGGTTGAACAATCCTTACAAAGTCCGCACTGAATCAATTGATGAAATTGACCTTACCCAAAAAATATTGCACTTCTTTTTTGTTCACGGGTAGAGGGAGTTCCCTGATTGCATTAACTCTTTCTCGATCAATAGAAATACCTTCCTTTGAGACAACATATCCCGATAGATTCCCTTGAGGGACCCCAACCACACATTTCATCGGGTTTAGAGAAATCTCAAACTCCTGGAATTTTTGGAAGACAAGGTCAAGATGATCAAAGTGATCATCGACATATTTAGAAAACACTATCAGGTCATCTAGATAGATAAGGATAATCTTATGTATTAAATCTTTGAAGGCAATATCCATAGCTCGTTGAAAAGTGGCTCCAGAATTTGAAATTTTGAAGGGAATTTTAGCAAATGCATATGTTCCCCACTTTGTAGTGAACATTGTTTTTTCTAGTCTTCCTCCTTCAGACGAATCTAATTATAGCCAAAGAAACCATTTCCAGCATTGAAAACATTTCAGAATCAACAACTGTTTGTAGAATTACCTCCATGGAAGGTAGGGGGTAATGTTCCTTCAAGGATGCCCTATTCAAGTCTCAAAATTCCACACACAACCATATATCACCATTCTTCTTCTAGACTAGCACCAGGTTTGATACCCAAGTGCTATGCTTGATTGTAAACACTATCCGAGATGCAATCAATTTATTTAATTCCTATGACATGAGTGACTCAATCTTTGGATTCACTGGCCTTTTCCTCTGATGAACCAGCTTTGCTCCTTCCAGTAGCTCAATTGTGTGCTGGATAATCCTGGGATCATATCCCTTAAGATCATCATATGATCAAGCTACCATGCTCAGATACTCCTCGCAAAAGTGCTTTAGCCCGTCTCTATTCTTCTGGGAGACTCCTTTTCCAACCTTGAGCTTTTTATCTTCTCTGATATGCAAATCGGTATAGTCACCTTTGTCAGCTACAAGATTCCTTTTATCTTTCCTTGCATCATCAGAATCAAAAAGACTCTCTAGAGTAACTAGGCCCCTAGGGAGTTTATTGGATTTGAGTTGGATTACTTGATCTCCATAGGCTTTGGTGATCTTTGGTTGCAATTGGTCAGAAAATTCTCCAGATAGCTAGAGAAATGATGCAATATGAGCATCACTATCAAACACTTGCCATTCTTGATCATTATTTGAGACAGCAGGCCACACAATTACTCACACTACATGCTTATTTTTTAACATCTCAAAAGCTAGCTCAAACTAAGCTTCGAAGGTTGCCATTTGGCCAGCTTCAGAGTTCTTCTCTCTCAGTATAGCCTGAATGTTGAATGCGTCAAAGCCTTCAATGAGATCCCAGACCTGTTATGCCTTGCATAACCACCCCATCTTTTGCCTTGGTCAAAATGAGTCCCCCTTTTTTGTTTTTGTCTTTGGTTGTTTTTAAAACAAAGTTTGGAGTCTTTCTTTTCCAATACTTTGTTTTTCTTTGGTTTGTTCTGTTGGAGTCGGAACCGGAACCGAATCATGTTTCAAAACTTGTTTCAAGGATCGATTTTGATCCTTGTCCTGATGGTCTTTTGTTTTCCTTTTTAGTTTTGTCTTTATTGGAGCCGGAGCCAGAGTTGAAGTTAAGCCTGAACTTAGTTCAAGTTTGAAATTCGATCCTCTTTCTGCCTCCACCTCCGCTTTTTGGTCTTTCGTTTAGACTTACGTTTTTGTGTTGGTTTTTCTCATTTCAGCCCTTATGTTTTAATTTTTTTTTTGTTCGCTTTCTTCTTTGTTGGCAGAAGCGGAACCAGAATAGGAACCAAGTTGGAAAATTGGACAAGTTTCTAAATCATTTTCCACTCTAATTCCGCTCCCACCATTTTTGATGTTTGGCTTTATTGGAGTCGCACAATAGTAATGTCCCAGTTCCCTTTGTAGTTCTGACTCTGCTCTGCCACATTTATGTTATTACTTATAGGAGATTTGCACATATGAAACTATGATTTTTTACCTTAATTAGGGATTAAATGGTAGAAATCATCATTGTTTAAAATATCAAGAGTGAACCAGAGTTGCAGTGGAGCATTTGTGCATGTGATTCAATCGAAAGGGAGACAATTACGCATGGACTTGCTTCAGGGAACTAACCTATTTATTTGTGTTTGAGGTAGGGTTTTCTATTCTTCTCTTTTGTTTTATTTCGCATTTTCCATTTTTGTTCGGTCATTGGTTTTACGTGAATTCGTGATTCTCGGTTCTTTTGTGAGTTCATGTGATTCGTTTTTATTCTTTTTTTTTGGTTTTCTTGTTTTTGTTTTGCTTTCCTGGTGTTTTGTTTCTCGTTTGTTTGTTTTTGACACAGTCATTTTCACATTTTAATTGTGACCATATCATGATGCCCTAGTTTTTTAATGCATAGATTAATTGCAGTTTTTACTCTGGTAAGGTTTGGTAAATTATGGTTTTACTTAGGAAACCTATTTCACATTGAATCTGATTAGTTTGAATGGGGTTAAATTTGTGCCCTAATTAGTTGAAATTGAGGGTTTGTGATTTAGGGTTTTGACGCATTCTTGTTTTAAATATGATGCCCTAATTATTACGGTTGCCTCTCGGTCATATGGGGATGGGCTTGTATAGGTTATTTTCTAGCCCCTTCCATTTTGATATGATCTAGTCCTTAAAGTCATGATTTTATTTATCATTCGGTTTAAATATCTTATGACGTCATAATTATTTTTAAGAGGAAGCGGGATCAGAATTGATTTAGAATTTGAACCATGTTTTGTAGAAAGTATTGATTCCATATTCATCGCGTCTCTGAATTCGCTTACAATAAGAAGTAGGGTCTCAAAATAATGGTTACTCAGGCAGAAGAGGAACCAGAACTGGAACCAAAACTGAATATAAAATTGGAAAATCTTCATGGAACCAAATCATTTTTTCATTTCGATTCCGGTTACTGTTCCAACTCCGACTCTAGTCCCACCTTTTTATTACTATAATCTCAATAACTATTTTGGCTCTGATCCTGACAGTGTTTTAAAAGAGACTATTTAGAATGTTTTCTTCCTGGTTTCACCTCTGGTATATATATGAAGGGTAAGGTCTTAAAGCATATTTTGTTATATTTGTTCAAGGATTTAATTTAAGGTTTTGTTGCAGGAAGGTAAAGGATGTCAGGAATATTAGGAGAGGCTTCCCAGAGGAATCATCTTGTAGAAACTTCAAAGGCAACATCTAATCCTAAGAAGATTAAGTTGGAGCAACTACCTTATACATTGAGGTATAACCATAGGGGTCTTGTTCTCACTGCAAGCAAAGTGGAATCAGATTGGGCCGATATAACTAATACCAATTTAGGCCCATTCAATTTTGAAGATTTATACTAAAAGACTTTCACTGAGGATGTAACAGGGAGAACTGGAAGAATAGTTGAGTCTAGCTTGGCTCATATCACTATATTTCCTCTATCTATCCAATGCCCAAAATTGATCATGATAGCAACAAAAGCTTACAATCCGGCCACCAGACAATGTATGGATTCACAGGACAATGTGATTATAGATCTAACTCCTCATATGTTTCAGTTAATGTTTAGTGTCCCTGATATGAAGAACCTTGCACAAATGAATGAGGCAGATGCTTTAGGGATATATAGCAAGCACAAGGAGGCCAACAAAACCCACTTGACAAAGAAGTGGTTAAGAGCGGAGAAGAAGTCTCTGACAAAGCTCTCAGATCAACCAAAGAGGGCAGAATTTTACAAGGAGGTATCAGACCTTATAATGATGTTGTTTAGGGTTTTTGGGAAGAGGGATGCATTTCATTTCAAGGAATGGATGTTCCCTTTCATTCTGACAATCTTTGATGGTAGGCAACAATTTGATTAGCCTATGATTGTCTCAGATACCATTCATGATCAGCTAACCAGAATAAGGGAAACCAAGAGATTTTTCATGACCTCTTATGTTATTTATGCAACAGCCAGAGGAGACATCTTTCCAGGGTTGAAAAGAGTGGGAATATTGGGAGGTTGATGGAAGAAAGAGAGTATGGGATCATTATGACCAGCTATCCCTATAGGTTTCTGAAACACAATTTAGAAGAGTTAATGATTCATTCTTATATGTAGTCATTAACCAACTTAATGGAGATGCAAGATACAGATTGAGCCAAGAAGCCATGGCCTTTATAACAGAATGGGGATGTTGGTATATCCAATACCCCAAGTTCACCTATTTTAGGTTGGCAGGATTTGAGGGTCATCCCCACTTGCTTCCAAGATGTTGCAGCAACAGGATGATTTTGATGGATTTTGTCTACCAAGCTCTTGGGGCCAATGCCCGATTTGGAATAAAGCATAAACCAGGTTGTCACAACTTCCCCATGTAACTAGGTGAATACATCTACCCAAAACTTGTGGGAGGTAAGGTGGTTTGCAGTGAATTGATACACTTGAAGTTGGGTTTGTATATTGCTTGAAAGCACTTTGATCCTAAGAAGAAGATGAATTATTTTCTAGCTTCGGTATTTGAAAAACATTTCAACCTACTAGAGGACTTCTAGAGTGATCTTCAAGATGAATATGACCTTAGGAAAAGGAATTATGAGAGGTTTCCTATCTCACTCATGGTATAATTTGGGTTAAAGATGATATTTCTGATACATTAGTAGATGATGGAGTAGTGTTAGATCCATCCTATGAAGCATTGGACATTGGTACCAAAATTTTGGATCCAGTAGATTGGGATGGTGAGGAGACCATCGACATTAAGAAAATAGGGAGACCAGTCTTGGATAGGAGTATCCACTGGGTTGTTCTAAGAGCCAAAACTTTTGGGGGTATAGCTCCTAAGAAAGGAAAGAGATATAAGATAATTAAGAGGAAATTGCCTCCCAAGGAACCTTTGGAAGTTTTCCCTCATGATATTGAAGAGATTGAGTTGGAAGCCCCGACTCAAGATTTACTTGGAGTACAAGAGGAGGATGCCAAAACATGACCTATAGCTTCAACACCAGCAATAGGTGAGTCATTTGCTCAAGTCCCTCTTATAGAGCAAAAAAGTAAAAAGATGCTTAAGGGGACTCTTCACGGTATTGCTGAAACATTAAAGGGAAAAGGAGTAGAGCTGGAGATCCATGATGTTGAAATGGACTCTGATGAGACCTTGTCAGAGAAGGATGAACAAGAAAATATGCCTCTAGAAGAGGAAATTTAACATGTGCTAATAGAGGAAGCAAAGAAAGCTTCAGATGCTCAAGCATATGCATAAGCAATGGAGAATAAAAAGGCAATATATGCTAAGGCACAAGATGATGCATTACTTCAACAACAACAGATGGAAGCCAAGCGAAGAGCTTATGAAGTGCATAAAGGCAAAAGGAGTAGGAGCTTAAGACCAAAGAAGAGAATGACAAGCTCGAGATGGTGTAGAAGATTCATGATCTTGAAGAGGAAAAGGCTAAACAAAGGATAGAAAGAGAAGCCCTTGTGGCTAAATTGAAACTAGTTGAGGAAGCCTATAAAAAGAAGGAAGAGGAAAAATGTACACAAAAAGAGAAAGATGCTGAGGAGCTGGTCAATCAACTACAAAAGGAAAAGGAAGCCTCAGAAAAACTTAAAGTGTTGGAAGTGGAGAGAAACAAGTTGCTTGAGGATAAAAGGTTAGAAGAGGAAAAACTGAAGAAGGAATAGGAAGACAAGAGGGTGCAAGACTAGAATGATAAAGAAGAAGCTGAAAATATTGCACGAGAAAATATAGAGCAAGAACAACAAAATGTACAAGAGGTTGATTCTCAACCTAAGGTCAATATTATACAACCCTCTACTACTGCTTCTTCTTCTTCAACTGTAATGGCCACTACTCCAAGTGCTCCCACTTGGTTAAAAATTGATCTTCAAAAGAGGCCAGTAGCACCTTCACAGCCTCTTAATTGGGATGATATGATGAAGGAAATTGAAAAAGAAAGACCCAAGAAGAAGGCCAAAGTTCTGCATTCCACTAGTCTCGCTGAAGGAGGAGAAATTTTTGTTGAATGTGCAATACCAGTGGTGGACAAGTATGTAGGAGATATGAAGCTAACTAATTACTAGTTGATCTAGCAAGGATCTAAATGAATAGCTTGATGAGCTAGAAGCATTTATTTCTATTATAGTAAATATTGATATATCGGTGAAGGAAGACCTACCTTTAGATCAATTAAAAGAGAAATGGGATGATAGGCTTAAAGAGGTTATATAAAAGGAGATGAGGGAGAGGATTTGATGTTGGATCGATTGATAGATGTTAGAGAAGAGGTAAAGGCTTCTAGAAGGGAGTTGACAAAGTTAAAATATATGAGAGAGTTTGTTGTTTCTAAAATGAAGAGGATCAAGTTTGAAGACAGTTGGACTGATGGACTGGATTTGGATATGCTTCAACAAGTCTTCTCTAGTTATGATGAGTACACTTCAGAGAAAAATCTACATGCATGAGTGGAAGTTCTATGGGCACATGGCTTTATTTTCTCTTCTCTCTTCTTCTCTCCAGTTTACTAGATGATCAATGTGGGAACTAGAGATCAATTGATCTGAGTTTCCAAGAAAAATTAGGTTCCTAAAAAGGTGGATCTCGACTTAAGATAGAGAGGACATCATATTTTTGTACATCTATAAATACCCATGGGGTGTCATATTGTAAGGGTCGACTGATAAGAATAGAATTGGCCACTTGATAGTAGGAGATATAATTTTATAGCTTTACAAAGATACTTTGTTATTTTAGTTACAGTTGAATACAAATACACGTTTTTTTTATGCAATATGGCGTTGATTGAGATTATTGGATGAGGTTAATGAATCATAGTCTATCTGTATGCTAGTGATTATGCTAAAGAATAAGTGTTTCTTATGTGATGAAATCATTAGAAGGAACCAAATTTAAAGATTATTTTGTTAAATTATCCGTGGATTGAATTATTGAATGTTTGTTGATCTATGATTTTAGCAACGAATGAGAGTTTTTTTTGTTCTTTTGAATCTTTGATGTGTGATTGTGATGGTTAAATTAAGCACCATAGATGCATGAAATAGTATGGATTGTTCTGTAAATTGCGTCCTATTATGGTTTTCTTGATCTATTGGAAGAACATCCATTGTTGAAGATATATGTCTAGATATTGGATAAGTTTTATTCATGTTTCACTGATGTACGCCCTGATCTATCTTTTTCTTTTATTTAAAACCCCCTTTTCATTAAGAACAACTCGATGAATTAGTCATTGCTTGCATTCCTTATTACCAGCAAAGGCCCCATGAATATTATAGTTGGATGGACCAATTGAGTGACACTAGACAGTTGAGAACCAACTACCAAGACCTTTGGAGTTAGGCTACTATATGTTGTCTTTATTTTTTAGGAGAAATAGAGTAGAAATATTATGTTTGTTGTTTGTTTCATTTTCGCCATCAACAAGACCCTATGCCGATATGATTGCATACGAACATTATTTGCAGTAGATAGCCCTCGGATTTGGTTGACCACCAATTCTGAATCTCTGAACACCCTTATTTGCTTTGTGCCCATTTGTTCTGACAAGCTCAAACCATGGACAATACCTTCATATTCTGCTTCATTGTTTGAGCATGCAAACTAGAAGCGATAAGACCTCAAGGTATTATCCTTGGATGAAGATATCAAACATATTCTTGCTCTAGCTCCTACTTTGCATCTTGCTCCATCAAAGTGCAAGGTCCATAACTATGAGGATGCTTCACCTCCAGACTCTTTAGTAACTCTGGTCATAATCTGACCCTCTTCATGTATGACATATGTTCCAAGCCCAGTTGCATGATAATTTCCAAAAGGGTCTATGTCTATAAATTCATTCAAAAGAGCTTCTTCATTCTCCATCCAGGAGCTACTTGCTTCTTCTTCTTCGAGAAATTCAACATTGAACATCTCTTCCCAGGTGAACGAGGTATGTGTTGCTTCAAATTTGATCATGCCCTCATCAGTGACATGTTCGGAATGCAAATTTTCTGACAATAGTTTCATCTTAGCTCCATGCTTGGTTCTTAAGATTAGGTGTGACCAATCTAGTGCTAGGTAGCCTTCAACATTTGCAGTGAATTCTTGGGACAAACATATCCTGAATAGAGGAGGGACGTCAATGAGTACAGTTTCTTGGTTCATAGTAATGTTGGGACAAGCAAACAATGTCATAGGCAGTCCTTTTATTACCCCGATGGTTTCAACCTTATTCCCGTTGAGTTTCATGACTCCTTTTTTAAGAGGCTCATATTTGATCCCTAGAGCATTGGCTACTTGCTTAGGCATGATGGTGGTGCTAGAACTAGATTCAATCATACAATTATGCAATAACTTGTTACCAATGATAAGTGTTAGAAAGAAAGGCTTGGGTTTAGGCTTACTCTCTTTTCCGACCTTGAGCTTTTCTTTTAGTTGATTTGTTAGCAATTTATCTAGGTCTGGCTTGGATGTCTTATCTTCTATGGGTTGTTTCGGTATCTTCACATCTTCTTCTCTTGATAATTCTTTCTATAATAGCAAATTTTTCTTTGGAATATCTAGGATATCCCACAAAGAAACATTAGCAGAGGATTTCTTTAGCTGCTCCACCACATTAAGTGGTGTTCATGACTGATGAGTTATATTAGCCTGCTCTTTTTGCTTCGTAACTGGTACATCCGATTTTTTGGCAACTGATGAGGTGACCATAGGAGCCTTTGCATTTGGAAGAGGTGAATTCATAGGACCAGGAACAACTACCTTAGGATGCTACGAAATTGATAGCGTTCTTGTTGGTGGATTGGGCATTAAATTGGGTGACTCTTTAGTCTGCAAAGGCGTGAATTCTCCGGTGAGTCTTCGCTTTGAATGCGTGTTGTATTCTGATTGCACCTAAGGCACTTGAGTTATTAGAATGTTATTCGAGAATGTTGAATCTTCTCCTGCCATCCATGAAAAGAGTGCTTGGTCTGAAGCTATTTCTATCTCCTGCTCTATAGACATTCCTTGCATTTGAGCAGTGAGGACTGCATTATCCATTTGCTGAGGTCTGGCCTCCAGAATTAGGTATGTTTCCTTGTCTACGTTGCTCTGCTATCTCTTGTTGAAAATTCCCTCGTAGAAAATTTTGGGGCATGTGTGCATCATTACAAGGGAAGAACCATGAATTAGTATCTTCGGAAAGGTTATTTTGTCCTGCTACTAGCTCCTTGCTTGAAGTAGGATAGACAGTCTGCATCGGCATAGTCACAAGAAGAACTTGGTTATTTTGTTGGGCTTGGGTATTGTTGCGTGATCTATCCTACCACTCATTTGACTGGAAAGGAGCTTTCCCGACTTGGTAGTTTTTGTAAGCCGAATTCTAGTAGCTATACTGTTATTGCTTCATACTAGTCAATTCATTTGTGATGGTTCACATCTTCTCCTTCATCTTGTTCAATTCAACCATCAAGGGGTTAGGCACAAGAGCTACACTTGGTGTTGTTCCCTGGTACATGTACATAGATTGGGGAGGAGTTGTAGGAGTGTTGGTTGAAGCTACCTTAGCTTCCATAGGGTTGAATTCTGGGAACAATGGCATGATGGCTCTTGGTGCCAACTTTTCAACAACAATAAGATTATTCTTCGTAGTGACGCCAAGACTGTAAGAATTAGGTAGATTATTTCCAATGAGAGCCTGTAGCATCATAGAAATATCAAAATTTATAGACTTCAAATAGAACATGAATGCTAGATCTAGAGGTGCCCAACTACCAATAGGAACTCTCTGCCAAGTAGAATGAAACTAAGCATTGAAATTGGCCAGAGCTTCATGATGAGCTTGCTTTATATGAGCCAACTGGTGATATAGCAAAGAATTGTCACCAACATTTGAAAAATGTTCATAAAAAGGATCTCCAAGATCGTCCAAAGTAGAAACTGAAATACCTAAAATATTACGATACCAGTTCAACACCTTACCTCAGAAAGAGGCAACGAGCAATCTTAGAGCCACATTTTCATTAGAAACACCATGCACTAGATATACATCAGCCACATCCTGTATGTGCTCCATCAGAGTCTTTGATTCGTCCCCTAGTTAGGGACATCCTTTAAAGTAGAAGTCAGAATTGGAGCCCATACTAAAGGAGGCATAGGCGCTACCAAAGGACTACCAGAATCCCAGACTACATAATTTATAGCAGCCATTGGTGTAGGAGACAGAGGAGAAAGAGGAGGCCTGTCAACCTCGCACCTGAACTAAAACCAATGGTGGTACAAGTAGGCCAGGGATTCTTGCAATTTGAGACCTAGTGATGGGCCTATGGCTCATACACTCCTATATTAGGGGAATGTGCTAGTTTGCATCCCACCGGGCATGCCATAAAAATAACTGTTGATGCAAAATTTTGTAGGGGCAATAGTCTTATGGGAAACTTAGCTACTGTGGACTTGTGCACCTAGCTAAGTGACCTCTGGATTTTATCGAAGCTGACTCTTCTTTTTTATGGGGGGAGGTAAAGGGTTAAAAGGATAACATGTAATAATCAAACCTAAACTTAAGGCGATGTTCCAAATCATAAGATAAATAACTGAGCACAATGTTGAAGCAAAGGCTCAAATAGTAACTATTGTTTATCAAATAAATGCTTCAAAAACACTTCAAACATAAGAACATCAATTCATTGCATAGCATAACCAATAAAACATAGGCCAATGCAAAAGAGTAACATGATCTGCATTTTATTAAGTTGTATGAGATTACAAAAGCTGAAAATAGACATTCATATACTTTAGGAAATGAAAGCACAGTCTTAATATCCTATCAAATGCATGAAAAATAGAGAGGCTGAATTGATTGGAACGGTCTGAAAACTCAATTTTAATAGAAAATATTACAAAAGGCTAATTCTCAGTGATCGGGAAATTTTAATCTATCTAACAATAACCACTACAAAGAGAAAGAGGTTGCTTAAATAAGTCAGCCTAGCGCCTAAATACCCCTACTAGAAAGATGCTTCTGCAAAACATCGATGCTCCAGATTCCCTCAAGTTGGCACCTAACCAAAAATCATCCAACCACGTGCCAACAAGCATGTCCTTTGACAAAACAGGGCCATGTAGCAACAACAAAGAACACGTGAAAGTAGAGAAGAACATGCAGGAATAGGGGAGAACCAACACACAGGCAGAAAATCCAAGATAAAGGGCACACAGGAAAATGCCATGCATTGAACACACGGAGCCTGGAAAAAAGGAGGGACATCCCTACAAAAATCTCTGAAGGGAAGCCACGTGGAGGACGTTGAGCAAAAGCAATCGTAAATTTTGACTAGGGGATGGTAAATTTTGGAGAAGGAAGAGTTGAATGCACAAGACAACTGAGAGGGGGGTGAATTAGTTGTACCTTAAAAATTCAAAACCCTCACAAATATTCAAATCCAAATCAATTCAATTAACCCTTAATCTATTAGAATGATTTATTATGAAATTGATAATAGAAATAGAACCAAATCAACACCATAAACAAAGAAACACTAGATCTACATGGAAAACCCAAGAGGGGAAGAAACCTAGTGAAGATTAGCTCACAATATAAATTAATATCAACACCAAATACAATAGGGCTTACTGCCTTGAAGAAAAAAAGGCTCACTGCCAGAATAGAAAAGAAGATAGAGAAAAATGTTACAATGAGAAATCCATCTCAATGCAACATAAGAAATCACCAACATCACCAACACCTTCATACTCTTACTGCAGAATTATAGACACCTTTTTCTCATTCCATCTAGTAATTTAACACATGAAAGCTCACACTACACAACACAAATTCACACCTTACAACTCTGAAATTCACATCATTCACATTATACTCATGTATTTTAACTTCCCTCAAGAACACAACACTTATTTATACCATCTTCAACCTTGAAAACATTCTCCAAAGTCAAAAATACACCTCAATCATGCAAATCCAAATTAGGTCGACACCAAAAAATTCCCATGGTGGAAAGGAATGAAGGTGGACCATAACACACCTAAGCTAGGACCTAAGTCTACTCATACACACTTTGCCATGATTCCACAAACACTGAAGGTTATTCAAACACTATTAACACTTAATTACATGCATCCTCAAATCCAAAATATGACTCATGGACACCACATAACACTTGAACACAATCTAGAATATTCCATAAACACCCTGAAATTTGACAAATTCCTTCGCAACAACTTTCACTTGAAGAATGTACACACCCAATACACTCATAAAACTATAACATACACTACAACTCAAGAAATTGACTTCTCAAGCACCAAAACTTAAAAAAATTACACTAAAGAAAAACACAAACATTATAAGAACACTTACAATCTTGAAAGACCTGAAACCATCCTCTGAAGAAATGTGGAGCAAATTTTTTTTTCCCAAACACCTCTACAATACACAATTCACATGTCGGTAAACAAAACTTCCTATACACAATGATCTAACACACCAAATTTTGAATGTAACACCTATGAACACCTATGATCAACATATTTTAACTACACAAGAAAATCCTCAATACATAAGAAATGTGGAGTCAAACTAGAACACTACTATGCAACAAAAAACACCAGTGCAACACACTGTTTCCTCTTTTTATTCAAATTTTCTCAAACTCACTTGGAAACCAATCACCACAGATACATCTTGATCTTCATCACTTATTTATCACCACCAAGACAACTACATCATATAAACCCAACCATACATCCATAGATAGAAGCTTGTCAAAGAAACACTAGAGGTTGACACTAGTGTCTTACTAATGACAACATAATAAAACTAATCAAAGCATCATCAAAGACAACACCAACTCAACACCAACTACACATACTTGCAACACACTCCTTCTCATATAGTTCAAACCAATGACATAAGGTAAGATTGTTGATTTTTTGAAGGAGTTTCCAATAAAGATAGATCAAAGCCACAACCATGCAAGAATAAATCACAACATGTTAAAAGATTTATATTGATTGCATCTTGCAGTTTAATATTGTAAAGACATGATATAGAAAATAGTTGATTGTACAAAAATTGAAAATTGATGTTGATGGTGGACGTTGTATGAAAGAACGACTAACTATTCACAAATTCAACCATTAGTTGTGATATTATTCTATGTTTGATATATAAACCATGAATTTTGGTTGGTTTAAGGTAAAAAATTGTATGTCAAACATATTAGAGCCAACCTTTACCAATGATGGTTAAATTTGTGGACTTGAGTATAATACTCAAAATTTTTTAAGGAAGAAAGTCTACTGAGATTTAAGAAGTAACCTGGTTTTTATTATTTGTAGTTAACCATTGAACAAAGGATTTCTTGAATGAAGGTAATAACAAAAAGAGAACTAAAATTGTGGTAACCCTTATAGTAGAGGTTGCATAACTAAGAGAAGAGCAACTTCTAGTTGAGGGTGGGGTTGAAGGTGCTAAGACAACACCATAGTTGCAGATGTGGGTAGAGTTTTATGAGGAAAGAGCAGGTGAAACTCTTGAAAGTGAGTAGAGTGCATAAGCCAAAGAGGAATAGATGAAGCTTAGAGGTTCCAAATAGAAGAGAACCAATGTTACCCAAAGACCAAGCTCATAGGAGACAAGCTTGGTGAAGTACTTGTGGAAAGGTGAAACAAACTTGCTTCTACAAAGGCTTAGCATAGCTCACAAGTGGAAAAGGACAATTCACAGAGAAAGAGTAAATATGACTAATAATAGTCATAAGAATATTTTGAGTAAAATCCACAATATAATGGAGGAGAATGCCAAAGAAAATGGCATAGAAATGAGAATAATGAGTCAATATGAATTTGAAAAAGAAATTTTTAAGCTGAAAGAACAAATAAGTATAATGATGATGATGCTGCAAGAAAGTGAGAAAGATTAGAGGTATGGATGGAGAATGAAGAAGCAAGTTACATGGCCTGTCAAGGAATTGTTTGCAAGAAAAATGAGGAAGAAGCTGAAGCACATGATGAATGTTCGGTTGAAGGAAGAAGATCTTAGAGAAACTAAGCTTGAGGAAGAAGAATTTCATTTTGTGAACCAGAGCAGGGATCATTCCTTGGAGAGGAAGATGATAATGCTAATGAGAGACTTCATGAAAGTCTCATGGGTTGTTTGGAGAGTGAAGATCAACATGAAGATTTGATTATTGAGCCATCAAATGAGGCTACACAACCTTATAATTTTAAATCTAATAATTTGTGTATGCTTGCAGGTCACAGGAATGATGAAAATGAGCAACCATCTACAACTATTATAAAGACAGAAAAACGAAGAATCAAAATTCTATTATAAGTGAGGAAGATGAAGGATTATTTTTACAAAGAATTGATGAGGGATATCACCAAAATCTTATGATGAAGGAAGATGAGGCATCACAGTCTCATAAAGGTATAATAGAAACCCATACTCAGTTTTATAGTACAATTACTAAGGGATAATTGCAAGAAACTGTTGGTGTAGAGAATAGGATAAAGTTGGCTCATGAAGATAGCCAAAAGAAGAACAAAGAGAAACATTTATATGTAAATGTCAAGAAGTATGATGAAGAGATAATTTTCTTAGAAAAATTACCAAGAGAATCTGAGTCAAGAAAGGAGATCATAGCCAGAGATGAAGCATGTTCACAAGTGCCTAGCAATGAAGGAATTTTTAGAGAATCTAAAGAGATAGAGGTAAATTTCAATTTTCAAATTGATTTTGAGGTTACAAGAAGTGTTGATGAACATGAAAATTTGATTAAAAGAATAGAGTATGAACTATTGCCTAAAGATGAAATTATGCCTCAAGTAGAAAATTCAAAGAAAATTTTTAAAGATTTTGAAGAAGGAACAAGATACTTAAAGGATCAAATAGACAAAGTGATTCATGAGATGATAATGTTTATGATGAAAGTTCCTAAGAAGAGGCACACTGAAGTAAGTGGGGCAACCAACAGTAGAGTGCAAGTGACTATATCAGTTTGCATTAGCAAAGCTAATGGTATATTGTAGAGCAAAGCTTGGGATCTAGGAGGATCAAGTCATGAAAGACTTATGACTAGGAGGTCATAAAATATTCTACCCTGAGTCTGATGTAGGAGCATAAGACTACATTAATCACTTATGATTAGACCTTAGGGACTATAAAAAATTACTTAAGGGAAATTGAGTTTCTTAATTAATTAATTATTTAATTATGATAAGTTTGTAGGAGTTTCTAGACTCATATACATGTGAGGGATTTTGTTGTTAATAACCTCCTCAATGCCATATAATGTGATAAATTAGTACTTTATTTTAGCACATGGTTAGTGAGTTAGCACAAGAATAGGAGTGGTTTGGGTTTTCTAGGATTTGAGAAGATTTCAATATGATATGAGACTTCCCTATATAAGGGGATATAAGCTTTCTAATAGGAGCAAGGATGAGGAATCAAAATGGGATAATATACGTATGATTTTATGGATCAATTTCTCCACTATTTTGATGGTTTGAAATAATATGTAGTTTTGAATTCCGTTGTGCACTCTTCATCATCATGCCTCATACCTTTTAGGAACTTTCTCCCATCAACCAAAAAAAATCTTGCATTACTGCATACCTTTTCCTCTGCCTCTTTGAAGGGCTTCAACTTATGAAAAAATCCATCCTTTGTCAAAGAATAGGTGTTGGCATCTAAGAACATTGAATATTGTTTCTTGCTTAGCCATGACACCAATTTGCATCCAAGAAAGAATGCACGACAACTTGTACTTTTCTTACCATCTACACAACCAACTCAATCTGCATATGTGTAAGCACTCGAAGTAAATTCAGTATTCTTTGGATAACACAAGCCATGATCTAGAGTGCCCTTCAAGTATTTGAATACCCTCTTTATTGCTACAACATGTGACTCTTTAGGATCTTCTCAAAATATAGTGACAAGTTAGACTCCATGCATGATATATAATATAATAATAGTTAGATATAGCAGTCCTCCAATCATTGATCTATACTTGCTCTAATCAGCCTTAAGAGATTCATCATTTTTGCTCAACTTGCAACTAGTAACCATAGGGGTACATACTGGTTTAGAATCTTCCATTCCAAACTTCTTCAACATTTCCTTGACATACTTTGATTGTGAATAAAAATATATTTATCTATCTTATTTACTAGTTTTATCCCAAGGAATAAATTCACCTCCACAAACATAGACATTTCAAACTCTTTCTACATCTCTTCTACAAATTTCTTACAGATAACTTCATTTCCTCCAAAAATTATGTCATCAATATATACAACCACAATCAGGATTTGATCTTTTTAGAATTTGAAGTAAAGATTTCTATTTGTGGTACCTTTATTGAATCCTTATTGTAACAAGTACTTGTCTAACCTTCCATACCAAGATTTGGGAGCTTGCTTCAATCCATATAATGCATTCTTCAATCTTTAGACCATATCTGATTTATTTGATAATTCAAATCCTTCTGGTTGTTCTATTATACCTCTTCTTCTAATTATCCATTCAAGAAAGAAGACTTCACATCCATTTGATAAACTTTAAAATCCTTGTGTTGCAAAAGCCAAAAAATCATGATAGCTTCCATTCTTGTCACCAAAGAAAAAATTTCCTTAAATTCCATTCCTTCTACTTGTGAGTAGCCTTTACACACAATTCTTTCCTTGTTTCTTATTACTTAACTCTCATTTAGTTTATTCCCGAATATCCACTTAGTTCCAATTACATTCTTGTTTGTTGGTCTTGGGACAAGTTCCCATGTCTAATTCTTCTCAATCTGCATTAGTTCTTCTTCCATAGCCTTGATCCAATACTCATCCTTACATGCTTCAATTACTATTTTTGGTTCAACTTTAGAAAGTAAACACAAATTTGCATGTTCTTCAATAGATTTACTTATTTTCAATACACCCTTTCTCTTATCACCAATGATTTTTTCATCAAAATTCTTCTTTTGCACATACTTAGGAGTTTTAGGAACCTCTTTCAAAGTTTCTTCCTCTTCAAACTAAACTTATTTTTATTTTTTATTTTTCTTCTTATCTAAAAGAAGATTCATCTAATTCATATCCATCTATTACCACTGAATTATTTTGTAGATCTTCATCAACATTAACACTTGTACTCTCAACAATATTTCTTAGCCTCTTTTTGTAGTACCAATAAGCTTTGCTTCTATAGAATATCCAAGAAAGATACCTTCATCAGATCTTGCATCAAAATTTCCCAAGTTTCCTTCATCTCTTCTAATATAGCATTTGTTAGAAGCCAAGATCAGGCATGCAAACCAGAGAAGCCTTCCACAGAAGAGAAAAACAATAAAAAGCAAGAGCTTTGCATGAAGATGTGAAAATTGATATTATTCAAAATTAATAAATTACATGAGATGATTTGCTTTATAAAAACAATGTATGAAACCCTAATGTTGACCTAAAAATAGTTTAACTAAATAAAGATTACTTATTAATTAAGTAAACTAATTATTACCTAAGCAAAACCTAAGTAAATTTAATAAAGTGTAATTAAATAATTAATTACACCAACACCCTCCCTTAAGTGCAACTTAGGGAGACGAAAAAAGCATGCACCTAAAACTAAGATGAGTGCAAGAAAGCATGAATGGGTCCCGGTAACCATGTACAAATGCAATGAAAGAGTAAGAGAAAGAGGAGAAAACCCAGTGGGAAAAAAACCCCCTGAATGAGATGACCTACTCCAAAGAAGCACTAGAAGAAAATGATGCAGTAAAAATGGAACCTGAATCTAGAAAGCAAGGAAAGATACTTATGTTTACTACTGAGACTAGATGAGAGTCATTGATTGACTCAAGGAAACATGAAAAAAGAAACAATAGACCCGATGCCACAGAACACTCAAAAACTCCAAATTGGAACAACCTTGGAATCTGTGAAGCAACAGTCTGATTATTGAATGAAGTACAGTGAAGTGCAGAGATGCAAGTTGCACCCTCCCAACTACCAAAATATCCAAGTAATCTCCAAAACACCCATTGGGCCAAATCTGGAATAAATATCAACTTGGGATAGATATACAAAAATGTACATAGATAGCAACGTAGACCTCCTCAATACCTTTCCAACACCGCAAAGATAGATAAAATCGAAGAGCGTGGAAAACATTTATGAGCTCGGAAGTGTAAAATGAACATCTGAATTCAAACAGTAATAAATTCAGCTAAATAGAAAGATACTGAAAAATAAACTGCACGATAGGATAGTGCTCTGAATCAGCTTTCCATCGATATCTCATTTTCCTGATTTTGATACAGTATGCCCAAGTTATGCCAAAAAGAAAAAAACTGCTCCTTGAAGGCAAATTAGGGCTAGGAGGGGGCAAAGAAGGTTGTACGACCGCTGACATCATGCTGATGTTAGCACTTCACGAGCATAAATTTTATGACCATCTGGTCGTAATGGCAAAAATCTCCATCCTTGCAAAAAAATTGACAACCGTCATAGAAAATATGTTGTCCTACAGAGAATATGCCTAGGAGTATTCCTCGGTTGCTGGGAAAAAACCAGATCACCTGAAAACAATTTCGATCATTGGATTTTAAGGGAGTATTCCCTATCTGGTTTGATTGCCGGTTTTTGTAAAGGGTCCATTTATTTTATGTGGCCACCAGTGGAACAAAGGTTGGCACCGGATTTTGAAAGCAACCACTGAAGGATGGTGTGTGGGTCATCAGGGAGTTGATCGCTGGTGATAGAGGAGGGGGCAGTGGGTAGGTCCCCACCCTGCTAGCAGTGGCATACAACCCTCTCGCGGTAGGGTACAAGGTACCCTAGCCTCCCAGGCTTTAAAATCCTTTAAGAAACGTTTCAAAAAAAAATTTACAATTAATTTTTTTATTTTTTATTTTTTGAAAAAAGACTAATGAATTTATTTTGCATGCAGGTAAAAAATATTAAAAAAACCTTTTTTTTTTGTACCAATGGGAAAAAATATAAAAAACTAGAAAAAACCCTTTGTACCTATGCACGCAAATCAACACAAATAGGGCCCAGATCTATACGGATCTGTGTACCCTTAAAAAAAAATTGCCTCTCATTGCAACTGCTCAGATTTGAGCAAAATGATAGGTGATCTAAGGGTTTTTAGGCATTGTGAACATGATGGTGGTGCCTGTTTTGCTCTAGAATGCACCAAATTTGTTCTCAAGTTCAAATCCCTCGAGGAACCCTGAACATGCTCTGCAATTATTTTCTCTGAAATCTGAGAAGAGGCTGCATTTCAAGGCTCTGATACCATGTTAGAATCCAAGATCAGACATGCAAACCAGAAAATCCTTCCACAGAAGAGAAAAACAATAAAAAATCAAGAGCTTTGCATGAAGATGTGCAAATTGATATTATTCAAAATTAAGAAATTACATGAGATGATTTTCTTTATAAAAAAAATGTATGCAACCCTAATATTGACCTAAAAACAACTAAACTAAATAAAGCTTAATTATTAATTAAGTAAACTAATTATTACCTAAGAAAAACCTAAGTAAACTTAATAAAGTGTAATTAAATAATTAATTACACCAACAACATTTCCTTCCAAACACTTTTAAATAATTGACAGTAGGCATCCTTTCATACCAAATCTCAAAGGGAGTCTTTATGTTGTTTTCTCTTGCTTGCACTCTATTAAGTATGCATAAAGTAGTATGAATTGCTTCTATTGAGTAGACTTTTGGTATATTTTCTTCTTTCATCTTTATCCTTTCAACTTCTTGAGAATTCCTATTCTTTCTTTCAACCACTCCATTTTGTTGAGGAGTCATAGGGGTAGATAAATTCCTCTTTATTCCATGATTCTCACAAAGATATTGAACTCATTGGAGGTGAACTATCCACCTCTTTCATACCTTAAACATTTTATTTTCATATCCATTTCATTCTCAACCATAACTTTGAATGCTTTAAAATTATCTAGAGCTTCTAATTTTTTTTTGATAAAAGTAACCCATGTGATTTTAGAATAATTATCAATCAATAGCATGAAGTACATGTCACCTGAAAGACTTATTACTTTGGTAAGACCATAAATATATGTATGCACCAATTCCAACATTCTGATAGAAGATTATTCTTTGACTTTGAAACTTCTTCTTTCTTTCTTCCCAACTTGATATTCCTTATAGACAACATTGATAGGCTTTGCAATCTTTGAAAAATCTCTCACAACTTGAATTGAACTTATTCTCACTAGGATATCAAAATTTATGTGACACATTCTTCTATGTCATAGCCAAATCTCATTGATATGAGTCATGAAAAAATAACCATCAACACCCTTGAGCTGATAGACATTTCCATCTATCCTTCCAGCAGCAACCACAATTCTGGAGCCTTTTCTAATCTCACAACCATCATCTTGAAACATAATATTGTATTCCTTGCTACACATTTGTCCAACACTCAAGAGGTTATGTCTTGAAACCTTAACATAATGAACATCATCAGTGTTATGCTTTCCATAAAACTAATTGAACCTTTTCGACATATCTTAGCAGATGTATCATCACCAAACCTAACAAGTCTATATTTTTTAAGTTTAAAAAACTTACTCTTGTCACTAGTCATATGATTAGAGCATCCACTATCAATAATCCAATATTCTTCTCTTGTCTAGCATCAAAAGTAGATACCAAAGTTCCTTCAATATTAGCACTTTCTTTCAAAGCATTTTCCTTTACTCATCTCTCAGAGTTAGCAAAATCAGTTTTATATTTTAAAACCATGAACAATAATTCACCATCCTCATCATCCCCATAATCAAATTCATCATCAGATATACTTGCATCTTCTCTAACATAGTAACTTTTCTTAATCATTTAACCTTTGTTCTCCATATATTTATCATTCAAAGCTCTATTTGGACATCTTAAAGCATAATGAACTATCTTTCCACAACATAATCATTTAAAAGTAAACTCACCTCTATACTTACTAGTACCATTTTTCATTCTCATTACAAAGTTTTCTTCCACATCATTCCACAGTCTTCTATGATATAATTATTCTTCTTTAATTTCTCCACCAAGGCCTCTGATGTCGTTGATTTCATCCACCATTTGTAAGTAGATTGCGATGTTGTCATCTTCATACATTTGCAAGGTCTCAAACATGATCTTCAAATTTTGTATCATAGCTTACTTAACCTTATCATCTCCTTCATAAATTCTTTCTAACTTTACCCAAATTTCTCTAGCAATTTTTAGATTCACAACTTTCACCAATTGAGAATTAACAAGACCATTAAGAGAGCATACATTTCTTTACCATTCTTTTCATAGGCCTTGATCTCATCATCAATCTTTGGACCATTTTCAAGTATAGTATATCTAGTCACAACAGGCTTTCAGATCTCAAATCCAAGAGAAACCAAAAAACCTTTCATCCTTTTTTCCCATAATGCATAAATCTAATCCATCAAATAGAGGAACATCTTTCTTGTGTGCCATCCTAGATCTACCTCAAGTGGTTGAGATTTAATCTAAGGAACCTTGATCTGATACCAATTCTTGAATGCACAAGACAACTGAGTGGGAGGGGGGTGAATTAATTGTACCTTAAAAATTTAAAACACTCACAAACATTCAAATCCACATCAATTGAATTAACCATTAATCTATTAGAACGATTTAACATGAAAGCTAATAACATAAATAGAACCAAAACAACACCATACATAAAGAAATGCCAAATTTACGTGGAAAACCTAAGAATGGAAGAACCACAGTGATAATTAGCTCACAATATAAAGTAATATTGACACCGACTACAATAGGGCTCACTACCTAGAAGAAAGAAAGGCTCAATGCTAGAATAGAAAATAAGATATACACTAATAAAAATTGGAAAATAAATTACTTAGTGACTAAAACTTTTAGTCACAACAACTAAAAATGACTAAATTATACTAATATTTTGCAACACAACTATAAATGAGTAATTTGATTGTTAGGTAAAAACATAACTGAATAATTAGTAACACAAATAAAATTACTAGTTTTAGAAATATAGAATTACTAGTATATATACAAAAACAAACCACTTGTATGCAACTTATTACATAAAGGATAACCTAGTTAAATCAAGCCTAAAATTAAGGGGAAATTGTAAGGTTTAAAATTTTTCCCCATTATAATAACCAAAATATTTTTTTATCATGAAAATATCAAATACAAATATGATCATAAAGGTTGTGATAATATTAGATGTCAAACATGTGGGGTTTGTCAATTCCACTAGCTTTATGATATTAAAAAATGCATACATTTTCAATCTCTATTTTTATCACCAATGTAAACATGGTAAGACTCATAAAAATATTTAAAATTTGAAGATTTATATATCGTTTATAACATATATAATAAAATTCATATTTTGAAGGTTTGTAGAGTGTTTGCAACATTATAAAATATACTTTAAATATAGTTATTGATTAACCTTTCACAAATACCTACAAGTGTTGTTTTATTCACTTCTTCGATGAGTTGATGCACTAATAATCAAACGTAGGCTCGATCCATTCTCGTTGCACTTGAGAAAGCTTGTGAGTTGGGTTTGTTGGTTTTTTTTACTGTAACTAGGTTGATCTTCTATTCTACCTATAGAATTTTCAATTCTAATCAAGGGCAACTCAAAGGACCTGGACCAACTAATGAGGATTTTAACTAAAATCTCCTACACTTCGGGCTCTGCAAGACCTGAGAGGGTGGTCCCCTTAATGTGTTTATAATATCTGCACCAAACTTATAAACAATCATTAACAATAACAGATAATCTCATTTAATAGCTCAACAAAATAGGATAATACTGAATATAATTGGATTTTCATCAATAATATCAACTACTTGGAGCATGAGATGATTACAACAGTACTTCACAACTTAATATAGTCATTGATTTGCAATTTTTAGCAAGCTCTAAGCAAAGACAAGCAAATACATAACCTCACAAAACAAATATGATTTAGACCAATGCCATATACCATTGGGGAGTCAAATTCACAAGCATTTAAGGATAAGTGACAGATTTCAAACACATAGCATATAAGATCTCTGACAATATTGCCTTATGATACCACCCATTTATATCCTAACCTAATACTTCTTATCAAATCCCTTCATAAACATATCCACCTATAACTCCATTCAAGCATTTAAATTAATTCTTTGAATTAAAGCAAAAATGAGAATCATACACACCACAATAATGAGATGAACATAATAACCCTTGATTATATTATTAAAGATTATGATATTCTTATACAAGAGAGAGACATGAGCTCGAAATGAATCATTCTAATTTAGATGCTCGTACTATCATGAAAGATCAAACCCTTATAAATTCAAACCTCTACTATAGAATGACACAAAAACCTAAATTGCATTTATACTAAATCAATAGGCTTTACAACTTGCTTTGCAACTATGCTTAGACTCGACCTAAAAATATCTAACTTGCTAACCTGTATTTTTGGCCTTGAAATCCTTCTTATAGAGAATGAAGGAGAAAACAAGCATCAAGCCAGAAATACACATGTCACCGGTCAATTGGACCGCTCAATAAAACTTCAAAAAAATGATTACAGCCACCGAGTCCCTAGAGAATCTTCTTGTTAATCCCACTCATTAGAGAATCGTTGTTGCATTGGCCAAACCTCAAAACCTACACCAAAAATCGCCACTGAGACAAAACTAGTTTTTTTTATAACCATAACTGTTGAGCTGTCAACTGCCAGTAGTCAACACTGTCCTACTCCTCCTCGATTAAATATTTGTCCACCCATCACTGATACTCTTCATCTTTTGGCCAATAAAAATTCACCACCTCATTCACCTTATTATTGTAAGGTGTGTATTTCACTGCTACCTGATTGGCCTCTCTTTCAAAAGACTCCAAAAATGTGTTGGTGTTAATTATCTTATCCATGCTACTCACCAACAAATCATAGTCTGAATCATCATAAATCAACTTGATTTGTGCATTGATGACTTCATCCACTCTATCCTGCCACTGTTGCAATGATTTAACATTTCCTTATGCACCAATTATATCTGGAAAAAATGTATCACTCCACTCATCAAAAATCTTTACCAGCTCATTAATCCTTCTACTCAAATCATCAGGTAGGGCCTGGAAACCTTTCAGTGATTTCACAAAAAAATGAGTAGGCCTCAAATATTGGGGCCTACTATCTGCATCAAATCTAGAGGCCTTATACATAATATCTAGATCATTGGCCCTAGGGATCCACTTCTTAGCCAAGGGAAAAACTATTTCCTGATCCCTATTAATATTTCTTATTTCATCCAAGAATAAAGAATATAAAGAATGTACTGATGGTAATCTACCATCAACCTTCTCATTCAGATGCCTCAAAACTATATCAACAACCTCATTCTGTTTGGAAACTGCTCCCTCCTCACTTACTTTTAAAGCATCCTGTAATTCTGTGATCTTATTTAACATCAGCTTCTTAGTGGAATCCACATATTATTCAACCTCTTCTTCAACTAGCCCTAATGTAGGACTGAGAGCAGGTGTCTGGATGGGGGATCTTGGAGTAGAAATAATTGGAGAAGTAAGGGATACCAATCCTGATGTAGAAGGTAATTCCATGATACCAGAAGCACTGGAGGATTCTCCCACCTACCTCAGACTGTAGCTCAACATTCCTTTGTTGCATCCTACTATAATCTCCAATTATGATTGTATATTTCTCCATCAAAATTTTCTTTTGAACTGCTTCCCTTTCAGCTGTCTTCTGGGCCAATTTGGCCACATTTACAGTCAAGCTTGTATCTTTTTTGGTTGAAGTTTCAGAAGCTCTCTTGATTATTAACCCCCCCCTTAGGTTTGGGCTAATATCAGTCACTTTTGGCTTTCTTCCCTGGGGTGCCAATGCCCAAATCTCCAGAGTTTCATATTCCTCACTAAAGGTAGAGTCCTACAGAGCTGCCTTAACCTCTTCCTCACTATTCTATATAGGATGCTTGGACTGTAAAATAGCATTGAATGCTACTGTGTCATCTATGTCCCATTCAGGAAAAATTAGGACACCAGCCTGAGTCACTAGTTTCCTTCTTTCCTCAGGAGTGATGCTTTTGAATTCTTCCATCAGTTCGGCCTTCACCTCATCATCATTCTCCTACTAAGACCTATTAGGCCTTGATTCTCTCCTCCTCTTGCATTTTTCTTGGTATTATTCTAACTTCATCCTCCATACTAGTCGCAAGAATACTAGAGTCTTCAAAAATGCGTCATCATCCAAGAATGCCTTTTAGTCCTCCATTCTGGCATCTTGTACACATTATCCTTTCACATCCATATCAAATAGCACCAACTGTGTTGATCTAGGAGGGGAAGGAATACCAACCTGCATGTCTTCATCTATAACAATTATCTCATCTATCAGAGTATCTTGTGCTTCCTCAACTCTTTGCCTCTTAGGGCTTGGCTCTGATGGTAGTAATGTAGGATCACTCTTCGGTGGTGAATCCAAATCAATAATTTTTATCCCTCCAGGTACTTTGATCTTTGGACCTGGTTGTGATGATGTCCTCATTATTTGTTTTCCTTTATCCCCCTCCTCCTCATCACTACTTTCATTCCTCTTTCTCTTGTAAAGAGGTTGATTCACTAAGCGTTGATAAGTTGGCCTTGTTTCTTCAGGCCTCACCTCTGGTCTTTGTATTCCAAAATCTAATTCCAAATTGACCCTCTTGGTCATCAAGGTTCCTGTGATCTCTTTGAAATTATCCATCAAGAAGTCAATTATATTGTGGAATGGAGTGAACTCCATTAATGGATCATATTTTGGATCCATTTTATTCACCATGGCCAACAACTTCTCATATAAAATCAACTTTTCCTTATTCAATTCCTATCTATTTAAATCAAATTCATTCTTGATTAAGTCCTTAGGAAAATTGAACTCATGTACAAACCTACCACCTTTAATTTGTTGCCTAAACAAGGAAAATAAACCCTCAACATCATGCGGCTTCCTAGGACCACTCCTCAAATGAAAGTCATCAAAATATCTTCCAAAGTGGACCCATCCTCCCTTGGAACAAACAAAATTAGATATAATAGTGTAGTGAGGGAAAAAAGTTCCCTTTCCCTTCCCTATCAGGTTGTCCTCGTGAATACAACCTATTTGCCACATGGCCTCGAAAAACCCCATTCTTGATGGTACATTAAATGGGAGGATATGTGGGGATCTCTGGAAACCATATACTCTTAGAACAGTGCTTATAGGGTACAAGATGATGTCACCCCAATTGTGGCAAATTTTTAAATTAGGCTTCCTCACCCTTGGTCTGAGGAAGTCATGTAGGTCTTTGGGGACTGTAGGCATATTCAATACCAAATGACCCCTAAGTCTGGAGGCAAAGCAATTGTCAAATTGCACAAAACTGGCACCTCCCTTGTTATATGATAAATCGACACTCCAAACTTGTAATCGTAATCTTTCTCCATTTACATCTTGCCTCAACTCCATCTTCTCTGAGAAGAAGTTGGCATTCTTATACAATAACATGTGCATTAATAGGGAATACCAAAAGAAAGGAGTGCTAGTATCCCCCACTTGCAACTTCAGCTATCCCTCATGTACCTTTTCTTCCAGAAAAAATGCAAAGTCATACACCACAGAGCAATTGGGATGTTGAATTTGGGCCCCCATGAACATGTATGCAATTGGCATTACAGTAATAGGAATGAATCCAAAAATATGGCACAGTGAATAAAATGTAGCCAAAAAGTGATTGGCAAAGCAACTCAGCCTAAAAGGATTTTGGTCACTTGGGCTGATATGAATTGTTGAACTGCCCGCCCTAGCCAGATGAAGAGGAAGAAACTTCAATCTGAAAAGAGGCGTCAATCTTGCATACTCTTGTTTCATCTCCTCAAGATCAATTGGCACCAAAAATGAGCTAGGTTCACTCAAATAAAACACCTATTGAATTTAATCCATGCTTATACTCAACAAAATCCCACCATAATTATCCCTTATTACTCTTTTAACAAGGTCATATTGTGTTGCCACCACTCTGAGTAGGTCCACATCAAGGAACACATTTTGCATTGCAAGCTTCCCCATGTCGTATCTCCAGCCGTTAGAAAAGGGGTGAGGTAATTTTCATTGTCTGTACCACAGCCTAAACATTTCCAAACCAGTCATAGGAACCCTAACATCTGCAATGTTATAATTGTTGCACACTAGTCCTTCACCTAGGGTTCTTCCACTCATCAAAACTAAACCCCTCTTCTTGTCATTTGTTGATAATGGGAGTTGAGTGATGCCTGGAGTGGTGCTTTGGTGATGCCATCTCAAATGAACTAGGCCTTCTTTAAATAATTCAAATTCTTGAACAAACTAGGGCTACCTAGAAAATGAAATTACAGAAAAACCTTGTAATTTCTCACAATTAAACCAAACCAGTAACCCTATGACAACAATCAACAAACACCTCCAACAAGCACACAACAATTTTCTTCATGAAATCACAGTCAAATTAACCAAGCAATACCAAAAACAACTCACGGATTTTGCGCCTTGTAGAAGACCAAATTCTTGCTTTGATTACTCGAAACTTTGTCTTTGGCTTTGAAACTACTTCACCAAGGTGGTTGAATGCTTTGTAGTAAAATATAATGAAGGAAAATACTTTATGTCGATCGAAATGAGCCAGTAAGTGTATCATCTGCCATTAAAGCTCACTTGCATGCCATGCCAATGACTCCAATTGCATTTGATGCGAATTTAAATTCTAACCATCGATCCTTTACCTTCGTCAGATCATCAAACAACCACCTTCAAAAGGGATGATGTAATCTCCACCTCAGCATCGAGGGCCCACCATAGTAGGCATTGCCAAAGGAGTACACGTGGCGCCTACCCATGATGTCGCAATCACTAAACATCATACATCTTTGGATCACATGATGGCAGGTAACAGTTGATCCCCACCATCGGCCATCATGTTCATTAATAGCAATCACCAGTATTGAACATAACCATCGAGCAAATTTTCATCAAGATTATAACACCACCATCAAACTTGAGCACATGCATCTTGTAGCTATTTTAGTAACTCACTATATAATGTATTAAAACCAGACATAGAATTTAAAACACTTTGTTAATATTCTTTGGAGTCGGCAGCTGAGACACGTGGCACCCACCTGTGATATTGTAATAAGTTGAAACTGAGCAGTGAGGCCATTATGAGATTGCAAGGAATAGTCAGGATCAGCCGTTGGATGATCGACGGTCGCTAAAAAATGTTCCCTGCAAAATATAAAACAATTATTAAAGGGACAAGGGGACATCATCTAGGTCAATGAAAAATGATGGCATAATGTTGTTCATAAAACACGGGCATAGGCACACCTAAACTTAGGAGATAATAAAGTTAGGAAAATATTTAATGTTGTTTATTAAAAGGGGCTCAGCCTAGATGAGTCAATGGGACATAAGTCATTTTAAAACCTCCTTCAAAAAGCTAATAGCAAAATAGATCCTACCCAAGGTATTAGATAGAACATTAGGATTTGTATGAAGGAAAAAATTAAAACCCCCAACCTTAGGTTTCTTCCGAATAGTATGACAGACCACTATAGAGGAAAAATAATAATGGAACTCAAAGAACAAAATTTGAAACTCCATCAGGGTTGGAAGAAGATTATTTGTAAAATGAATTCGCTGATCCTTGTTTCTCTTTTGAACAAAGAGAAGTTACATGTGCCTTTTTGGCAGTTGGTATCTCTTGCTAAGTAGATTCTATTGAAATTCCCAAGACAACTAAGAGGGGGGGTGAATCAGTTGTATCAATTCACTTTACTTCTAACCTTAATCAATTCCACCTTTAATTTAGTCTGTTATTAAGTGTAAAAATGAAATACAAATAATAGAAAGAAAAAACCAAAGACATCAGATTTATGTGGAAAACCCAATGAGGGAAAAACCAGAGTGAGGATTAGCTCAAAATATAGTATTAATGCAATATTGGATACAAAGGCTCACTACCCAAATACAAAGGCCCATTGCCAACAAAGAAATCGCTATCCAAAAGGAGGCTGATTGCCTACAAAAAAATAAAAAAATGAAGATCCACCACAAAGGTTCCACACATTCACAACTTGATCAAAAAATTGTAGACACCATCAGCTCACTGCTTTCAGGAATCTAACACATTAAAGTAATATTGTTGCCTCAATTCACTCTTGCACTCTCTGATTTTTGCACCTATTTTCACACTCCACTTTCTTTCCCAATTCGTGGATGGATGGATATCGAATTCGCACAACTTGATTTTGTTTTATACCATCTTCAACCCTAGAAAAATTCTCCAAGGTTAGCTATACCATTTTTAATTTACAAATTCAAATTAGGTCAGCTACTCAACATTCCCATGGTGGATAAGAATGAGAGAGGACCAATTAAATATTTAATTTAGGACCCAAAAAACATCTTGGATCAATCACATGCTTCCTTAATTTTTTGTCAAATCTTAATGTAACGTGTAGACACTAGGTCGACCAAACCTAATGAAAACACCAATGATATTTGAAGTGCGTGCATCTCCAACAAGATGATCACACATGGATCACTCAACATGATTCACCAGATATTTTACCATATCTGAGAATACCTTAGGTACATCCGCAAAAACAACAAAAAATTTCATTCACATAAAATTCTTCAACAGTTCAACTAGACCAACCAACAACACAGAGGAGCTCTGGAGCAAGTCTTCTAGAGTGCCAAATCACAAGCATTTTTTTCAAATCACAAAACCCATGAAGAAAAATCATTTCCCAGATCCGTAAGATCTAAAACTAAAAACCACAAGACTACAGAGCCAAAATAGTTCTCCTAGTGCACAAACAAATAGTTCTGCCAAACCAGTTGACATACTGGTGAACACATCTTTCACTCTCCATCAAACCAATAGCTAAAACATGGGATATATTATCCATTAAATCTCATGAACACAACTAAAAATCCACACATGCATAGGATCAACATAGAAGAAATGCAAAGCACAATACCACAGCACACTCAAAACACACACTTCAACACTGCCATCATTATTTCTCAAATTTTCTCAAAAGCACTTGGAAAAAACACAACTACAACTTTATATATATAGCTCCATGTACTCTAAGCACTTCTAAAGTATCTCAATTATACAAGTACCATCTGAAATCAACCTGAACTATGTTGACATCAATGACAACATTATTGACAACACCACCAAACACATCCATACTTGTAACAAATTGTCTATCTCACCTCAAATTTTGATTCCATTTTCTTTGTTCATGTGCATAGAGAAAAGAATTTTGATGCAAATTTATTAGCTAAATGGGCCTTTGATGTTGATTGTGACTAGAATTTCATTGATAAACCTAGGAAACTTCTTTAGCTCATTCATAATGATTGGGCTTAACTCTCCTTGTAGTTCTTGAATAATGTGATTTTTGTTTGGATCACTAATTCTTTTAATTCTTAGTGATGGTGGAATAATGGAAATGCCCTTTGGATTTTTCTTCTTTTGATCTTATTAATGACTATTGATTTTTGGAAATATTTATGTTGTAATTTGTTTTAAATTCCCTTATAATATGATTTTATTTTTACCTAAAAAGAGTTTATAAGTAGTTAGATCATAAAAAAATTCATATTGATTGAAAATTTGATATCACTATTAGAAACCTAATTCCTATCCCTTTTCTTCACACATAAAATTATCAAATTATTAAATTTTATATTGATTAAAGTTTTGAGATCACAATTAAAGACCTTATTTCCATAAATTAAAAAATTCAAACACATTATCTTGAAAACTATAACAACTTACCACTACACAACACTTACCTACACTCCAAATAATATTTTTAAACATCCTCTAATTATGTATAAAGGGTTGGATGATGATCCTTTGTTCCTGCCCTTTTGAGCAATCATGTTTTTGTTGGAAAAAAAAGGATAGACAACTAAGAGGGGGTGAATCAATCGTTGCAAAATTTAAAACTTATCTTACTTTAATTTTAGATCTGATAATTATTAATGAAAGCAAGAATCAACAACACATCATAAACACACAACACCAATATTTTTGCATGGAAACCTTGTTAGGGGAAAAACCACGGTGGAGGTTATTCCACAATTATACCTTGTTAAAAGTATAATAGAAAAGGAATAAAGAATGCACATGCATTAAAACACACTACCTAGAGCTCACTGCTCAGAAGGGAAGACTCTTTTCCTTACATAAAATAATCAAATTAAATCCATATAATGAGGTTGAACTGAGAAATTAGCTTTTTCAAAAGCCTGACGACAGTTCTGGTTAGGCATAGAAATACTTCTTCACATGTTGCTCTAAACTTGAATGATCTGATCTTTCTTCGCACATATCTTGCACACACTTCACATGAATTCACCGAGCATACATAAAAATGAGGGAACAATCGCTCTTATATATCTATTATGCAAATTTACATCAACAACTTTGTTGACCACAAATAAGGAATAAATAAATTACAAATTGTTGGCCCAATTCATGAACAAATCTCAATGTGTACCAACCTAAGTTGGTCACATCATAATGAAGACCTAAATCAACATTCTTGAACATGCCAAGCATTCAAAAATTAATCCACAAGGATCCACAATGTAACACCCCTTTGTTTTTCTCTTATGTTTAGATTACGATGCTTTGTTATTTTGATTGCTATTTATAGAGCGATGAGGGTTATATGTTATGATGTGATGTTACTCTATTTCGATGTTATCATGTTAACATGCCTTTGATTATCATAATGATTATTTGGAATAACATTTTTATTTGAACATGAGTAGATTATATATGTTAGAATTGTTAGTTTCGTGATAGTGTATTGATGAAGGGGAAAAAATTGCATCACTCACTTGCAAGCGCCCTGTGACTCCATGATTTACTCTTCATGGTGTGTTCTATTCTGATGTTTATATACATGTTCTATGTATGCCTTGTTTACAAGTTTTCAAATACAGGACATCGACTCCACCTGGTTTCACAGGTTTGAGCGTGTCAACCCAATGGTAATTTTGATTGGGAGATAGTAGCTAGGATTCTTGTGTCAAGCCTTTACCATAGTCTTAGTGTGTCGTCGGGTTTAGATTTGGTGCATGCAAAAGAAAGCCAACTAGAGGTTATCTAAATAAATGTTAGTTAAGGGAAATGGTATTTCTTTTTATTTATTAAAATTTAATTGAGAAATTTAGTTGCACAATCGGATCTAATTTTTTCGTTTTTCTTGTAGATGGAAATATGTTTTAATTTAAAATTTGTTGAGGAATTGAATTAAATATTAGATTTTTAAATCCTCTATTGTATTTGGCTAAAATTAGAGTATTGTGAGCAAGGAAATATTGTATTTTATTGAAGGGAACTGGTTTTAGGAAATCTTGAAGGTAGATGTATTTCTTATTTTAATTGTCTTTAGATTGTGATTTATTTTGTAGTTTGATGGGGAAATTGCAATTTATATTATTGTATTTCACTGAATGATATTGGATTTAGGAGATCCAAATAATAGATTTAATTCTTGTCTTGAATGTCTTTGTATTTTATTTCTTCTAGTTACGTTTTGGGGAGAAATCGGTTAAAGTGTTAGTCAATAATTTGTAAGTCTTCCAAAAGGATCTTTAGATTTTGGGGGTTTTTGTATTGTAGTGTCAGCTTGTTTTAATACCCTTGGGTAGTGCATTTTCCGATATAAGTGAACATCCGGTTATCATGAAACGGGGAATTGTTGCCTCCTTTGTATGGAGAGGATTTTTTTATTTTTTGCCTCCTAAGTTTGGAGTGGTTTTGTTCCACATGTTGACTGTAGGAGAGTGATTCTTGATGGGGGTTAGTGTCTGGGAAGATCTATCGAGTAACCCATGCACCTTTGTGGGGACACTTCTCCTAGGTCAACTATATTTATGGTTCACTAGTGTAACTAGTTATTTAACTTTGGTAGCATTGTAACCTATGAGTTAGTGTTGTACTTGTGTTTGTTAAGTTTAGTTTTGTGTTAGCCTATGTCTAGGGGTAGTAGGGTTGTTCTTGAATCCTTGTTACTGTCTCCTAGCATGGGGGGCGGGCCTTCGGGTACCACTTGGTTGGGAGGAATGTGCACCCTACACCATTGGGTCCCCTTTATCTTCAGTTCATGATGACAAGATTTCTAGTGGAGAGATCATGATTCTTGTTTGTTATTTCATGATTTGTTATTGTTATAGACGACTCTTGTATTTTATTACCCCTTAATTGTATCGAGGAGGTCTCATGTATTATGTAAAACATTTGTATGAACTACCTCATTCTAGAAATGAGAGATGTAAACCTTATTGGATGTATTAATGTTATATTGGAGCTTGATGTATATATTTTATTTATGGGATGTAATTTCTATGTTTGAATGTATGTACTTTAATTCTTGTTTAGTAATTAATTAAATGCTTTATTTGAGTATTGTATATGTTATGGATTTAGATGTAACCTTTGTCTCGTGCCTTAGAGGTTTTTGCATTAGATAGTGCACCTTTCATTTTAATATTGCACTTAATAAAAAAAAATTGTACACTCTTGTAGTTTTTGCAACTTCCTCTAGGGTTATGTGGCAAGGCATTACATGCATCATGCTACCACCATCATGTCATCCAAGAGCATGAAAACTCGAACACACAAAGGAAAAATATTTGATCACAAACATGCCGATCAACGTTGACATACCACAATGATAGAGAATGATCTAGAAACATCACTGAACATCTCAGGATCATACACAACAACTCAATTTACCTGAATTGCATTCTCTTCTTCTAGAAATACCTACTATAGTAATAAAATAACTGTAGCAACTCAAAAATTCATAACTTTCTCCAATATTTATGTGCACCTCTAAAATTTTTGGAGAACATAGTAGATAGGCTCAGCAACAAACCCTTTAATATGTGACTTTTGAATACCAACTTACTGAAATTCCCACCCCTCTGATCTTCATAGCTTCACAGACTGCCTGCAACATATTTATTATAATTTTTTCAATCTCCTTGATATATACAACATTTAGGACCTTAATTCTAATAGTTTTGACATCAATGAAAACCACAACATCCAAAAATATCCCCCTTTGGCATTGATGACAACACATGATGTGAAAAATACCATCAACGCAACTAGCTCTTCTCCAACAGTCTTCTTCTTATCATACTGTTCTTCTCCTCCTTGCATTATTCTTCTCTCATGAATCTTCTCCCCCTTTCTTCCTCAAGGGTTTTTCACATTAATATTCTTCCACTTTGACATCAATGGAAAAGGTGTACAAGCTCTTAACCACATATTTGAAACATATGACTACTCCCCCTGAGTAGCAGCCACCATAACCTCAATTTGAAACAAGATCGGGTTGTAACTGCATGGATTGATGCAAATAATTACATCTTAGTTTAGATTAGGAGGTGAAATCACCCCTAAATTCCCTCTAAGATACTCACAATTATCCTTAGGCAATAGTTTGGTAAATATGTTTGAAATTTGTTCCTTAGTAGGCACATACTCTAGTCTGACTTCTTTATCACTCACTTTGTCTCTCAATAAGTGATACTTGATAGATATATGTTTTGTCTTTGAATGTAGCACCAAATTCTTAGAAATGTTTATGGCACTTTAATTATCATAGAATATAGAAATAGGCTCATCATACTCAACTCTGATATCTCTCAACATCTACTTCATCCACAATACTTGAATACAATTTTTTGTAACAACAATATATTTTGCCTCAATAGTAGGTAAGGAAATGAAATTATTCTTTTTACTTAGCCAAGATGCCAACTTCTTCCTGAAGAAGAATGCACCACCACCGGTACTCTTCCTATTATCCATATCTCTTGCCCAATCTGCATCTGTAAAGGCATTCAAAGTAAGATCATCATATTTTGGATACCATAAGCCAAAGTCAATGATTCCTTTCAAGTATCTAAAAATTATTTTTACTACAGTCACATGTGATTCCTTTGGATCAACTTGATATCTAGCAACCATGCATACAACATTCATGATGTTTGGTCCGGTCTGAGTCAAATAAAGCAATCCACCAATTATTGACATGTATCTTGTATGATTAGCCTTAGTAGATTCATCATTTTGTGTTAACTTACATCTGGTTACCATGGGTGTACCTATAGGCTTTGAATCTTCCATGCCAAACATTTTCAGTAGCTCTCTTACATATTTGGACTGAGATATAAAGATTCCATCATCTAACTAAGTAATTTGCAATCCCAAAAATAATTTCAGCTCTCCTATCATTGACATCTCAAATTCACTTTTCATTTCATCAAAAAACTTCAAGCAACGTCATAATCACCTTCAAAAATAATGTCATCAACAAAGACTTCAATAATCAGCTCTTTATCCTCATCCACCTTGAAATACAGATTGTTGTCAGCAATACCTTTATTGAATCCAAGCTTCAATAAGTATTTTTCTAGTCTAGCATACTAGGCTCTAGTGGCTTGTTTGAGTCCATACAATGCTTTCTTCAACCGACACACCATGTCTTTTTCATCAATAAATTGAAATACATCTGATTTCTCAACATAAACTTCTTCTAACTCACCATTCAAAAATGTTGAATTTACATCCATTTGATAGACAGGTTGTAGTTCTTGAAAGTATCATAAGAAATAAATAATCTTATAGCTTCAATTCTAGCAACAGGGGCAAAGGTTTCTTCAAAATCAATACCTTGCATCTGCGATTAACCTTTACATACCAATCTTGCTTTATTCTTGATCACTTCACCTTGTTCATTCAACTTATTTCGAAAGACCCATTTGGTTCCAATCACATTCTTATCCTGAGGTCTGGGACCAAGAATCCATGTATCATTTTTCTCTATCTGCATCATGTTGGTCATCTAAATCCTATCAACAGTACCTAGATTATCTTTCAATATCCTCATCAACTCTGACATTTTCACTTTCAACCATCTTCTTCAATCTTCTATTGTAGCACCGATAGGATTTTCTCTTAGTAGAGTAACCCAGAAAGATTCCTTCATCACTTCTAGCATCAAACTTTCCAATATCTTCATCTCTCATGATATAATATCTACTTCCAAAGATTTTGAAATATTTCACAGTAGGCTTATAACCAAAACATAGCTCAAAAGGAGTCTTACCAAAATTACCATTCACATTTACTCGGTTGATACTATATATAGTAGTGCTTAAAGCTTCTCTCCAGTAGATATGAGGAAAATTACCTTCCAACATCATAGTTCTGGCAGCATCTAGAAGCTTTTTGTTCTTTCTCTCAACAACTCTATTTTGTTGAGGAGTCTGAGGAGTAGATAATTGTCTTCTAATTTCATGCTCTTCATAGAATGAATTGAACTCCTGAGAAATGAATTCACCACCTCTGTCTGATCTCAAGCATTTGGTCTTTAGTTCTGTCTCATTCTCTACCATAGCTTTGAAAATTTTGAAATTCTCTAATGCCTCATATTTTTCTCTCAAGAAAGCAACCCATATCATCCTAGAATAATCATCAATAAGTAGCATAAAATACCTTTCTTCTTGTAGACTTCTGTTTCTAGAGGGACCACATAGATCAGTATGCACCAACTCCAATACTCCATTGGAATTATTTTGTTTGCTCTGAAAATAAATTTTAGTCTACTTTCCCATCTAACATTCCCTGCATATATTGTTAGTAGGCTTCACGAACTTAGGTAGATCTCTAACTGCTTGTGTGGAGCTTACTTTTAAAATGTTATCAAAATTCACATGACACAGCCTCCTATGCCATAACCAACTTACATCAACTTGAGCAATTAGAAAACTTTCACTAGCAACACTTAATTGAAAAACGTTACATCTTATCTTTGTACCTAAAGTAATTACATTTCCAGAGCTTCCCAATATCCTGCACTTTCCATCCTTCAACTAAAGATTGTATCCCTTGTCAACCATCTGTCCAACACTCAACATATTATTCTTCAATCCTTCAACATATATAACATCATTAATATTATATTTACCACCAAGATAAATAGTGTCTCTACCACAAATCACACCAACATTGTTATCTCCAAACCTTACAACACCGCCATCATATTTCTCCAAGCTTATGAACTTGCTTTTGTCACCAATCATATGATGTGAACATGCATTGTCAATCACCCACTCATCCTTTTCATCAATTCTGGCTGCAAGAGATTTCTCAATATTATTATTACTAGTAGATTTTGTGGACACCGAACCATTTTCCTTGATAGCAATGAATACCCATCCTTATTCATTTCCAATTTCTTTATTAGATTCATCATTAGTAACACCTTCTTCAGCATAATAACATTTCTTTTGAAATATAGACTTGTCAAGTTTGTACTTAGAAACTCTTTTAGGACACCTTGATGCAAAATGACCTATCCTACTGCAAGTGAAACATTTAATGGGTAGTTTTCCTTTATACTTACGTTGTCCTTTGGCTTTTTTTTCATAATTAGTTCTTTCAACTCTCTTCTAACTCTCTTTCTTCATCTTCAATTAGTTTCATTTCATCTTCATACTTGAATGTCTGCCTTGAAATCTCTCCTGGATCATATCTCTATTGGCTTGTTTTGGATACAGTAGCTTTGAATGCAGATTCTATTTTAGGAGTAGATTCACCAAATTCACTCAACTCAAAGGCAACAAGCTTACCAATCAGCATATCTCTTGTCACCTTTGCTACTGTCCCGAGTTCTTCAATAACATGAGCTTTTGTTTTGTAAGAAGTAGGCACAGATCTGGGTATCTTAGCCACAATCTCATCTTCTTCCAAGGTTCCACTGACACATCTTATACCCATCACTAATTCATTTAATTTTTGCATGAAAGAAAAGATGTTTTCATCTTCAATCATCTTCATGTTCTTCCACTTTCCTTTCAGACTTTGTATCTTAGAAAATTTCACTTTTGCATCTCCTTCATACAATGTTTCCAACTTCTTCTAGATCTCATGTGTTGTTTTCAAACCTATCACATTTGTTATCTTCAAATCTATCAAAGCACTCAATAATGCTTCTATAGCCCTGATATTAATTTTAGCTTTTTTGATCTCATCGGGAGTAGAGGGACCATTCTAAGGAATAATATATTTGTTCTTTGTAATCTTCCAGAAAGGTTCACCAATGCACTTCAAATGACACTCCATTCTGAATTTCCGCATAGAGTAATTTGTACCATCGAATATAGGACTATCCTTCTTGTATGGTGCCATCTCAAATCACCTCAAGTTGTTAGACATCTTCAGAGGAACCTGCTCTGATACCAATTGTTGGCAAAATAAGGATAGACAATTGAGAGGGGGAGTGAATCAGTTGTGCAAAATTGAAAATTTATCTTACTTTATCAACCTTTAATTTCAGATCTGATAATTAACAGTGAAAGCAAGAATCAACAACACATCATAAACACACAACACCAATATTTTTGCATGGAAACCTTGTTAGGGGAAAAGCCATGATGGAGATTAATCCACAATTATACCTTGTTAAAAGTATAATAGAAAATGAATAAGGAATGCACATGCATTTAGGCACACTGCCTAGAGCTCACTGCTCAGAAGGGAAGGCTCACTGCCTTACTTAAAATAATCACATTAAATTGATTTGATGAGGTTGAACTGAGAAATTAGATTCTTCAAAAGCCTGATGACAATTTCAGTTAGGCATAGAAATATTTCTTCACACTTTGCTCAAACTTCTTCACACTATTCTCTACACTCGAAAGATCCTGATCTTTATTTGCAAATACCTTGCACACACTTCACATACATTCACCGAGCATACATAAAAATGAGTAAACAATCTCTCTTATACATTTGCTACATGAATTTACATCAACTCTGTCGGTCACAAATAAGGAAAAAATAAATTACAAACTGTCAACCCAATTCATGAACAAATCTCAATGCGTACCAACCTAATTCGATTGCAACATAATGAAGACCTAAATCATAATCCTCAAACATGCCAAGCATTCAAAAAATAATCCACAAGGATCCACAACAGGCTACCACCATCATGTCAGCCAAGAACATGAAAACTCCAACACACAAAGGAAAAATCTTTGATCATGAACACATCGATCAACGCAAATGTACCACAATGATAAAGCACAATATAGAAAAATCACTGAACATATCAGGAGCATACACAACAACTCAGTTTACCAGAATTGCATTCTCTTCTTCCAGAAACACCTGCTACAGTAACAAAGCTATTGTCTTCATCTTTTGGTCAGGAGCCCTTCTCTCACCATCTCCAAATTGGCTTATGCTCTAGTTGCAAACTCACTTCTCCATGCTCCCATTCTGGTAGTAGTGTGGATGGCACTTATCCACCCAGGCACCATTCTTGAATATCCACTATGGGATGTGATCTTCCTTTTGTTGGTTGACGACTGCTTCCACCTTCTTTCATGGATCACCATTCTTCGCCATGCCACCCCATCGACTCCTCTTCTCCTCTACATTTTTTCACCCTTGCTCGCCAACTTGTGCCATTATTTTTTACCATATTCATCTAATTATATCTAATATTATAATTATATACATTAAAATTTAAAAATTCTATAATTATAATAATACATTAATAATTTTAATAAATTAAACTTATATAAAAAAATGTGAATCACCCAAATATTATTTATTATATTTTATAATATTAATATTTATTTATTTTTAAGAAAAGTGGACAAGCCACAATAATATATTAAATATAAAGTAATTACATAGGTCTTCGTTCAAAGGGCATATCAACAGGAAATAACCAGGAAGAAAACCTTTGATTATAGCTCGTTCGATACATACAAATAATTCAATAAAGAACAATTACAAAATTATCCCATATACGGGATGAAGGTACAAAGATCAAAAATTTGGTTATAGTGTCACCACCTTAGAACTACTAAGGATTCGAATATAAGTGAAGCCTGAAACGTATTTACCAGATTGGAGAAAAATTCTACCAAAAAACAAAACATAGTTTAAACTTCCTTCTTTCTTGCTATTCCTCCATGCGTTCTGCACAGGTTGATGATTGGTCATGCACTGCATCATCCTCAAAATGTAGCTAGGGAAAGTGTGGATGGACCGATTCCTTTGCAAGAAAATCAAGCCCCACATAAGGGACTTCATCATTAGCATGAGCCACTGGATCCCTACCCACCAAGGACCCTTGAAGCAAGGAGGTGGTGTGTTGCGCATTGACCTCATCTTGTTCTATTTTATGCACAAAGGTAACATACTCAACTTTCACTTGATAATTCCCCACTAAGGACCAACAAAAAGGTGGTTTCAGAGAAAAGTCTCGTAGGAAAGAATATCATAAATTTTTTCCTTAATTTCAGTTGTTAGGGATCCAGATAACCTATTTTCATTTTTTTTTATGGCCGATAAAAGGACATAGTCATTACCAACTTGATGCCCCAACTGAATAGCCTCGAAACTTTCTTCATATCCTGCTTTATCTTTGATATAATCACGTAGGAATAAGCCTCCAACATAACCCTCCCCAGAGTATAGATTATATTTTTGAACCAAATACACCAAATCATTCTTCTGATAGAATTGAGGGTTTACAAATTTAGAGACAATTTTCTCTAAATCCCTCAATGACTAAAGCAAATCCATAATATTTGAAAGAAAAATAGAGAGAACCTGAGAAGGAAACAAATCCATACGAGCTCTTGGGCGAATGATTTCCTTACCCAGAACTGAATGAGCTGCATCTTCCTCACGCATACTCCCTATTTTGAAAATACGATTCAAGTCTTCTTGAGAGATGTTGTCTTCAAGAGGCCTTTCCCAGGCATGGATGGGGAAATTTATACGGATATTCCAGCGGCAAAGCGCCATGTTCTCATAGAATTTTCACATTCCACTAAAGAATACGTGACACTAAAAATAGTATTAAACAACTAGAGAAGCTTCTTGAAGGAATTTACTCAAGGGAGGAGAAAATACCAAATTTAAAGCCACACAAAAGCCAACACCCACAAATTGGTAATTAATGAAGATAGTTGTTTCGTATGGCTTAAGATTAATGAGCTTAAGCTTTCAAAATGATCATTCATACAAAGAGAGATACATTACCTTCAAAAATTAAGACAAATTACCACCACTCAAGAATATCGAAACCCAAGAAATACCATCAAGTACAACGCCAACATTTGGTAAGCAATGTCCAATGAAAAAATAAGAGGATAATTTTTACGACAAAATGGAAAGTGGAGAAAAATGTATCCAAGCCTCCATAAATTTCCAGATAAGTAGCAAGATTTAAGTGACATGTCTTGTCCCATCAGATTCTTGGAAAATGCTCATAGAATATTGGAGCACTTGATGATATCCCAAAGGTACCGAAACCAACTACAATTGTCAAGCAAAGTAAATGCCAAATATGAAATCAAGTAGGATGAGAGTTGATAGGAGATCATGGTAAGATGCCATTTTTGGCATTGAGATAGCAAGAGGCTCTAAAGAGCCTACCAAATTTGAAACTTTCGTTAGCCAAAGTAAATTTTCTAACTGCTCAATGGAATAATTACTTGAAATGACAAGCATCATGTTCAATCCAGTGAACTAAATTTGGATAGTTGTCCAACACGGATAAATCAGAGAATCCATTAGATTATTTCCTTCTCTAAAAGTGTGAGAGATTATATAATTTTTGAAGTGTTGAAGTATATCCCAAGCCTTTTGAAGGATGTACTTGATAGACCAATTGTGAATGTTTTTTTGTTTAATCGCATTAATTATCAGTAAAGAATCACCTTCAATATGAATACTTTCAAATCCCAATTCTAAAGCCATTTCCAAACCTAATGAAAATGCTTTGGCTTCAACTAAATTGTTAGAACCTCTATTAAGATATTTGGATCTCAGAGCTAAAATTTTACCTTGGTAGTCACGAAAGCATATCCACGACCCCGATTCACCCGGGTTTCCCTTCGATGCATTGTCAAAATTTAGTTTTACAAATTCTTTCTGGGGAGCTGACCATTTTACCTGATTTCTATCAATTTTTCCCATCTTTGTTTACAACAAGCTACCTGGGAAAGAAAACTTTATCTACTTCTAATTTTGTAATATGGAATTTTCGTAGTTGGTAAAGGAAGAACTACTTCCTTTACATTCTCTAGTGTTAGAATTGACTATTTCAGAAATTGCATTCTCGATTTTTGTATTGACAACATTTACAGAATGAGAAACTTTTTTGAAAATCCTTAAATTTTGTTCCCACCATAAATTCCAAATAAAAATAGTTGGCCCCACTCTCCAAATGCAAGAAAAAAAGGTGGATTTGTAGAGTAAAGGCCAAGACTAATAAATATCCCATAGTGATTTTGGAAGAGGCATGCAGAAATTGAGCTTATTAAGAATGAAACCCCAACATTATTGTGCAAAATTGTAGTTGACAAAAATATGATCTACATGCTCAGGAACCTCAAAAAATAAAGGACACATAAAAGGATCCATGATTCTTAGCTTGACTAGCAGATGACTAGTTAAAATTTGATTCTTCAAATCTAACCATGCAAAGCTTTCTACCTTGGGGATGATTTTATTATCCCAATAGAAGGAAAAGGCCCTTTGGGGAATAAGATGTCTTGAATCTTGATTTACCACCTTATAGCCTTGACTTACCATATAATTACCCTCTTTAGAAGGATCCCACAATAGCTTATCTAGTTTTGAAGAGAGATATACTATCCTTGTTTCCAAAATGTTCTGAAGAGAGTTGCACTGAATGATTGGTAGAGAGGGATACAATTTGTTTTCCATATAACCTTACCTATGATGGGGTCTGTCGAGTTCACATAATTTAAAAGATTATATCCCTAAGAGTCAATATTGCGGAATGAGTCCATTATTGGGAAATTTTTTGGAATATTTTGTAGGAGAATATTCCCATTCCAGTAATTCGTCTAGAAGTGCACACTCTGACAGTAATTAACCTCCCAAGTAATGTATGAACAAATCAACTTTCTACAAGAGATCAAGAAATTCCAAATGGCCGACCCCTTTGGAGGATCTGCAGCCATAAAAATTCTTGTGGGGTTAATACTGTCAAGGTACTTACCCTGCATTATTTGACACAACTTGGATTGCGGGTTCACATACATTTTCCAAGCTAGTTTCACACCAAATGCTTTATTATGATTCGAGAGGTTCATAATACCAGCTCCTACATGTGCTTTCCCATGAGACATGGCTTCAAGTGACATTAAATGAACCTTTTTGTTGTCATCCATGTTACCTTTCCATATAAAAGATTTGATCAAACCTTCAATTTCAGAAATGACTACTTGTGGGGCTTTTAGGATAGCCAAAAAATAGTTTGGAATTGAGGAAGGTACAACCTTGACTAAGAGGATTCGGTTTGTTAAGGAAAGCCATGTAGCTTTCCAAACTTTTATCCTGGATTTGATCCGCTTAATTAATTTTTCCCAATACGCTGCTTTATTTGGTCCCATAAAAATAAGGGATCCATAAATATGAACATGGCAAGTTTTCTTTTCGAAACCCTAGGATATTGAGATTTTTTTTCCATTTACCTCTGATGTGTTAAGGATATAAACTTTAGATTTTGAAGGTTTAATCCTCTAACCTGAAGCTAAAGAATCTTTATTGAGAACCTCCTTGATTTGACAAGCTTCTGCTAAAGATGCAATCCCAAATAAATTCATGTCATCTACAAATAAGGAGTGGATCACTGCCATATCTGTATTTTCTATTTGAATACCTTTCTGTAAGCCTAAAAAATGCATTCTACTGATATATCTACTTAAAGCCTCTTCCATAATGATAAACAAGAAAGGAGAAAATGGTGTTGAAGTGAAAATACACTTAGAGGGGGGCTGAATTAATGTCAATAACTTCTTTAACAAATTTAACTAAAACTGAAAAGAGCCATACATATGTTCTCATTTATCAATGATAGAATCATTCATGTATTTGAATGCAATCACATAAACTGAAAAGAGAGTAGTGTAACATTGCATTTTAAAGCAGTAAAGCACTGAAACAAATGAATCACAAAAACTCAAATAGACACAAGATATGTTGAGTGGAAAACCCTCCTGGGGTAGAAAAACCACTCCTGAACCTGCTGCCTTTTTCAAGCTTTCATTTCAATAATTATTTTGACAATGCCTCAATGGCTGATTTATGAGCACCGACTCAAGGAGCACCAACCCCTCTATTTAGAGACACCAATCTCAAGGAGCACCATACCCTTTTCTTTTTTGCAATAGAACATACAATGATACAGAGGATCTCTTTGTTTCTCTTATTTATGTCAAGTGCCTCTTGACAGACAATGCATAGAATTCTCAAGAGTCAAGAATGACTCTTCAGAATTCCATTCATTATCAAATCTTGATACAGCTTGAAGAAAAATCTAGTTTCAATGTCAATACAACTTCTCATCAAACTGCATTATAGTGATATGATCTCTCTTTTTTTTTCTCACTCTCTCTTTTTCAATTTTTCATTATACAAAATACACACTAGACAACACACTATGTTTTCCAAATTTTCCTCTCTATTTTCTTAATAGAACTTCCCTATTTCTTTTTAGGTTTTCCAGAGATGATTAAACCCTAATCTCTATGTTTTCTACTATTTTTATATTACATCAAATTTACAAATTTTTTGTTATAGCTGAAACAGTTTGTTTTTTGACAAGGAAGAGGTAACCCTTTTCAATGCTTTTACATCATTGACAAGTTACTGTTCATGTAAAACAGAGGTCGTTTTTGCAAAATATTTTCACCAGTCTTGACAAGAGAAGGTAGAATGTAAAAATATAATTAACAGAACCCTATCCGGTCGAGCAGCCTGCAAGGGCAGAGCTTAACCAAGCAGTATCAAGACATGCACATGTGTATGAATAATAACTACTGAAAATGGCTGCATAAAAAGTAATTGAAAGACTATTTTGAGAAAAGGAAGCCTCATTACAGAATGTACCCAAAAAGAGCAGTTACCCACAAATCTCATGAAGTTTAGAGGATATTCAAAGAGCAATACCCATTATCATAGCTGCAAAAACATAAGCAACTAAACCAATAATTCTCAACAAACCGAGATCATTATGATGTGAAATTGAAACAATAAACCGAAGCATTTAAGAATGGTTACCAACAACTCCAAGTGTGAAACAAAGTAGATTCTTTAGGTTTCACAAATACCCACTACTTAAAGATGCCATTCCTTAAATTTGATATGATAATACTTATTTAAAATGAGATCTAGGCATGTGAAATACACTTTAATTCTAACTGAGAAAAGAATTACCAGATCTGCTAACAAACCTCTTGATTTTTCACTTTTCATTTTCCAAATAAAAGAAAAAAAACATATATCTCTAACAACCTTGCCAATAGAGGTAATGTAACTGCACTACAGACATAAGAAGGAGTACATGTGGTTAATGATGAAGCTGCTATCATGAAAGATATTACCAGATCTACATACAAATGAAACGGCCAAGACACCTACCAAACTCGTGTCTTCACCCAGCTGTAGGAAGCTGACACACAGAAAGACCATTGTAATGATCTTACAAAAATTTCCATTCACTTTCCAAAGTCAAAAAACTAGTGAGAGCAATGAACCGGCTGAGAGAAAGAATCCATAGTGGCGGCCAGCAAAGGGTTCCAAAAAATTTGAGCGAAAGAAACAATTTTTTTGACCTAAACTTCCAAAAGAAAACACTCATGATTTCCTTTGTAAATAATGATAACATTTGGAGTCTGAAAGGATAGTCATTGATAAAAAAAAAATCATAACACTCTTTGGAATCCGTTGGCTATACAAAGATAATCATGCCAACAAATATCAAACACATAATGCCATTTCAAAACCATGAGAAAACAGTGACTTGCATGCCGACAGACATTATATCAATTGACTGAATTTAGACATTGTGAAGTCATCGTTCAAGATAATTTGAAGAATATTAAAAGATCACCTTTACCTATCAAATGTTGATTTCCTAAGGCATGATAATTTCCAAATGATCAAAGCTAAGTCACATGCAATGTGACATAAAATAATCAATACCTTTATACTAGCTGTCGGCCTTGAGGCCCAATAAAATGTCAACCAATAGACCCGAATCAAATGCAAGTAGGAGATCAAATTGAATGCATTTACTCAAGGTCGGTTTCCAAAATCACAAAACCATATTCAAAAGAATGAACTAAGTCATTCTCTCTTTCAAAGCCCAAATGCAATATAATATCCAATGCCTTAAGAAGTATAATAAAGGCTAGATATCATGTAAAATTCAAAATACCATTCTCCCATGCCAAATACCATAAACCAAATGCAAAGGAATGAGCAGTGTGCTTCTCAAATCCTGAATGCGCTATAACAACCAATGCCATATTATGTACCTAATAGAATCCAATGACAAAACATACCAACTTGTAGAACACTAATTCTTGCCAAGGTCATATAATTAAGTGCATCACTGAAACACAATTGTTAGATCAGAAACATATCATCTGATCAATGGAACAAAGAACTTGTAACCAGAATACCTCAATCGAGATCTACACATGGAGCCACGATATCAGAGCCACTAAATATAATATAATCAATGAAGTAAATGTGCCAAACAGAAAAGCAGATCAACTGAGAAAGTAACCACCAAGATGCCAGATGTAATACAAATTGTCATCAAGGACAAAATAGCACAAGATGGATTCAACAAATGGCTCACCTTGCCTTACACCTTGAGAGGGACTGAAAAAACCAAAAGGATACCCATTGAGAATAACTAAAAATTTGGCTCTTGATAGGAATGTTTTAATCCAGTGGCACTATTTTGGTAAAAAACCAAATTTGATCAATACTTTCCTCAGGAAACACCAGTTAACCTTATCATATGCCTTCATCATGTGGAGTTTGACTATGATAGAAGGGAATTTCCTAGCTATTATTGAGTGAAGAGTTTCATGGGCCACAATTGCATCTTCATAAGTTTCTTTACCTGAGACAAAACCCCCTTGTTCTTGTGAAATTATCTTTGGAATAATAGGCTTTAGCCTCAAGTAAATTGCCTTTGAGAAAATCTTATATATCATATTGCACAAAGAGATTGGTCTATATTCTACAAAGGAGGCGGGGTTGGAAACTTTAGGGATAATAACAATGTTAGTTGTGTTGAATTTCTTGAGAAAATTTCCAGATCTGTGTGATTCTTCTAAGGCTCATAAAAGATCAAAAAACACAACATCCGAACATTTTTGGAAAAAAAGGGTTGTGAAGTCGTCAGGACCTGAGGCCTTATCAGGAGGCAATGACAAAACTACCTTTCTGAGCTCCTCGATTAAAAATGGCTTCAGTAACTAATAATTTTTTTTGCAGATATAAGGGATGAGATTTCTTGCAAAAGATCTTCCACATCCTCTTCATTTTGTTGGGTTCTATCATTTGGAGCAGAGAGGAGATCTAAAAAGAACTTGACACATTCTTTCTTAATATCCTCTTCATTTGTAAGCCACTTTCTCCTTGGAATTTCTTGTATCGCTTGAACTGCCTTAGTTTTTCTTTTGATCTGGATCGAGGCATGGAAATACTTAGTGTTTTTATCCCCTTCTTTTAACTAGATTTCCCAAATTTTATGCCACCAATAGGCTTCTTCTCTTGCACATTGCTCCTCCTGTTTTGCTTAAAAAATCTTTTTCTTTTCATATTTCAAAGCGTCCAAACCTTGTTGAATAATTTTATTATGAATAACTTCTAATTCTTGATATATCATTTCTTTCTATTGGAAGAAATTTCCAAAGGTCTCCTTATTCCATTTTTGGAGCCGATGCTTAATATGTATCAGTTTTGTCCATAATCTATACATCATTGAACCAAGTTCAAAAGGAGCAGAAATCCACCATTGATGTATCAAGTCTAAAAAATTAGGATGTCTAAACCACATGCTCTCAAATTTGAATGAAGATTTCAAAGCAGGAGAGGAGATATTTGCAATAGAAAGAGATATTAGATAATGGTCAGCGTTAGGAAAAGGTAGAATCTCAGAGACAAGTTTATAAGACAAGCTAAACCAATTTGGAGACAGAAGAAACCGATCCAACCTTCCTACAATTTTCAAAAAACCACTCCTTCGATTTTTCCAAGTGTACTTGCCATTTACTATTAGAATATCCCTCAAAGAATTGGTAGTGATAAAATAATTAAAATCAGACATAACCTTAGCAGGTGGGCATATCCCTCCATTGTTATCTTGGATAGATGGAATAGCATTAAAGTCTTTGGCCATGATAAATTTCCCATCACCCAAAGACATAATAACTTGAGATAATTGATCCCAGAGTCATTTCTTATCTCTTGTAGGCATGGGACCATAGATATTGAAAATCCAAAATTTAATATCAAATTTGATTACCTCTAGCAATTGCCGATTATTTTCACTATGAATTAGAACTAGGGATACTTGTTTTTGATTCCAAAGAACTACTAGCCCCCCTGAAGCTCCTTGGGTAGGGGAGTGCGAATATTTCCACAACTACCATTTTTGGATTGTCTGCATGAATGTATCATCTAAAAATTTGGTCTCCTGGAGAAGAACTACATCTGCACCGCATCCGTCAATTTGGCATTTGATGTGGGCTCAATTTTTAGGGGCATTTATGCCACTGAAATTCCATGAGATAATCTTCATTGGGCCCAAGGAGAGCAGCATGCTCTCCTTGGATTCTTATTAAGTTGAGATAACAAAGAATCAAGCAAAGTAGATTGCCATCCTGCTTCAATTTCCTCTTGCAATTTAACAACCTTAGATTTGCGGCCACGTTTAACTGGAGACTTCTTTATAAGGGGCTGCAAAGGAGTCTGGGTAATGGAAAGATTCTGCGAGTAATCAAAAATTGGAGATACTTGAGTATCTTCCCCTACTATCGCACCCTCCTCATGGATCTGTGGGTCCTTAGGGGTCATTAACTACAATTGGATATTAGATATACTCTAAGATTCACAAAAATATTCCTCTTTGGAATTATTACAATCCCACAACCAGAAGGGTTCTTCCTAAAACACCTCCTGCTCAATTTCCTCAATAATTTTTGAGCCCACTGAGATCAATAATTTTTCTTCCATTAACACTAATTTTGCATCAGATCTCTTGTTTTCCTCTGGATATTGAAGGAAACCTTGTAAATCTTCCTATGCCTCAGTTGGGGAGTTTTCTAGGAAAAAATTAGACCTATCCTACTTGATCAAATGACCAGACTGAAGAAACTTATTTGAATCCTGAAACATTAACCTTTTGACCAATTCCTCTAGTTGAGATTCTTGAATTTGAAAATATGGAGAGTACAGGCTTAGACTTAAAGATGTGTGCTTGCTCCATAGTAATTCAAAAAATAAATAAGCTTTGATTTTCTTGGAATTCCTGCATCCCCAAACAAGTGATTTGGTATTGGTAGCCTGGCTATCTAAGCTGAAAATGTGTTGACTATGAAGAACTTGTATGGTTGTACATCCTTTATTGATTTCACCGTTTGAAAAGAGATTGGAACTCCCCGAAGTAATAGAATGATCCACACCCAACATTATATCTTGTTTGAAAGTTCCAACTTGTGACTAGAACGTAGTGTGAAGAGACTTAGAGGGAAATAGATACTTTCCCAAATTGGTTACAGAACAAGAATTTCGGTTCAAAATAGATGTAGAACAAGAATTTTGGTTCAAATTGGATGTAGAACAAGAATTTCGGTTGAGAGGGGCTGAAGACCCTTGAAGTTGAGCATTTAAATCTTGAAAGGATTCCCAAAAATTGGTTGAAGCCAAGATCCAAATTTTGATTTTATCTCTATGTGGGATGGTTGTTTCTTAGTTGCATCATGTAAAACAAGAAGTCTAACTCAATTCAAAGGATTGTTGAAGCAAAAGAGGTCATGTTTTTGGAAGATGCCAATTTGATTGGCAATGACTTCCAGCAAATACAAATCTCTATAATCCAAAGGAAGACCATGAAGTTGCACCCAGAAAGGAGCAAAACGGATCACAAAATCCTCAGGCTTGAAGTTGGGAATCCCTTTTTGCATATATAACCCAGATCCCCAGAAGTTCCAGGACTTGATTCTAAAGACCTCATCTTTCTCTAAGATGGAATCCAAAAGGACAACAAAAATTCCTCTAATTTTATCCAAATAAAATATTTTAATAGATCCTTTCCATTCTTGAAAAATGATATTTTTTAGAGATTCCAAATCCAGAGTGAGATTCTAAAACTTACAGATAAGAGCTTTCACCCCGAGGTCATTTATTTGGGGCAAAGCCATATGCTCTGGAAAAACCACCTTGAGAACTTATGGTTGTGAAATAGTTTCTTGCTTACTTGGCCCTTTCCCAAGATGATGGATGTCAATCGATTGTTGACTCTCCTTCCTCCTCCATACTTGTTTGTGCTTACCCTTTGTGTGCTTTGTTGAAGAACTACCCTTTTTCCGTTTCCTCCTATTCCTTTGAAAACCCCTATCCCCATGTGACATTTCTTATTGTTGCTTCATGCGATGAGATTTTGTTTGGGTTTCCTTTGATGCTTCCACATTCTAATGATTTTTAATTGCCCCTTGCTCACTAACCTTTGGAAATGATGAATTTTTCCCAGAAGGTGGATTCAAATCCTTGGAAGGATCCTCCACTGGTACCATTATGTATGTCATGATCCAAAGTCAAATGAGATGACAACCCTTGAATAGGGTTTATAGTGGCCGCATCGAAAGCTTTCGAGGGACAAGGGGGATTATTATTTGTAGTATTTGGATTGAAGAGACGTCATTCAGTTTGAAAATACCTTTGTAGACAAGTAGATCTAAGATCCTTCTCACTTTCGTTAAATTTGTATTGTAAGTGATTTCAATCTTCTTCTGATAAATCCCTATCTTCACATATGTCCAATTTTGGTTGTTCAACTCTATCCATGTGTCTTGGATATGGATGCCAATAGGTCATGTATCTTTTCTGAGAGGGTTTTTGGAACATCCTTTCTGAATGGTAGTGTCGTGATCTATCTATCCACTGCCTATCTTGGAATTCACCTTGCTGACCCCTATATCTATAACTATCAACATGGCTGGGAGGATAGCCACAACTCTACGTGCTTCCATCCAATCTAAGGTTAGAAAAATTGTGACGTTGCTTGCTTCTAGCCGATCTAGGGTTAGAAAAAATTTGGAAGTACTCCGCTCAGGATTGATAATTTGTACTTTATATATGATCATTTTTCCCATTCTTCTAAATAGATCCATCCACCCACTAGCTATTATGGAACACCCACTAAGGATTGTGTTCATCAAATCTTGCACTTGGGTCACTTTTCTTCACATCAACCTAGATACCACCACAGAAAACCCACTACAGAATATGTGAATATGATATATCCACACCAGGTGGAGGTGGGTCTATCAGTGCCTCATCACCCCAGCAATTTACACCATTTTCCATGAGTCTTGAGCTACCTGCAACTTCACGCTCCATAGCCCCTTCCCCCCTTGCATTCATATTTTCATTACATTTTCATATTGCATTTTTGGAAAATTTGAAACCGAAATGCATTGCCCCTAATGATCTTGATTATTGTTAAGAATATTTTCTAATAATAATATTAATATATATTATATCATCAAATTATTTAATTTTATATTAATTATTATTATTATTGATTTTTTTTCAAAAAAAATAAATATAAAATTTTACTGTTAGGGTTTAATTAGAGTTAAGAGTTTAATAAGGGTTAGGGTTATAGTTAAGATTCTATTATGATTAGGGTAAGAGTTACATTAGCATTATAGTTAGGTAAGGGTTCACTTATGATTAGGATTTAACTAGGATTAAGGTTAGCACTAAATTAGGGTTAGGATTCCAATTAAGTTCTAACTATAATTCTAATTCAATTACATTAAAATTAATATTTTATAATATTTATAAATATTATATCAAAATATAATTTAATACTATATTATAATAATTAAAATTATTATAATATTATATTATTATATTAATCTCTTACATGTGTTGTGACTGATACTAGCATACATATATTAAATATTAATATATATAATACGCCGAGAGTTATCCTTCTCGAGGTGCGTATTTTCATCATTTTTTCTTAGTACAATAGGCACCTCAACAATGATAACTCTTGACGTATTATATATATATTAATATTTAATATATTTATGCTAGTATATATAGACACACATACACATATATGTAGATATGAGATCCTTGGTAGATATTAGTGTTATTTCTTACATCATTATCTAATAGGAAAAATTAGTGAAGTTTATACATGTATATGTGTGTCTAGTTATATATATGTTCAATCAATTGATGTAGAAGATGCATGCATACAACTCACTAGACCAACAAATCCCTTATTAAACATTTCACTGACCTAGATGTACTAAATTTAATTTATCAACCAAGGAACCATACTTTTTTGGATGATCTTGGCATTGTATGTGTAGCGGAGAATTCTAAGTTGTCATAATCAATTGTGTATAGAAAATCTAATATTCATCTCAAAGAAAAATTAATCTAAAATCAACTTTATCTAAAAGAAAACTTAACTAAATAACAATTGTTACGATTAAATTCTCTAGTGAGGATAGTGATTAATGAGTCAATTTTGTTTCAACTACTTAGGATAAATGTAATAACAATTAATTACTACTCAATAATTTAGTTCAACTTCAAATTAGGAAATATATCTTAGAAATTTATTCTATTATTATTAATAATTTAAACTATGAGGAGCATTGTAGTTACCTCAAGTGGCCCTTTCTTAATTATCTTTAATCCCATGTTATGTCTCTTAAATCTTAACTCAAAATTCCATACAAATGACTGAATCGATCTTTACTGCATCTCGAATAGATAAATTGAGAACAAAGTGTCGATAAATAGGAAAAGTGCATGTATTCAAAATTTATAAAACCTAAGATGCTAGCTCCTCAACCTCTCAAAAGATCTAACATATATACAAGATATCAAGAATCTAATTATTATTGGACTTGAAACAACTATAAACTTCCCCAAAAGCATAGGTAGACGACTCGGTCTTATTCTAAACACTAATAAAAACTAAGCATGCAAAGGGTAGAGTGTCACAATCACATTAATACTTTGCATCATAAAGAATATAGTTATAACTGAAAAAGCATGCTCAAGAGGGTGTAAATACTTATGAGCCATGACCATTGTTATCATATATATCTTCTTTCCTGGACATGACTATTTCTATTTGGTGACAACATCAGTAAAAGTATAATGAACTATAAATAAATCATTTCTACAATCTTTGACCATTTCCTCCAAATTAGATACCAAAGACTTCACGTGCTATAGGTGATTATCCACTTGGTTGTGGGTTGATAGGTGTCCTTTTTTGTAGGTTGATAGATCCTTCACTGCAAGTTCACAGATCCTTTTTTGTAAGGGTTATTTTATTTTAAAGGCATCTCTTCATCATTAATAACCATAATCAACATAAAACTCTATTAAATTAATAGTAGTTCATAGATTCACACAATTATTTAGCAATAAAGTATATATTATCCTTTATGCTTAAATACTTAAAATAAGTAGGAGGGTCTAGGTAATGTCTTTGAAACCATTAGAAAAATTATCAAAAATTTGAAACTTAAACAAGGAAAAGAGGACAATTTAAAGACCCATCATTCCTCCCAATTTATATTTTTTCTTTTCCACGAGAAATTCAATGCATATGGTTATACTAGAATTTAGTTTTTGGTAGTCCATAGGGTCAGTAATTTCTTCTCCTTGCTTTAGGTAGAACCCTTTCTACATAGATATTCTTTCCCATTTCACTTTCTCTAGTGTCCCTTGTTCTCCCCTCCTTCCTGAAAAGTGTAAGAGAAGGGGCGGGGGAAATTTGAAAGGAAACCAAGTAATTTGGTGTTCATGGGAAGCCTTGATGTATTTATGTTCCCTTATGACTAATACCAATTAGTTAAAAATAGAATGGGGCTCTTTATTTTTCAATTCCCAAGTCAGTTCATTCCAACAATCTTGGGAGAATTTGAGTGCCTCTTTTTCAACTCCAAATGCCAATTATTTAAACCTTTTATAGTCTTTTTCCTGTGTATTACAATAATCTCTTTTCTACCCCAAGTATGTGGGCATGTGTAAGAAGTCGGGTCCACAAAATGTTCAAAAAGTGGAAGTTTTTTTCATGATTCATAGAATTTGTCACAGTTTGATAAAATTTGAAGCACTTACAAATTGAATCTTAAAAAAGTCCAGTAATGTGAAATTTAATATTTTGAGTCGAGTTTCAAAATATGTAATTTATTCTAATACCTAGATGATACAAATTAATTTTTAATAGGTATTCTATAAAACCCACTTTTAAAAAGTCTTTTTTAAGACCATACCATGCACATGTACATACACCATTATTTGACCCAAATAAAATTATTTTTCTAATTCCTTTTGGGTATGTATGGGTAACAAACAAAAGATTGATTGGTATATTTTTTATAGTTTTTCTAAAAAAAATGTATTAGTTTTTTATTGGCCCTAATTTCTGTTTTTGAAAACCAACATGTGTAGACACCATAATTTGACTTAAACTAATCATTTTTTTCATTTTGTAGAGATTTATTTATAGATTGATGTCATATAAATTTTTATACAAAAAAATTAACAAATTAAAAGTTATTTAAAAACTAAAAAAAAACTCAATTTTTCAAGTTTATGGACCAACTTGCTTATACATTAATTAAAAATAGAAAACATAATCTAATTATAAAAATACTACATATTTAGAAACTAGACATAATAATCTATAATGGGTTTTAATTTCATAAACCAATTTTGAAAGAAACCATCAACTATATTGCCAAATCTAGATATTTCTCTTGGCATTGCCTTAGTTTTTTAGTTGTAGGTCAAAGGCTGATATTGGGTTACCAAACCTTTTCCAAGCCTAAAACCGAATAAAAAAGGAGCTGAGATTTCAATTTTTTAGAATGGGTACTCATTTAGGAATGAGATCTCGATCTAAGGCTCAAGATCCCATTCCTTTTGACATTTTTTGGTTGAAACTTCCCCTCTCCTTGGACCCAAATTCTTGCACTTACCCATGTCCACTAGTTCAATCCATTCCTCAAATACCTCATCAAGGTCCTTTGTTTCTTCTCTATTTTTGAGGGGAAGTGACTTCTCCCTTTCATGATATTATTTTCATAGTAGGCCTCATTGATGTTCATTCTAAATGAATGAGTCTAGTGCCTTTATCTAAACACGCCCCACAAAATTTAGTGGGTTCCAAGCAATATTATATGGAATTGTTGGTTTTTACAAATAAAATTCACATAGTTGATATTGAATGTTTGGAGTGGATCCCTAATAAGCTTTTAAAAATAATGTTGTTGATGATAATAAAATAATATGATTAATTAATTGACTAAATTGAAAAATTAAAAAAAATACTGCAAGAATAGGGTTGATGACAGCCTAATTTGGATCTAAAGCAACCAAAGAAGAAAATCAGTGCGGGTAATTAGTCCAACTAACCAAAGGAAATTTTAGAGTGATTTTTTCAAGCAGTTTGTTCGATTCGCATTTATGGGCATAGAAACGACCACAAATTCATTGTTTAATAGAATCACATGAATCATAATCTCATCCATCGACAAGGAAAACAAAGTGCATTAGACAATAATGAAAAGAACATAGTTGAACTAGTAAGTTTGGAAAACTAGTAATCACCCAATAAAAAATCTCAAACCCTCTCTTACCAAGGTGACAGAATCCCTTCTCACATCCAATAAAAACTAAAAAATGAAAGGACAGGGATACTTGACACCAATGCAAGAAAACATAACTTCATTGTATTTTTATTGATGAAAATAGATAAAGATTCACAAGAATCGGTTTCACTACCTACAACTCACACTCAAATATCAAAGGCCAAGATTGGAAAAGGTGAGCTCTACACAGGGTGATTCTTGTTTCTAGACATAACATCCTTTCAAGAATCAAATTCTTCTTCCTCAAAACTGTTGCAAATTAATTTCATTAGCTTCACATTAATTTTGTGCTATCATTTTCTTTCTCTTCAAAATATATCCATTTCTCCTTGCACTAGCAGAGCTCTCACATTGCATTGATCCCCTTCCACTTGTAGAGCCATTGATCTCCAAATTGAGTCAATTTCTTCTCAATTATTCGATGCCTTGTCTCCCAAAGATAGTGTGTTCTCACCCTCTCGGTTTCATGCTAAAAATAGTCACCATCAGGATCCATTGCATACGACAAAATCATCTCCTCAAAAAAATTATCTATTGCTTTGTAACATCTCCCACTATGCGAGATTATCTTGATCCACATAGAAATTCACCACCTGTCACAGGACTACAAGGCCACAAGACCTGACAAGCAAAACCAAAACTCCACCACTGGCACTCAAATTACAAAAATAAAAACAACTAAGAAAATAAAATCAAATTGGGATCGATGTGCTTGCATCAAACCAGGGAAAACTTTAAGAAACCCCCCCCCTCGGTGTAGGTGTAAAATCCTAGCGAATCCTGTAGACTTCCTGATGAAAAATATTAATTTTATTGGCGATTTTTTTCGTTTTTCGAGAAAATAAATAATCCCAATTGGTGAATATTTTTTAATCCCTGGAAGTTCGTGCAAAATCTTGGCAAATTGCAATTTTTTTAATTGAATAAAATATTTTTCATTGGCGATTAAAACCGTTTTTCAAACCAGATTTTTTTTCCATTGGTGATTCAAACCTTTTTTCAAAGCAAAAACTATATTTTCATTGGCGAATTAAAAAGAATCTCAAAATGGTAAGAAAATCTAGTGGCAAAATAAATAAATATGCCAACGAAAAATCATAGGGATCGTTCAATGAATGTTCGATGGACGATTGTAGTTCCATTTTGGAAGTAAATCTCTGAAGCACTAGACTTGTGATTTGAAACATCCGTAATAACACTATAACCATTAGATGCATAAATGTGGTGAGATCAAGGCTCATCGATCATCACTCATTTTGTCATACTGCTAGTGTAGGCAGTGGTAGCGATTAATGCCATATGTGATATGAACATCTAAAGAAATTTCTTGGACAACTCATAGCTTTAATGAAACAAGATTTTTAATGATTTCATATCGTTTGAACTTTGAGTGATTTTGACAGCTTGTCAGCTTGAGGTATAGTTCAAGTTGGCATGTAGCTAGACGTCAGTCAAATTAATCATTTTAATTATACAAGCTGGTAGCGGCACTAGTGGGCCATAAATAGGAATAGTAATTCAGTGAATAGTAGATAGTGCCATAAGGGTTTTTATTTTCTAGGGTTAATAAGGATTCACGAAGAAGATATGCAGTATTGGGGATACTGTAAATTATCCTACCTATAGTTATGTAGTTACAGAGTAATCAATAAAAGATGAATTTCCTTCAAGTTCAGAATGGGTGGAATTGGAAAGAAGTTGATTTGGTTAACCTGACTTCTCAGACAGGTTTTTAGCCAAGATGAGGAGCTTTGATGGAGGTAAGTTCTATACCAGTGCATGAAAGCTACGTGCAAAAGATGGGAGCAGATTTGTTTCTCCTCTTGTATTCTAATAGCTCCCATTTCCCCAGCATGGCTCTGGTTCTCAAAGGGGATAAGTACATTTTGTTTCTTCATGGCTCCCATTTCCCTAGAATGGCTCTAGTTCTCAAAGGGGATAAGTGCATTTTGTATCTTCACGGCTCCCATTTTCCCAAGACTGATTAGAACTCCCTTTCCCCAGCATGGTTTACAAATCCACCAGCAAAAGCTTGGAATCATGAATTTATTTTCAGAGCCACATTTGTATTACGTTGTCACTAGAAGAAGCTTGGAATCATGCATTTATTTTTAGAGTTACATTTGTAGTAAGTTTTTAGTAGTAGAAGCTTGGAAATTGGAATCAATTTGTAATCCATTGTAACGAGTAACAACTTGGAATAAATTATTAAATTTTGTCTATGTAAATTACTAAAGTGACACACTGACATATGTTATTTATAAAAAAGAGGAGCTACAGTGCTACTCATCTATAAAAATATATGTAATAATGTGAAATTGAAATTCAGTTGCAATAAAATACATGGTTGTGTTGTGTTATTCTTGAATCCTTGAATCTTCGTTATTCATTTACGCTTAAGATTAAAGAGTTGTTTTCTGAGTTTGGAACTTTAGTTTCTATTAATAATTTAATATATTCAAATCAATTTTTTTATTTTGAGAAATTAAGTAATATACTTTATGCAATATGCACTTCATAATTCATGGTTATATTGGACCATCGAGGGAATGCAATCATTCTTTCCACCGACGTTTATGTGTTACAGCAATGTGCTTACTTTTGTTGACTCTATCAGTATATTGGGGAGAGCACCTTATGAGCTATGAGTCTTCGCCTTCGAGCCATCGACGGGGCTGTGACGAGGGTTCCACCGATAAAGCATTGTTAGACCAATGCCTATGGTATTGACTTTAAACCACATGTGTCATGTTTATTTTTTTAAGTTAATATCATAAATTACTCAAGTTTCAACTGTTGGATGAACATTTGATGTATGGTTGTAGTTGCATTCAGCAATGAAATGCACAGAGCAATGGGCTTCCCAACTTAAACCTCCGGAATCACCCTATAACCGTTAGATTTAGAAAGATCAACGATTAAGATTAAGAACTTGAAACTTGTAGACCTAAGACGTGTCATTCACTTTAATGTTCCAATTTCGAGAAACAAAGCATTTAAAGTACTTTGTACTGCTAAGTGTCAACTCAACTGTCAAGTGATTAATGTTTATTTTTAAAGTTAATATCATAATTCTTAAATTACTCAAGTTTCAACCATTGGATGAAAATTTGATGTATGGTTGTAGTTGCATTCCATAATGAAATGTACAGAGTGATGGGCTTCCCAACTTAAACCTTTGGAATCACCCTATAACCATTAGATTTAGAAATATCAATGGTTAAGATTAAGAATTTTCAACTTGTAGACCTAAGACGTGTCATTCACTTTAATGTTCCAATTTCGAGAAACAAAGCATTTAAAGAACTTTGTACTACTAAGTGTCAACTCAAACTGTCAAGTCATTAATGTTTATTTTTAAATTTAATATCATAATTCATAAATTACTCAAGTTTCAACCATTGGATGAACATTTGATGTATAGTTGTAGTTGCATTCCATAATGAAATGCATAGAGCGATGGGCTTCCCAACTTAAACCTCTAGAATCACCCTATAACCATTAGATTTAGAAAGATCAATGGTTAAGAATTTGCAATTTGTAGTCTTGTAGACTTGTAGACCTAACTCCTAAGACGTGTCATTTACTTTAATGTTCAAATTACGGAAAAAAAGAATTTAAAACACTTTGCACTTTGAAATTGTACAGTGATTTTTAAAGTCTTCACTCTTTAGATTTCTCATTGCAGTGCACCACCCTTTTTTGGATTCCACAGTTCCACTTCCAACAACGCCATTCCAGTTTTCAAGAGTCGGGACTCAGAATTTGGGTAAGTGAAAGAATTCCTATAGCTACATTTCATCGTTTGACATTTCTTAAAAGCTTATTTTGTTAAAGTTTGAAGTTTGGGTTTAGAGACTCAAGAATTCATTAAAATTAAGGAGGACTAATAGGTATTACTTATTAGGGAATTCAAATTTCACAACTTCACATTTGTATAAGCATGTCTACCACCAGTACCACTAGAGAACTGTCTGATAAAAAAATACATTATGCATAATTGCTTAAAACCCCAGGTTTCACCAATGGGTACCATGATATTTATGATCCTGGAATCTATGGTAGGCGTACCTCAGAACTTAGATTTTCATCTCAAAATAAGGCTGCAAAGAAAATGCAAGTTGATAGTATCAGTGCACCGTGGGTAACTAGATTAGGGCGCATGATGTTACATGAAGTTTTCCCTTGCCCATAATTTATCATGGTCCCTGCCAAAAAGTATGATGATAAGAAAAGAGCAATTGTTAATAAAGATAACCAAGAAGAATTGTTATCCATTATTGTAGAATAACTTGGAAAAGTGTTGGGGTTTACAACCGAAGAATTTGGAAACCACCACATTGACCTACAAAAGCTTGCTAGTGATTATGAAGCAGTGGAAGAAAGGCTGAAAAATGATTTCTTAAATAAAATAGTTAAGGATAGAAACAAATTGAAAGGTGATCATAAGCCTCCTTATAGTTTGGATATTTTTAAACCATGGGTTCATGATACTATTTCCATGCTAGCATTTTCCCTTGGTCTGGATAGCAATTTGGAAGTGGGTGCAAGCGTGCTTGAAATGGTATATAATATCCTTTATGCTGATGAGCATATCAAATATAATTATACTCAATGCATTGTAGAATCCATGCATAAACAATTTTTAATGATTAAAGTAGGTTCCACCAAGACATTTAGGTTCACAACCTACTTGTGCTATCTTTTTCTATTCAAATTTAGAGGAATGTTTCCAAAAAGCTTTAGATTAAACCCTATAGTAATGAAGACGAAAATACAATGGCTCTAGTATATGAATGGACCACTGAGATAAGGATGCATGATTCTCGAAGGAACTACAACCATTTTGAAGACTAATTTTTGGCTCCATTGCATCAAGTAATTACAAATACTCCAATGCCTAGATTGCCTATGTCATGTAGAAGTTGCATGCAACTAGGAAAAGAAATACAATTGGTTGATCGGTACTTAATGGAAGAATATACTATGTTAAGATTTTATGGATCGGGAGTACAACCATACAAACTTCCAATACATGTGACATAAAGGGTTTTTACATTGGAATATGTAAGGTAGGTGTAGAGTGTTGATGAAATTCACTTTCTCATTCAACAAAAGAAGACCTTATTTCCTTCTTTACCTTTTTCATGTGGAGGGTTCACATTCGAGAGAAAATCACTTAGTGTGGCACATAAAATTTTGAATTTTTTTGACTTTGATGTTATCTATCACTGGCAGTATGATCCATGTGACATCATTAAATCAATGGTTGTGGCCAATAGGAATGTTGCAAATAGAATTCAACATCAAAGTAAACCCTTGCTTGAAAACTTGAGAAACAAGGATTCTTGGGATGAGATCAAAATAGCAATTGAGAAAAGTGTTGTTGAGAATGGTATTTCTTTTGAATAATTGTTAGCAGAAATTGTAGTATTGCACCGAAAGACAATCAGGACATACAACATTTTTTATGAAAAAAGTGATAAAACATCTAGTAGAGTAAAAATTCCAGGTTTTCTAGAGAAGGAAGTTATAGAAAAAAATTGGTCACGATCAAAAATTACTGCCTTTTGGTCTATGACGAAGGACCTAGGTGATCCAAGAGCTCTTGTAGAGTATGGAGCTAACAAAGAAGATAAAGAGTTTAGCAAATTGTGGAATATAGAGAATCCTGATCAATGTGGAAGCAAAGGAAATGATGAATCTAATGATGATATTGATAGTGAAGAAGAAGAAGAACAAATCCATTCCATTTACAAACCTAGTTTAAGTGAGGCTGCAAAAGAAGCATATGCTTCAACATATACTTTAGGAGCAGCCATACTGGAAAAAATTGGTTATGAAGGTGGTCCTTTGAGGTCCAAAGGACAAGGCCCTTGGACAATAATAGATGTTGAGCATAGAAAAATAGTTGATAAATCTGGCCTTGGGTTTGGAGGTGAAAAAGTAGACCAAGGGCCTAAAAGTCAAACTCAATTTGTTAGAGCTTCTAATCCTCATCCTCATGGTAAGATACAATCACAACTAGGACATTCCCTTGGTGGAAAGCTTAGTGCACTTGGGAGTGGCATTGGTGGTGATTGTATCGGTAGTAGTACTAGTAGTGGTCAACATGTGCTACAACAACAAATTACACACAATAATAAGAGGAAAACAATAAAAGATACCACAAAAACACTACGTGATCAAGGAAATCAAAAGACACAAAGGATTTTGATAGGTCTAAGTCACACTATCAGTGGATCCACCACAAAGGAGTTATTTCCAATAACTCCCCCAATTCCAGTTAGTGTGGGTGCGACATCATTAGCAACTGCAAGTACTCCTATTCCTTCACCATTCAAGCATTCCATTGTTATTTCCTCCCCAAGTTATGATTTCATTGAAGAGTTTAAAAAGAAATCAGACTTGAATAAAAGATAAAAGAAGAAACTGATGGAGAGTGTGTCTATTGTAACTTCAGAGCCTACAACAACCATGGTATTACCCACATTTGACACAAATAAAGAAATCATGGAGTACATAATTTTTGTTCCCACCATTCAAAACAAACTAATAAATCAAATGGATCAATCTAAATACCAGGTAACAAATTTTCAATTGGATTTTTTTGACCTGAAAAATACTGAAAAAATTAATGTATCAAAGAAGAACAATCAATTGGTGTACACATCATTGCTAAAGAGAGATAGAGAGAAGAAAAGGTTGCAGAACCAAATAGAAAAGTTAGAGGAAGACCTAGCAAGTGAGAAAGAAAAGAGGAAAGCAGTAGATAACAAGAGCAATGAATTAGAAAAAATAATAATAAAATCTGCCTCTATATCAACAAGCAAAGAGGATAAATCAAATGAGAGAGAAGTGAATTACCTGAAGCAAATGATAGATGAGATAAAAAAGAAATATGATGAGGAAAAATCAACTTCGGAGAAATTAAGACTAAGAATTGCGAATGGAAATGCACAGTGGGAACAAAAATTGGAGAAACAGAGAAAAAAAAATGAAAGATTGGAGATAGAGTTGATGGAAGAAAAAGAAGAAATTAAGTCTTCTCAAAATAAGTTATCTGCATTTTGTAGAGATACAGTGAGACATATGAAACAAAAGATCTAGGATGAAATAATGCAGAGGTTTGATCATTTGTGTGACATGTTTCAATTGATTGATGCTATCAGACAACATTATAAGAAGCTCAACAAATATTTAGTGGACAACAAAAACGTGTTGGAATTAGAGAAATCTGCAAATCAAGTTCTACAAATAGTCTACAAAGCCAGTGGCAATGATCTGAAATCAAAAGGGATTACTAATTAGATTGAAACCTCAATTAAGTTGTCATCTATCATTGAAAAGTTTTCAAGAATGTTTGGAACAAAGGAATATTTGCATTTGGTTGCAGCTAAGATGAAGGTGGTGGATGAAAAGGTAAGGAACTTCACAGAGCTTGGTTTTCTAGAGGATTTTGACTTAAATGAGTGATTCATTGGAAATGATGGTTTCAGAAAGAAGATGGAGGGTGCAAGGAAGATTGATTTGGACCAGTTCCCTCAGAACCCTGATGTGAACTATTTGGATTCCATTAGAACAATGATAACCTTGAATACAAAATTGATTGAAGAATTCAAGACAGGTTCCACTTCCAATTACAATCATGAAATGTTAACAAAACTTCAAGTCAAACAACATCAGTTAGAAAAAATGGAAATTCAACCACCTAAAGAGTGGAATTTGCTAGAAAAGGTGATACAATGACTTGATTTATTATTTTCAATCTCCATTGTATTGATCTTCCAAGTTCCAACTCAGCTCTGTGCAGACTTGTCTTTGGGAATTGGCAAGATTTTGAATTGCCAATGCCAATATGTACTCCTTCATGTGAAATTCAATTAAAAATCTCAAATTAAAACTTCAGTAATGTGATGATGTTCAATTATGTGGATTTTGTATTATTTATTTTATCATTTGAACTAGTGATGAACTGTTAGCTCATTATATTTACTTCTTGGTAGAGCTTCCAAATTATTGATGTTGAACTGTTAGCTCATTATATTTACTTCTTGGTAGAGCTTCTAAGTTATGGATGTTGAACTGTTAGCTTTTGTTATGTTTGACTAAAAATATTGATTAGTATCCACCAACTTACACCTCACCCACATCCCACATACTACAAAAATACACTACATTTGATTTTATGATTAGCACAAATTGTAGAGATTTGTGTGACAAGATCCATTTTGTGGCCCACATTACTACTTGATCAATGATCATGTCCATAAATAAATCTAAAACCCCATGGTCACAACCCCTATTCCTGAAGAATTCAAATTCAATGTACTAACAAATTAAATGTACCTCCACACACTCAATTTGAATAACATAAACAACCACTTTGGAGATAGCCAAATAGGTTAATAACTTATAATCACATGAATCCACAATAGTTGAACAGTCGAAAGAAAATCAGTAAATATGTGTAAACTACTCCATTGTATTGATCTTCAAAGTTCAAATGATATGCATTATAAAAATAGTTTATGATATGAGATGGATGGGTGAATTGGTGCAATCTATTATCTATCTTCTTACTATTTTCTACTCTAAAGTATAATTAAAAATGATGTGATGATCCATTGATATCCTATTGGGGTCTTGATCTCTCTTATATATGACAGACAACAAGCTACAAACCCCTTGCAAAAATTCATGACGTTTGACAACTAAACATAACTCAAATTATAAATAAAATAATGTTGCAAGTGAATGCACCGATCTGTTAATCTCTAAGCAGAATCCCATGACCACTGACCACCTAAGATATGTTCAAGGCTTCTACTCCATGATAGGGAACTCATCATGCTATTAGCTGGCATTCTTCCTCTGAATCTGATGGTTGTCTTGTTGGATCTGATTCTAACACATCTATAATTTGCCTAATAAATAGATTGACTACAGAGAGGTGATGGATGTAATCTTGTTCAACATAGGTATCCATGTTAGAAATCGCCTCTTTCATATCATATTCCATAGAAATTATTTTTTTGAGTTGCTTATAAGTGTTTTGTAAAACCATAACCTCATCATTTATTTCTTGCAACACAGCAGTTAGAAGCCCAACAAGCTCTTCCTTCCAATCATCATATTCTCACAGATTTTCAATGCCAAAATGAAGTGTTGAGAGTCAGACTGAATCAAAGTAGTCAAAATCCTCCCTAAGCATGTTATCATATCCATTATGTGATTCTACCAACTTGTTATATGTCAACAATATTTGTCCTTTCATGACATTCTTATCTACGAGCTCCTTTTTTTTCTCCATCATTCTAGGCTACAATCGTTCATTATCCACCAATGTAATGCGTGTCTGTTTGAATACTTTCCAATATTCAATAGCACATTTCATCATTTTTTTGAATCTTTCTTTTATCATTTCAGATATAGTGTTATATTTGATGGTTTTCACTTCTTTCTCCAATTATTTGCATTTCCCTTAGGATTTTAGATGGAAATTCTTCCAGTAGGCTGCATCATCCAATGCATCAAGCACTCTCTTATCTTTTTCAAGCCATGGGGAGTACAACTCTGATGTGGGGGAGGAAGATGTTTTTTCTCTCTGATTTGCTAGCTCTTTCTTCAGTTTGTCATTTTACTTCATCAATTTTTTGATTTGTGCTTTGGTAAATTTTGCCACATTCATGTTCAATTATGTTGTCTCGATAGGGTTGGTATCCACTACTCATTGAACCAAGAGATGACCAAACACTTGGTTTGGATTACTAATTATAGCAATTCTTTTATCATGGGGATACAGTGACCAAATAAGAAAGGTGGCTTCATCTATGTTGTACCTAGATCCTGAATACATTTTATCACTTGCTTCTTCTGTTAAGTTCATTGTTGTATCCCCTCTTTTTCTAAAGCTACCAAATACAATTGAAGAGCTAATATCCTACCCTAGCAGGAGCAACACTTTAGCTTCTTGAAGTGATTACCTACCTCTTTTAGGAGTGATGGAATCCATTTCCTTTTCTACCTCCCTTTTCAATTCCTCTAGAGCAGTTGCCTCATCTTCAGGAGTGATATCCTATATCTATTGTCTCATTTTTCTACCTTTATATTCATAAACAAATGATTTAAATTTAGAAGATTTAACAAAATCATAATCAGAAATAAACTGTTGTCCAGCCCTAACCCTCACATCATCAGATAGTTCATTTGATGCCTCAAATCTTACAATATTCTTCTCTTGAGGGGACTCATACTGTGCAATCACAGGAGCACTGATTTGTTTGACCTACTCACCCTCTTCATCACCCTGCTCTTCTTCACTTATATCAGTATCTACAAAAAAACATACCTCAGGAGTAGGCTGTGAAGGTATGTAATCCAAGGGCTCTATGTCTTTAGCTTGTACTCCTGAACATGTTGCATGAGGTGTATCAAAAAAATTGGGGGAACATCCTTTACCAGTTCATTGACATGAGTGATGATTTGCTCAATTCTTGTTAAAGGATCTTGTATCTCACCAAATGCCTTTGAATAAGATGGGACATTTTTTCTCTTCCATTCCTCTGCAAGAATAATCTTGTTATAGGCGGCCATTCTTTCCTTGGTGGAAGCCTCATCATGGTTTCTTATGATATCTTTGATTGAGAACAAATGTTCATACCTTGACAACGCTTGCGATAATCTTGACTTGTGAATAAACCCTTCTGCATCAAATTGTTTCCTTACATCACCTAGAGGTAGGTTGTTCTATGCTAATTTACCATCAATTTCTCCATATCCTTCATTGGAAACCACTGTAAAGTCTCCAAAACATAAGGTGTTGGGCATAATTGATTGTTTGTTATGTCCTTTGAGGTGTTTGGAATCAGATTTTTCCAATTGCCTTACAATTTCTAAATAAGCAATTCAGTCAAGAAATACTTGTGGCATCAAGTGTGGAGCCCCTTCAAACCCATAAACCCTTATCACTGTACAATTAGAGAAAGCATACCAGTCTCCCCAGTTATGATTCACTTTATTTCTCTGGTCATTTTCCATTGGTCTTAGAAATCTTTGTACTTCTAGGGATAGGTTATAATTGCACGGATATCCCAACAACTTCATCAATGGTTTTAAAAAAAATTATTCAAAATAAAGGTAATGAGACCTACCAAATCAATTGTCCCACAATGATTTCCACATTTGTACAGGTTTAAAATCTCCATTTTCACCTATATATTTTATCCTTAATTCTTCACTCCAAACACCTCTGACTTGTCCCTTGTACAATAGCAAATGCATATGCAAAGAATAGTGTTCAAAATTAATATTATCACTATTATTTTTTATCTTTTCAATCCCTCGATGTAGGGCATTGGCCAAGTAGCTAGCATAATCAAATGGCCTAGCATCCTTGCTTTGTATGTTTGCAACTAAGACCATTGGGGCAATCGACATGAGAGGCAGAACCTCTACTCCCAAAACCTAACCAGCTGAATAATAGGTGTATCGAAAATACTCTTCGAACAAATCTTCATGGAAAGGAGGGTTTTCACTACTAGAGAACCTCCTGAGTTGGCCTCCTTCATCCCTAGGCCTATGCAATGGTAATTTCCATCTCTTATAGCTGGTATCCATGTGGCGATACTCTATCAAGAGATCTTTGACTGTGAATGATAAATTCAGTGAACACTCTAACTGAAATACATTAGAAATGAGATCCCTAGAAATAACAAGCATGTCAACCCCACTATGTGAGTGAATATTTATTTTCTTGGGGTCATATTTGATAGCAAGAGCTTTAATTAGCTTTGCATTCATAAACACATTGGGCACCACAAGTCTTCCTAGGTTCAACCTCCATGGATTGCAGACTGGTTGAAACCTAAATTGTTTTCTGTAATGGTGCATGAAGAGGTTGTACCCTCATTGCGGTGTCCAAATATCCCCTAAGCCCTTTTGTTTTTCACATAGTCAATCCATGGAAGGATTAATTTGAGCACTCCTCTTGGGTCTTGGCCTCGACCCAGGACATTGATCTATTAGGTCTTCATTTAGGAGTCTCTTAGGCTTTTCAATTTTCTATTTTTTAGCTTTAGGTTTGTCTGTACTCTTTTCCATTCTTTAAATATTAATCTTTTGATGAAAATAGCTTCTCACTTGGGTCTGAAAGTGAAGTACTTACGTGAGTCTCGTCGAGTCACCTCCATAGTCCACCAGTCTTTGCTGCATCAGAACTCCAAGTTTTTTCCTTTCTGCTTCTGCCCTAAGCGAAATCTTCTAGGATTTTGTAACAACTATGCGATCAACTTGTGATATAATTCAATTCAGTTCTTGTTCATAAATGCACCGCAACATGGCTGCACAATGCCCTAGGATGTCACATCATTCTTTCACCGATAGCCACCCTCTCCATCGATGGACACCTATCCTTCATTCTATCAGTGGGATGCCAGATAATGTTTCCCCTATGCACCATAGTTCCCCCGATATACTTTATGCATTTGATAATTCATGCCCATGGTTATAATTAAATGATTCATGGTTACTTTTGTTGACAACTTGAATCTATCGGTATATCAGGAGAGCACCTTAGGAGTCAGCCCAATAGAGTATTGTTACACTGATACTATGTTGTGAGCTATTTTCATCAGGCCATCGACGGGACTGTGATGGGGATTTTGCCGATGAAGCATTGTTAGGCCAATGGTATTGAATTTTGTTAGGAATGGGGAAAGGACTACGTCACTACAAAATTTCAAATTTGTTTAATATTTATGGATGCAATGTGAATGTAGGCTATAATATGGATCTTGTCACACAAATTTCTACAATTTGCATTGTTCATAAAATCAAAGTGTGGTATATTTTTGTGATTATTGATAAAATAAGATAATTCATGCCCATGGTCATAAATTATAATTCATAGTTACTTTTGTTGACAACTTGACTCTATCGGTATATCAGGAGAGTACCTTAGGAGTCAGCCCGATAGAGTATTGTTACACCAATACTAGGTTGTGAGCTATTTTCATCAAGCCATCGGTGGGATTGTGATGGGGGTTCCACCAATGAAGCATTCTTAGGCCGACGGTATTGAATTTTGTTAAGAATGGGGGAAGGACTACATCACTACAAAATTTCAAATTTGTTTAATATTTATGGATGCAATGTGAATGTAGGCTATAATATGGATCTTGTCACACAAATTTCTACAATTTGCATTGTTCATAAAATCAAAGTGTTGTATATTTTTGTGATTATTGATAAAATAATATAATTCATGCCCATTGTCATAAATTATAATTCATAGTTACTTTTGTTGACAACTTGACTCTATCAGTATATCAGGAGAGCACCTTAGGAGTCAGCTCAATAGAGTATTGTTACACCGATACTAGGTTGTGAGCTATTTTCATCGGGCCATCGACGGGACTGTGATGGGGTTCTGCCGATGAAACATTGTTAGGCTGATGGTATTGAATTTTGTTAAGAATGGGGGAAGGACTACATCACTACAAAATTTCAAATTTTTTTAATATTTATGGATGCAATGTGAATGTAGGCTATAGTATGGATCTTGTCCCACAAATTTCTACAATTTGCATTGTTCATAAAATCAAAGTGTGGTATATTTTTTTGATTATTGATAAAATAAGATAATTCATGGCTACTTTTGTTGAAAACTTGACTCTATCGGTATATCGAGAGAGTACCTTAGGAGTCAGCCGGATAGAATATTGTTACACCAATACTAGGTTGTGAGCTATTTTCATCGGGCCATCGGTGGGACTATGATGGGGATTCCGTCGATGAAGCACTGTTAGGCCGATGGTATTGAATTTTATATAATTTATAAAATATCATCAACTACAGTTTGACTTTGGCATATGAGTCATGAAGTTCAATTAGCAATATAATATAAAATATCATGGAGACTTGGAGTGCAATATAAAATAAAATATTTTGAACTTGAAGTGCAATGATTCACAATTTATTTGAATACAATATAAAAAATCATCAACTATAGTTTGGAATATGATTCATGCAGTGCTTGAGTGCAATATAAAATAAGATATCATGAAGTGCAATGATTCACAATTTCAATGTTCATTTAATACAATATAAAATATCATCAACTACAATTTGGACTTTGGAACAATGGAAATTGTTTCATGAAGTGCAGTAAAAATACCTAAAACTTGCTAATTCTCTTCCATTTCCCAATCAGAGTCAGGATCCTCAAACTGATGCTCATCTTCAGATAAAGTAAAAGAGTCATCTTGATTTTGAGACTGCGATGCACTTTCTTTGGCCTATGTCTCAAATTCAACATTCATTGTTTGATTTGTGTCAATTTCAATATCATTTTCATCTGTCCCAGGCCCACTGCCACTGCCACTAGTATTACCACCAATACCGGTGGCTCTTGGAATTGGAGAGCCTATGTTGCACAACCTGTTCCTTCTTCTTTCACATGTGGACCTCCAGATTGCAAGTGCCCTTTCAAGAGGAATTTTTTTGATATTATACGCAGTTCCTTTCATCCTCAAGAAATTTTCCAAATTCTTGTCCAGTTTGTTTTTCTTAACTTTGATTTCAAAAACCCCAATGTACTAAAAACTCTCTCATCCTCCACCGACCCCAATATCATTGTTTGACATAAATCAACAAGTTTGAAATATTCTAAAATCGAATCACGCAATATTTCACTCTGACCTAATCTTGTCCAAACTTTTTTTATTGATCTCGGTTCAAAGGCCTTCTCCTTGCCCATGGACTTATACTGGTTCCTCATAGCTATTGCAAAACTCCCACATTGCTTTCTAGGCTTATTTTCATTTAAAATTCCTTCTATTGTTTGCTCATTGTATGTTACATTTTTTGAAAACTGTTCGATCATGATTTTTACTTGATCATGAAAATATTTTGGGTTATCTCGGTTTACCCAAAATTGAGGATACACAGTACCCATGGCTTCAAGTATTTCATGTTGAGGGAATCTTTCACAAATCTTTGAGGAAAGAAATTTTGCAATTTCCTTCAAATTATCACTAACAGATTTAACAATGTCGTTAAAATCTTCCTCGTTAAGAAGTACTTATTTTCTAGAGTGCTTGGTTGTCTTACAATGGTAAATTGGTATCTCATATCCACGTACACAAATACATAAGTGCCCGCTTGCATTAAACTGTAAATATTAATTAGGATTATTCAAATCAGTAATTTTCTGCCACATCAAATAATTTGTGCCTTCTTGTGTTAGATCTAGATACAGATGATCGAGGGACAAGCATGTAAGTTTACGTAGATTGGAATATTCATAAATATACATAGTTCTATCTTGGGCTTTCTTCACAAGATTTTTCATCTCATACAACATGTGTAGAAGACAAGATAAATTCAAAGGTGTCTCTATATCGCTTAACCTATGTAAGAGGTCAGGAGCTTTGTCTACTGTGTTGTGATGCTCATACATCACTCTTATCAAGGATTGATATTCTGAAAGAACTTGTTGTGTTGGTCCATGTAGGGAGATCCATCCGATATCGACATCCTTGAGAATCTTGTTTCCAAGTGTTATTCCCTCACCAAAATGTTAAAATTCAAGGAAACGTTTGGGACTTCAGCAGAAGTATGCGTGGATCTTGTGAACTATATTTTCAACTTTTGATACTATAGGAAACTTGCTTACAATTTTAAATTCTAGATTCATTATGTGGGCCATGTAGTGAATGCCAAGCATGTATGGTGCACAAGTAGTTTGTAACTTTGTGCAAAGACCACTCCTTTGACCTTACATCATTGCAGCTCCATCAGCTCCTACACACACCAACTTTTTGGCAATTGTCAACTCATCCATACCTGCAATTTCATTCAAAGATTTCTTGACTAGTTCAAATAGATTTTGCGATGTTGAAATGTCCTTCATTTTATGAACACAAAGATGAGTTTGGCGAACATGTTGTTCTATAGTATACAAATGCATACAAACCCAAGAATTATTGTTTACCGCAGTAACTTCCTCTAAAGATAATACACTGGAATTTGACTCTTTTAATTTCTCCATTAAATCTTGTTTTTCCACTACAACAAGACAAGTCACCCATTCCCATCCAGCGTTTACTTGTAGGAGTTGAGAAAATACAACTTCACAAACCCCGAAGATCACCTGCATGCAAATAACCTATCACAAAAGAAGAGATGGAGACAAACAAGCAAGGGTTCTCTGAAAACTGAAAATGTATATATTAGAGAGAATGAGAGAATGAATTGATATGAAATACAATGGGATCAATCCTTATAAAAAGAGATCATGCAAACCCTAATAAAACCCTAATAGGAAAAACCCTAATAGAAGCCCTAATAGGATAACATTTAATAATTAATATAATTATTAAATGTCACATTATGCAAACTAACATGAAATCTTAATAAGGGAATAAAGGTAACTTAATCAACATAATTAAGTTAAAACATTTACTCTAACACCCCCCTTAAGATGAGCAATAGTGCAGCTACAAACAAATGCAAGAAAGCAAAGGTAACTACAATGCAAGAAGGAAAACATGGGTCCCGACAACTAGGCTAGATCAGGTACCCAAATACAACCAAATCTCTATAAAGAGGATAAATAGAGAAAACCTCATGGGAAAAATCTCTACTCCAAAAAGAGATGCAGAAGGCCAAAAAGAAGAACATCACTGAAGCAGAAGAAGTTGCAAATAATTGTCGAAAGATGACTGCTATGGTGCTGAAGAACCTCCGCTGAAGATAGGATGATCAAGAACAAGAAGAAAATAATCTACATAAGTTCCCATATGACACTACTCGAATCAGATGGCAAACAAAGGTAAACACCTAGAACGAAGATACAGATGGCACAAGAACCAATAGTCTGAAACACTGATCAACTGAGAATGGAAGATTCCTTCCAAGGAAAACCCAAGGAAGAATTAGCACGAACAATATAATAACCCCCCCATAATGTTGAACTAGGAGAGCCTGACAGATCCATGGAAATGATGTGAAACACCTTGTAGTGCATGAAGGAGAAAAAACATCTGAAAGTGCACAGGATAGCACCTACAACTGAAAAAGTGGTATGCAAAACAAAACACACATGCATGAGGCTAGAATCATATGGATCCATGGTCATCGTGGAGGGACACTCACCAGACAAACGTGTGATGGCAAACAAAGACAAACTACACAACCCCCCATGGTATGGATTCATTGTCGTCATGGAGGGATACTCATCGAACAAAGATGTGATGGCAAAACAAAGGCAAACTACACAACCCCTCATGGCACTTTATAATAATAGTGTGAGTACAAAATATGGCACAAACTTATGTGAAAAATCCCCAAAAGATGCATGTACAATAGTGTGGCACTTTATCTCAGTGCGTTTACATAAAAGATAGCCTACAAATGATGCTCAAAATGTCCTCAAAGGACAAAATACTAGAAATACATGAAGAACAGCCAAAAACAAAGCATCCCATGCAAACAAAATGTTTCCAAGAGCAAATATGTCCAGGTAATCCACTAGAGTGTGAAAAAATAAATAACTGAATAAAATATACCTAGAATGAAATCTGGAAAAATGGCATGGATGAAACTGAAGAGCTCTGAAATATGGTTCCAACCCCGCTGAGATTCTGAAAAATGGAGAAACTGATCAAAAGTTATGAGTTTGAGACTGAAAATAGCCCCTTTGTCTTCAACTGGCTGTAGAATGCACCAACAAAAAAAATAAGTGATGAGACCCACACCACTGGAAAGATGAGAAAACCAGCTTTCCGACGATATCTCGTTTGCCAAAAAATGATATCATATGCCCAAGTTATGGCCTCCAAAATAAATCAGCTCCAAAGAGGGAAAAAACCAGTGCTGGGTTAAATTTGACAGTCATACGGCCGTCGCAGCAAAATGACTGGATTAAATTTGACGGCCAAATGGCCATCACCGTAAAAGCGCGAGGGTTATCTGAAAACTGAAATTGTATATATCAGAGAGAATGAGAGAATGAATTAATATGAAATACAATGGGATCAATCCTTAGAAAAATGAGACCATGCAAACCCTAATAAAACCCTCATAGGAAAACCCTAATAGAAGCCCTAATAGGAAAATATTTAATAATTAATATAATTATTAAATATCACATTATGCAAACTAACATGAAATCTTAAGAAGAAAATAAAAGTAACTTAATCAACATAATTAAGTTAAAACCTTTACTCTAACACCCCCCTTAAGATGAGCAACAATGCAACTACAAACAAATGCAAGAAAGCAAAGGTAACTACAATGCAAGAAGGCAAACATGGGTCTTGGCAACTAGGCCAGATCAGGTACCCAAATACAACCAAATCTCTGTAAAGAGGAGTAATAGAGAAAACCTCATGATAAAAATCTCTACTCCAAAAAGAGATGCAGAAGGCGAAAAAGAAGAACATCACTGAAGCAGAAGAAGCTGCAAACAACTGTCAAAAGATGACTGCTATGGTGTTGAAGAACCTTCGTTGAAGATAGGATGATCAGGACCAAGAAGACAATAATTTGCATAAGTGCCCATATGACACTACTCGAATCAGATGGCAAACAAAGTCAAACACCTGGAACGAAGATACAGATGGCACAAGAACCAATAGTCTGAAACACTGATCAACTAAGAATGGAAGATTCCTTCCAAGGCAAAACCAAGGAAGAATTAGCATGAATAATATAATAACCCCCCCATAATGTTGAACTGGGAGAGCTTGACAGATCCATTAAAATGATGTGAAACACCTTGTAGTGCATGAAGGAGAAAAAACATCTGAAAGTGCACAAGATAGCACCTGCAATTGAAAAAGTGGTGTGCAAAACAAAGCACACATGCATGAGGTTGGAATCATATGGATCCATGGTCGTCATGGAGGGACACTCACCAGACAAAGGTGTGATGGCAAACAAACACAAACTACACAACCCCCCATGAAATGGATTCACTGTCGTCGTGGAGGGATACTCATCGAACAAAGATTTCATGGCAAAACAAAGGCAAACTACACAACCCCTCATGGCACTTTATAATAACAATGCGAGTACAAAATATTGCACAAACTTATGTGCAAAATCCCTAAAAGATGCATGTACAATAGTGTGGCACTTTATCTCAGTGCATTTACATAAAAGATAGCTTATAAATGATGCTCAAAATATCCTCAAAGGACAAAACGTTGGAAATACATGAAGAACAACAAAAAACGAAACATCCCATCTAAACAAAATGTTTCCAAGAGAAAATATGTCCAGGTAATCCACTAGAGTGTGAAAACATAAATAACTGAATAAAATATACCTGGAGTGAAATCTTGAAAAATGGCATGAATGAAACTGAAGAGCTCTAAAATACGGTTCTGACGCCGCTGAGATTGTGAAAAACGGAGAAACTGATCAAAAGTTATGAGCTTGAGACTTAAAATAGCCCCTTTGTCTTCAACTAGCTGTAGAATGCACCAATGGAAAAAAGAAGTGATGAGACCCACACCACCGGAAAGATGGGAAAACCAACTTTCTGACGATATCTCGTTTTCAAACAAATGATATCATATGCCCAAGTTACGGCCTCCAGAATAAATTAGCTCCAAAGAGGGAAAAAACTAGTGCTCGGTTAAATTTGACGGTCATATGATCGTCGCAGAAAAATGACTGGGTTAAATTTGACGGCCAAACGACTGTCACCGTAAAAGTGCGAGGGTTCTCTAAAAACTGAAATTGTATATATCAGAGAGAATGAGAGAATGAATTAATATGGAATATAATTGGATCAATCCTTATAAAAAGGAGATCATGCAAACCCTAATAAAACCCTAATAGGAAAACATTTAATAATTAATATACTTATTAAATGTCACATTATGCAAACTAACGTGAAATCTTAAGAAGGGAATAAAGGTAACTTAATCAACATAATTAAGTTAAAACCTTTACTCTAACACCCCCCTTAAGATGAGCAACAGTGCAGCTACAAACAAATGCAAGAAAGCAAAGGTAACTATAATGCAAGAAGGAAAACATGGGTCCCAACAACTAGACCAGATCAGGTACCCAAATACAACCAAATCTCTGTAAAGAGGAGAAATAGAGAAAACCTCATGGGAAAAAGCTCTACTCCAAAAAGAGATGCAGAAGGCCAAAAAGAAGAACATCACTGAAGCAGAAGAAGTTGCAATCAATTGTCGAAAGATGACTGCTATAGTGCTGAAGAACCTCCTCTGAAGATAGGATGATCAGGAACAAGAAGACAATAATCTACATAAGTGCCCATATGACACTACTCGAATCAGATGGCAAACAAAGGCAAACACCTAGAACGAAGATACAGATGGCACAAGAACTAATAGTCTGAAACACTGATCAACTGAGAGTGGAAGATTCCTTCCAAGGCGAAACCAAGGAAGAATTAGCACGAACAATATAATAACCCCCCCATAATGTTGAACTGGGAGAGCCTGAAAAATCCACTGAAATGATGTGAATCACCCTATAGTGCATGAAAGAGAAGAAGCATCTAAAAGTGTGCAAGATAGCACCTGCAACTAAAAAAGTGGTGTGAAAAACAAAGCACACATGCATGAGGCTGGAATCATATGGATCCATGGTCATCATGGAGGGACACTCACCAGACAAAGGTGTGATGGCAAACAAACATAAACTACACAACCCCTCATGGTATGGATTTACTGTCGTCGTGGAGGGATACTCACAGATAAAGATGTGATGGAAAAACAAAGGCAAACTACACAACCCCTCATGGCACTTTATAATAACAGTGCAAGTACAAAATATGGCACAAACATATGTGCAAAATCCCCAAAAGATGCATGTATAGTAGTGTGGCACTTTATCTCAGTGCGTTTACATAAAAGATAGCTTACAAATGATGTTCAAAATGTCCTCAAAGGACAAAACGCTGGAAATACATGAAGAATAGCCAAAAACGAAGCATCCCATGCAAACAAAATGTTTCCAAGAGAAAATATGTCCAGGTAATCCACTAGAGTGTGAAAACACAAATCACTGAATAAAATATACTTGGAGTGAAATCTGAAAAAATGGCATGGATGAAACTGAAGAGCTCTGAAATATGGTTTCAATGTCGCTGAGATTATGAAAAACGGAGAAAACTGATCAAAAATTATGAGTTTGAGACTGAAAATAGCCCCTTTGTCTTCAACTGGCTATAGAATGCATCAACGAAAAAAAGAAGTGATGAGACCCACACCACTAGAAAGACAAGAAAACCAGCTTTCCGACGATATCTCATTTGCCAAAAAATGATATTGTATGCCCAAGTTACGGCCTCCAGAATAAATCAGCTCCAAAGAGGGAAAAAATCAGTGCTCGATTAAATATGACGGTCATACGGCCGTCGCAGCAAAATGACTGGGTTAAATTTGATGGCCAACAAGCGTCACCGTAAAAGCGCGAGGGTTCTCTGAAAACTGAAAATGTATATATCAGAGAGAATGAGAGAATGAATTAATATGAAATACAATGGGATCAATCTTTATAAAAAAGAGATCATGCAAACCCTAATAAAACCCTAATAGGAAAAACCCTAATAGAAGCTCTAATAGGAAAATATTTAATAATTAATATAATTATTAAATGTCACATTATGCAAACTAACATGAAATCTTAATAAGGGAATAAAGGTAACTTAATTAGCATAATTAAGTTAAAACCTTTACTCTAACACCCCCCTTAAGATGAGCAACAATGCAGCTACAAACAAATGCAAGAAAGTAAAGGTAACTACAATACAAGAAGGCAAAAATGGGTCCCGACAACTAGGCCAGATCAAGTACCCAAATACAACCAATTCTCTGTAAAGAGGAGAAATAGAGAAAACCTTATGGGAAAAATCTCTACTCCAAAAAGAGATGCAGAAGGCCAAAAAGAAAAACATCACTGAAGCAGAAGAAGCTGCAAACAACTGTCGAAAGATGACTACTATGGTGCTGAAGAACCTTCGCTGAAGATAGGATGATCAGGAACAAGAAGACAATAATCTGCATAAGTGCCCATACGACACTACTCGAATCAGATGGCAAACAAAGGCAAACACCTGGAACAAAGATACAGATGGCACAAGAACCAATAGTCTGAAACACTGATCAACTAAAAATGGAAGATTCCTTCCAAGGAAAAACCAAGGAAGAATTAGCACGAACAATATAATAACCCCCCCATAATGTTGAACTAGGAGAGCCTGACAGATCCATGGAAATGATGTGAAACACCTTGTAGTGCATGAAGGAGAAAAAACATCTGAAAGTGCACAAGATAGCACTTACAACTGAAAAAGTGGTATGCAAAACAAAACACACATGCATGAGGCTGGAATCATATGGATCCATGGTCATCGTGGAGGGACACTCACCAGACAAAGGTGTGATGGCAAACAAAGACAAACTACACAACCCCCCATGGTATGGATTCATTGTCGTCATGGAGGGATACTCATCGAACAAAGATGTGATGGCAAAACAAAGGCAAACTACACAACCCCTCATGGCAGTTTATAATAACAGTGTGAGTACAAAATATGGCACAAACTTATGTGCAAAATCCCCAAAAGATGCATGTACAATAGTGTGGCACTTTATCTCAGTGCGTTTACATAAAAGATAGCTTACAAATGATGCTCAAAATATCCTCAAAGGACAAAACGTTGGAAATACATGAAGAATAGCCAGAAATGAAGTATCCCATGCAAAAAAAATGTTTCCAAGAGAAAATATGTCCAGGTAATCCACTAGAGTGTGAAAACACAAATAACTGAATAATATATACCTAGAGTGAAATCTAGAAAAATGGCATAGATGAAATTGAAAAGCTCTAAAATATGGTTCCAACGCCGCTGAGATTGCGAAAAACGGAGAAACTGATCAAAAATTATGAGCTTGAGACTGAAAATATCCCCTTTGTCTTCAACTAGTTATAGAATGCACCAACGGAAAAAAGAAGTGATGAGACCCACACCACTGGAAAGATGAGAAAACCAGCTTTTCGACGATATGTCGTTTGCCAAAAAATGGTATCGTATGCCCAAGTTACGGCATCCGGAATAAATCAGCTCCAAAGAGGGAAAAAACCAGTACTGGGTTAAATTTGATGGTCATACGGTCGTCGCAGCAAAATGACTGGGTTAAATTTCACGGCCAAACGACCGTCACCGTAAATGCACAACTGGGCTTATTTTACAAAAAAATAATTTTTTAAAAATAAAAAAACAAATAAAAGAAAATTACAAATTTTTTTTTTGAAATTTAAAAAAAAAAAAAAATTGTGTTGGGGGAGGCACGTGTTCCCACCTCCACCGCAACCCATGTGGGTGTGGGCTCCCTGCGCAGGGGACTGCGCAGGTATGGGCCTACATAGGTCTGCGCAGGTACGGACCTGTGTAGTACCTTGCGTAGGTACTTTATATACTGTCGGCCTGAGCAAGCCGTAAAAAGGCTTTTCCAATAGTTTTTTTTATTTTTTTAATTTTTTTTGTGATTTTTGTTGCGAGGAAGGTCGTACGGCCAAAATCTTAAAAAAAAAATTGGATCCCTAGTTGACTGTAACCAAAATCGATGATTTTATAGTTGATTTAGGGGTTTTTGGGCGCTACAAATTCAATGGCACTATCCGTTTGGGCCCAAAGTGAGCCTAAAATTAGGAGTATGCTAAATCCACAAGAAGAAACCTTAGAACCCTAGATCTGCTTTCAATGCAAAATAACTCAAAATAAGAACAAGCAGCTACAGATCTGAAGTTCTGATACCATGTTGAAGTTGAGAAGATACAACTTCATAGGAGCCCAGTGACCTCTGCAAGCAAATAACCTGTTATAAGGAGAAGCAAAGAGAAGCAACAAAGAGAATGCTCAAGAATGTGGAGCAATGTATTCACCCAAAATGTAAAATGAATAATAGATACAAAAGATAGTTTTCAACCACATATACGTGAAAACCCTAAAAAAGAAAACCCTAGGCTTGCACAATAATAATTAATAAAGTAATTAATTATTATGCACCTAATGTTAGCTTAAGTGAAAAAGAGGTAAAAGGGAATTTTAAGTAATTAAACAAATATTGTTTAATTAATAAAGTAAATAACCGATTACTCTAACATAGATCAGGTACCCAAATACAACCAAATCTCTGTAAAATGGAGAAATAGAGAAAACCTCATGGGAAAAAGCTCTACTCCTAAAAGAGATGCAAAAGGCCAAAAAGAAGAACATCACTGAACCAGAAGAAGCTGCAAACAATTGTTGAAAGATGACTGCTATGGTGCTGAAGAACCTCTGCTGAAGATAGGATGATCAGGAACAAGAAGACAATAATCTGCATAAGTGCCCATATGACACTATTTGAATCAGATGGCAAACAAAGGCAAACACCTGGAATGAAGATACATATGGCACAAGAACCAATAGTCTGAAACACTGATCAACTGAGAATGGAAGATTCCTTTCATGGAAAAACCAAGGAAGAATTAGCACACCACTTTTTCAGTTGCAGGTGCTATCTTGCGCACTTCTAGCTGTTTCTTCTCCTTCCTACACTACAGGGTGTTTCACATCATTTCAGTGGATCTGTCAGGCTCTCCCAGTTCAGCATTATGGGGGGGTTATTATATTGTTCATGCTAATTCTTCCTTGGTTTCGCCTTGGAAGGAATCTTCCATTCTCAGTTGATCATTGTTTCAGACTATTGGTTCTTGTGCCATCTATATCTTCGTTCCAGATGTTTTCCTTTGTTTTCAGATGTAGTGTCATATGGGCACTTATGCAGATTATTGTCTTCTTGTTCCTGATCATCCTATCTTCAGCGGAGGTTCTTCAGCACCATAGTAGTCATCTTTCGATAGTTGTTTACAGCTTCTTTTGCTTCAGTGATGTTCTTTTTTTTGGCCTTTTGCATCTCTTTTTGGAGTAGAGCTTTTTCCCATGAGGTTTTCTCTATTTCTCCTCTTTACAGAGATTTGGCTATATTTGGGTACCTGATCTGGCCTAGTTGTCGGGACCCATGTATGCCTTCTTGCATTGTAGTTACCTTTGCTTTCTTGCATTTGTTTGTAGCTGCATTGTTGCTCATCTTAAAGGGGGTGTTGGAGTAAAGGTCGTAGGAGTTGAGAAAATACAACTTCACAAACCCCGAAGATCACCTACATGCAAATAACTTGTCACAAAAAAAGAGATGGAGACAAACAAGCAAGGGTTCTCTGAAAATTGAAAATGTATATATCAAAGAGAATGAGAGAATAAATTGATATGAAATACAATGGAATCAATCCTTATAAAAAGGAGATCATGCAAACCCTAATAAAACCCTAATAGGAAAAACCCTAATAGAAGCCCTAATAGAAAAACATTTAATAATTAATATAATTATTAAATGTCACATTATGGAAACTAATGTGAAATCTTAAGAAGGGAATAAAGGTAACTTAATCGACATAATTAAGTTAAAACCTTTACTCTAACATTATTGACCAATGTGAGAAGGGAAAGTGGGGAACACTCAAACAAGATAATAAATCAAAATATTATGGGTAGTCTGTCATAAGATGCCCCCTAGAAAAAATATGAAAAACAACACTCATCTGAACAATTTTTGACAGATTTTTTGCTGTCATGGCTTTTCCAAAATGAGCCTCAAGTGTACCTTCACATTTTTTAATCTTCGACGTTCTATGTTTATGCTCCCCATAATCTTCGGCATACTTAACACGAAGACATTATTCCTTTGATTTTCATTGTACGACTGATTGTTCCTTTCCATCTATGATTTATTTTTTTGTAAACTTTGTCGATATGCTTTTCTATAGTGTCAAGCTTTAGCTGCATCATCTTGTCTCTTCCACATTTCCAACTACAAATATTAGATTTGACTTCTTTCTCCCTTTCAATTTCATTTTTGTTTGATACCCCCACTGGGTCAAAGAATGGGTACTTCGACAACCAACCAATTTGAAAATTCCTTGTCATTTCCCACTCACGTCCCAATTTTGCTTTGCCTTTTCTTTTCTTTCTACCAACATCATCCTCATCCAAATCAATTATTTCATTTTGGCTATCCAGGGTATCCCTTGGAACATCTTCTATGGTATTTCCATCCTCATTTGATACATTTTGATTTAACACAATGACAATCTCACCTTGAACATCCTGTGGTGGAAGAGTTGATGATGCAACTCCATCTTCAATAATATTTGGTGGAAGAGTTGATGGTGTAGCTCCACCTTGATCTGATGGATTATAAGCTTTTCCAATTCCAAAGTAAGACTGTATGGTACCTCCACATTTTGGGCATTTTGATGGCCTCCCTGTCTCTTCATTATCCTCCTACTCAGGAGTCTTACCCTTGCTGCTTGACATATTGATATCTCACTTCAAATAGAATCAAAACAAAAAATGTCTTCTTATTTAAGAAGGACAAACCGACAAAGAATATAGATCCCATTCCCTACTCAAAATTATGTTTAAGACTGAAGCAAGAATGGAAAATAGATAAATAAATCTTATTATTATAACTAATAACTAATAACAATACAAAGAAATGATCACTCACCTTTGAATCTACATTTTTGGGTTTCGCTGACTTCTGAATCGAGAAGTAGAACCTCAGAACTGAACAAAATGTGTAAAACCGAACAAAATGTGTAAGAACAAATAATAGTTTCAATTGTATTTATATCAATCCATATTTGGCGAATTCCATGGGATTTGGCAAATCTCGCATACTTATACAATACCTTGTAATTTTCAAGGCGAAATAGGTCCTCATAAGCAACTATTTATAAATTTTAATTGGCAAAATGGGTCTTCACAAGTAATTATTTGTAAATTTTAATTGGAAAAATGGGTCCTCATATAATGGTGTTTTAATAGTATTGGCGAATATGTTGGTGTTTTAATACATGCTCCCTGAGATTCCAGGAAAAAGTATTAATCGGTCCATTGGAAACACATAGTTTGTTATGGCGAATTTATTGCCTAAACATGCCTCATAAAAAAAACTACTGGCGAATGGACATGCATTGGACCGATAGTTCATGAAATCCTAGCGATTTGAACACCTTGCTGGATATGGTAAATTTGTCAATTTCGATATGCCCGATTCCTAGAATTTGCCAATTGGCGAAGATTCGCCACTAAATTTATCCCTACATCAAACTGCCAAGGGGACTAAAGAATGTGCCTATGCGTATGGAAGTACGAATCCACAAATTTACTCCATATTTTTCCTCAATATCCAACATCATTTAGGAACAATCACCAAATTTCTTTGACACTATTGTGCCAACCTCCTTGCAACCCTTCCCAAATTCAGATATGACATACACATTGCTTCAATGCAACCTCCTTACCCACTAATCCACGTTCCAATTTGTATAAATGACTAGATTTAAATTTTGGTTTCCCATATCCTTAAAATCATACCCCCTATCAAGTTCTCTGCCAACTTCAACAAATTCGCCTTTCCATAATGGCCCATTTTGTGTTCTTCCATACAAATCATAACTCTTAATATCCTCACAAAAATATAAATAATCCTCACCATATAAACTTCACACTATTCAACCTATCAACCGAATGTAAAGTCATGCCTTCACAAAAATCTAAATCTTTTACCTCTTCCTGTAGCTCTATTGCAACTTCATTATCACAGGTTGTCACCATTCTTTTTATTATTCTCAGCTGATCCATTTAGCTTCGTGTTTTCATTAACATATTGCTCCATCATCTTAATTGCACACTCACAAAAATCCACTCTAGCTGATCAAAATACTTGGAAAAGGAAAATACAACATCATTATCTCTTAGCCCTTTACATAAGACAACACCTTCACTTTCATTCCCTTTGAACCCTTTTCTATTTGTTGGATCTTCATAAATTCTTCCACCTTCAATCTTTATTGGTGCAACTTATGTAGCTATTGCAAAATCATTTGTGCCTTCTTCATTTTCTATCACTTTTTCTCCATTCTCCATGCCTCCATTACCCCAAGCTTCGGTTGCCCATTCTTCCTTTCCAGCTTTCTCACCTAAACCATTCCAATGGTCCATCTTACATCCATATTTACTCTTTCTAAGCTTCCCAATCTTTTTTTTTTTGTGTTCCTTCTTCTTCTTGTATCTATTCTTCCTCAATTCTTTCTCATCTACAAGTCTCCACACTTCCATCTCATACTCATAAATTTTATTCAAAGCCTCAAAAGCTTCATCATCCAAATGAGATTGCTTATTGTTTACCTTTTAGGGACAAAATTTCTTTTTCCTAAATTCTTGTGCATGTTCTCGACCTTTATCTTATTTCTCATCCTCTACTATGACTCCTTGTTTGTTGGTCTGGTTCTCTTCTTCACAACTCCAACTTTTGAGAATTGTCTTCTCATCAACATAATTGTTTGTTGTTTCTTGCTTTACCACCCACACTTTATTACTAGACTATTGTCTCCTCATTTTTGCACTTGTTCATCTCAATCCATGCTCTATTTTCAGCCTCAAGTTATCTTCCTTGGGCCTCCTTGCTGGCCAACTCTTCCTAAATTTTGGGTTCCACCTTTTCTCCAGCATATACTCCATACCTTACATCTTCTTTCTTGTACAAATATTATTTAGAGCATCTTCTTATTTTCACCTTAACTATTTCTCTTCAATAACTGATTTCCTTTTCCAACTTGGAACTATATACCTATGATTAATTAAATTCCTTTCCTCTTTCTCATCCACATTATTTCTTCAATGGAAATGATCAAAACTAACATTCTTTTTAATTTCACTTTCATAACCAAAATCAGTATTGTAACTTCCTGTTACGTGTTGTCCTGAATTTCTTTCATCTTTGGCTTCCTCACCTCCACACTTCTCTTAATAGGCATCTTTCCATACTTCTACATCTTCCAAAGTATCGTGAGATTTTGGAGTTTCATCCTCATAGCCTTCATCAAACTGCAAAACTTCAATATCATCCTCTTCTTCATTCTCAGGTGCCTTGTCACATACAACTACTACAATATTTTATTGAAATTCTATTGCAACTAATCTCCTCTCATTCTAAACATTAATATTTTCTTCAGGTGCTTCTCTTTCCCCTTCTCTTGTCATCTTTAAGGTATCTTTCTTGACCTTCCTCATACTTGCATTCACATTCTTAAACATACCATTAGTAAATAAATCAAGAGATTAAGTTTTCTCCTTGAGTTCCTCCAATCTGAACACTTCTCTCTCCTCATCACTATTTTCTTCAAGTGCTCTTTTCTTCACTTCCTCTTTTCTCCTTTTCTTCAAGTCCTTTATTACGAAAACTTCTTTCACCACTTTTGGTGAACGTTGCTCACTTGGAAACTCTCTGTTATCCCAACTTCTATGGGTTCCTCCTATATACTTGACTTCCTTCATATTTTCTACAATCACAACAATGTTAGGGATATAGTTATTTTCCAATGCATTCATATGATCTAGAATCATTTGCAATTTCTCATAGAAATTTCTTCTTTCCATTTCATCCCAATACTTATCCCAAGATGGAATTATTATGAGTCTTTTGACAACAATCCCCATCCTCTCCGTTGTTGCAATCATTTACACTTACTCATAAATAGGAACTCAAACTTATTCTCTCTCCTACCTACAAGTCCTTGTGTAGGTTTCCTCTTATTCAACAATCTATCAAGCCCTCAAAACCTTCCCGTTCTAATACCTCACCTAGGGCTTCCTTTCCTTTCTTCTCTGCCCAGTCTATTGGCAACCAGGTTCTCCACAACCTTTCAATTTGCAACATACATTAAACTGAAACACTCATATAATTCCATCACATTCAACATTCTCTACCCAGATCTTTTGGGCTCTAATACCAAAATGATGACATCCTAATCAATTTGGATCTCATGCAACCAAAGAAGAAAATTAGCACCAGTAATTAGTCCAATTAACCAAAGTAAATTTTAGATTGATTTTTTTAGGAAGTTTGTTTGATTCATATTCATAGGCATAGAAAAAACCATAGATTCATGCTTTAATTGAATCATAAGAATCATAACCTCATCCATTGACAAGGAAAATATAGTGCATTAGGCAACAATGAAAAGAACAAAGTTGAACTGGTATGTTTGGAAAACTGGTAATCACCCATTGCAAAATTTCAAACCCTCTCTTACCAAGGTGATAGACTCTCTTCTCACATTCAATAAAAAATAACAAATAACAGGACATGGATACTCGACACCAATGCAAGAAAATAGAACTTCATTGTATTTTTATTGATGAAAATAGATAAAGATTCACAAGAATCGATTTCACTACCTACAACTCACACTCTAATATCAAAGGCTGATACTAGACAAGGCAACCTCTGCACACATAGATTCTTGTTTCTAGACATAACATCCTTCCAAGAATCGACTTCTTCTTCCTCAAAACTGTTGCAAATTTATTTCATTGGCTTCACACTAATTTGTTATCATTTTATTTCTCTTCAAATTACGTCCATTTCTCCTTGCACTAGCATAGCTCTCACATTGCATCAATCTCCCTTCCACTGGTAGAGCCATCAATATCCAAATTGAGTCGATGCCTTATGAATGATTTTTCCTTGTCTCCCAAGGACAGTGCATCCTCACCCTCTTGGTTTCATGCTAAAAAATAGTCAACGTTAGGATCCCTTGCACAAACCAAAATCCTCTCCTCAAAATAGTTATTTTTTTCTTTGTAACATCTCCCACTATGCGATATTATCTTGATCCACATAGAAATTCACCACCTATCACAAGACTACAAGGCCATAAGACTCGACAAGCAAAACCAAAACTCCACCACTACCACACAAATTACAAAAATAAAAACAACTGAGAAAATAAAATCAAATTGGGATTGATGCTATTGCATCTAGGGAATAGACCCTAGCAAGTGGTCTACATCTCACTAGCTGAATAGTCATGTCAGCCATTTCTTCGATTTTTATCATTAAACTCTTAGTTTTTTAGTTTTTCCCCTCAATTTCTATATCATTCTTCATTCCATAAATTTTAAGCCAAGGGTAAGAAGAGTAGGGTTTCCATGTGTTCTTGGAGAATCATTGTGTTTATTAGGTTTTGGTTTTTTCTTATTTAAGTTTCTATGATGGCCAACTGAGCCAATTTTTCCAAACTTTCTCCTTTTTTATAAGGATTCAATTGATTTTCCAAATTAACCTTGTTGTCCAACCCTATTTATTTTTTGGTACCTTTTTAATTGTTCTTCTAATTCTTATAATTATTAAATAGCTTCTTGCAACACATTAACTTATTCTTTATCTTTTAGAAGCAATTCATTTTCATCCTTCAAAAATAAGTCTTCATTAGAATCAGTTGGGGAAAAAAGTGTAAGGCCACTCGATCAAATCTCTATAATGCATCTAGGAATCTTCTAGTGGTTGGTAACAAAGTACCTTATGGAATGGAATTCATAAACTTCATGATAGATTTAACTATGATTAAGCTTAATGATAATGTTGATTATTAGAATGACCTACCATGAAGATTTTGTGAGATATTTGGTCTTATTAACAAGATAACATAAGTGTGCAGAAAATGATTTGAGTTTAGATTTGGGGACCATGGCAGGCACCTTGGTAGAAAACCCCTAGTAGTGTGCTAAAATAATCAATCTAAGAGGTATGATAAGTGCATGTATAGATCTTTCAAAAAAATTATGATGTAAAAATATTATAATTTCTCTATATTATATATATATATATGGTTTAGAGAATCAAATCTATAACTTGGGCTATGTATTCATTTGCATTTTTGAATAGTAAATATTTTATAGATTCTTCCATATCTCTTCCATTTTAATATATTCATTATATTTTTAATGGATTTTTTTCTTACCTCTGATAGTAGGAAGACTCTTTGTAGGTTATGTAGCATTATTCTTCTCCCTGGTAATCATGTATGGAATATAATCACCATGTAAAATGTAAAATCACGATAATAATCCCTCTCAAGTAATTGATTTTTGTAACTAATTTTCCTATCTATTTACGAGAAATTCCATGTCTTGTTCAATCGTTCTTGACTACCTATTACTAGATTTATTGGAATTTAACCTTATTCTTGAACAAAATATAATAAAATAATAATGACTATTCTATTCTCACAAATCTTAGGTTAGTAGAAAAGCATGAGATAAGCTTAGTTGTGCTAAATATTTTAAGAAGTTTGAAAATATAAAACCTAGAGATGGCCAAACATTTTATTGAAATATCTTCAAATAATTATTAAATCATGAATTGAGTTCATGCATCCTTCATATTAAAGTACAATAGTCCACTTGACCATATTTAACTAAATACCAGGTTCACACTAATTAAATTACGAATTTTCACTTACAATTTATATGCAATGGAAAGTGCATGTGCAAAATGATTCACTGGTCATCATTGACATATAAAATATGGGGATACATTAATGTAAATAAAATAAAATAAAAATTAAATGCTTTGTGTAAATAGCCAAGACTAAATGGATAGACCAATGAATCAATATAATATCCAAATTAAACTTGTCTTTTCTAAACAGTTGATAACCAATATTTAAAAGATACAATGGAATTTTAATTAATCTATAAACCTAGAGCAATGCAGGTTCTACCTTCTATGTACACAATTAATTGGTTGTAATTTTTACATATAAGAGCTTTTCAAAGACAAATGATATTAAATTTGTACACAAATATATCAAATATTAAGTGTGTAGTATTAGAAAATAATATAGAGATGGCAAGTATCATGTGATAAGTGGATAATAGGTATTGTGACATGCTAAAAGTATTGGTAAAGTAAATTAAATTTTAGTATGTGAGTAGATATACTATAAAAGGTTTGCAAAGGTAGGAATCAAGATAGTGATAACAATTATTTGGTGGTAAGGAGAGAAGAATCCATTAGGAGTATTAGTCGTCATGCAAAGCATTTTCATAATATAAGAAAACCTGTGCCATTGATTGGGGGAAAATCATGATGGTCAAACTTGTTTTGATCTTATTTAATAATGTCTACAATAATAATGGTGGAAGTAGATATTTCAGGGTAAATGTAGAAATTATGCCTGGTGTGTGTGTAGAGGGTTCATTTATGAAGCCATGGCATGCCACACTTGGTGTTAGTTTAATCTTCTTGAGAAGAGTGTATAGACCAAAGGAAGTGCACAACCAAACCAATTGAGGAAGATGTGTACACCAGACAATACATATGCAGTTACTATCCACATTCTAGCACAAATTCATGAATCCACACTCTATCACTATCTTCTTCAAACCATTTCTCTACCTCCAATGATGGAAATCCCTCGATGAAAAATTTATCTACCTCTTTCCCTCAGTAACAACTGGTCTATAGAAAATACACTTACTTCACTTCATTCAAATACTTGGATTACACATTCAAATCATTTTTTCTTTCTTTCATGTTAACAAGACTCCATTCATGGGATGCTCCATTGAATTTCCCCCTCTAACTCTCAATTTTTATCTTAAAAACAACAAATTCTTGTACCTTCCTCCCACCCCTGTTCATCTCCATCCCCTTTTATTTTTCCGTACACATCATATTTGTGTATATATTATAATTTATTTTTGGGCTTCCCAAGAGGATAAATTCCATACCTTATAAATGCACTCTCATCCATTGTACGCCCCACCTTGCCTCATTTACTCTCCATTAAAACTCATATCGCCCCTACACACTTCTTAGATTCCACTTCCCGGTCAATGGTTTCTTTGTGACACTTCTCTCCCATTCACAATTAATTTCCCCACCACTTATTTATTAGATATCCTTGGGTAGAGAGATGACCAAGTTGATGTGACTAGATAAGAGTGGATAAAATTGGTAGGTGAGATGACTTTATTTTAAATTGAAATTATATATTGAATTTCAGAAACATTTACTAATCAATCCAGTATGCAGGTGGTCATTAAATCACCCCACTGAGTCTCTCACATGCCAAGGCAAGTCAGATTCACAAAGATGGCCATGAGCCATCAATGTTGAGTTTCTCTAATCATTCATTAGTAAATGTGGGTGTTGTAGAGGTTGACACTATGAACTAGCCACACACAAGATCTAAGTGAATACCCAAAGCCTAAATTCCACAATTCATGTGTACATTGATGCAATTATTTTTTTGTCATGATCAAATTAATGCTATCCTTCTTTTCCATTCTCCTCGGGAAATAACCTTACACACATCAGTTGATGTTTTCTATTCAAGGTTATTGTAAAAGCATCATCTAAGGGTGAGGAATGAGGAGGTAAGATTATATGGGTATGTAGAGTTGAACATGCTCCCTGCATTGATTTATGATTTCCCTATCACCCTAGGTCAAATTGGTGCACATCTAATTACCTATCCAAAGGAAGGAAAAAACAAAAAAAACAAAATATTTCTTGCAAAAAAGATAACAAGTGAAGGAACCATTGCACTCTATCATTTTACCTTTGCTCTTCCTTTTTAATATGAAAAGAAAAAGTAAACTTCATTACCTCAATAACAATAATCATGTAAAGACATAAATTAATTATTATTCCAGTACTTTATTTTTTTGATTGATTAAGTAGGGGAAGGGCGTTGATCCCTTACAAAAATAACAAAATACTCATCTCCACAATGGAACCAATCAAAAACACATCAACCAACACTAACAAAATCAAAACATATGCATCTATCTAATAGCTAGTAAAGTTTTAACCAAACCATATTATCATTCACCCATAAAACTAAATAAAGTAGGTATATCCTATCATAAGTTCTTAGCAAGTCAATAGTCCTTGGATCAAAAGTATAATGTAAATTAACATAGTTTAGGCTTATCAAGCCATTATCCAAAACTAACCTAAGAAGGATACCAAAAAACCTTTTAACATAAGACATGAAAAATAAAAACCAGGCACAAAATATAGGACTAAGCTTCCTCAATTAGGATCCAATCCATCTTTAGGTCTCCCACCATTTCCTCAAGGCTATCATTGGTCTCCATCTTCCTGGATCGATTGAATTCATCATATTTTTCTCTGTTTCTTTTTGGTCTTGCCCTATCTAGATATAGTAGTCATCACCACCCTTTTCATTACACCATCCATAACCCTACAGATGTTTCTTATTGCCTCCTCAATAACTTGAAATCTATTTGACTTATCTTCTTCCTACAACATCCTTTCGAGTAGATCCATCCTTTCCATTCTTCACTTAATAGAATTCGCTTCCTTTTCTTTCATATTATCAGCATTACAAGGGGTCTCGGTATTAATTACAATATCCTCCAAGTTAATATGAGTTTCATTCATGTTCTTTGTATCTTCAACCATGTTTTTCTCCTCTTCCACAACATGCTTTTCCCCTTGTTGATTGTTTCCAACCTCCCCTTCTTGACTCGAATCCACTACTTTATTTTTTAACATATAACTTACCCTTTAATTAACACAACAATGACACGATAATGACATATAGTCAAAAAATTAACAAATCATTATTAATATTATTATTCATAGTTAATAGTAATGTTGGTGCTAATGTTGACATTCTGATTAGTGATTAGCCTATAACACTTGGATTATTCACAATATTAACTTAAGTTTGAGGTCATTATTTACATGAAAGCTAATGTTATTATTAATATCCATTTTTTGGGGGATAAAGGATACAATGGTGATAATAATACTAATTTTAATAAATCTTTATTCATAATAATAGCAATGACGAAATTGAATCCTTGCTCTAATATAGGGGATGTTATCATATATCCACAAAAATAATTATTACAATGATATAAACATGAATACCATTATTAACTCTGGAGATATCACTATTAATTTTTTTAGTGATAATAAAATATCTTGAACCCAATACCGTTAGTTATATTACTAGTATTAATAGTAGAACTGTCGTTAGTAATATGGTTATTATTAACATAAATCTCAATGTCTACTTTTAATGTTTAATATTAATATGAATACCTATTATGACTAATATCATTATGAAATTTTAGTCATCGGAATTATAGGGCATTTGATGCATCAAGATTCTATAGTTTTTTGTTATTTTCTATTAAAAATACTTATGGTTCATTACGAGCCTATTTAATGTTTATGTATCAATTCAAATTTAGTTTGTTAAAAATCACTTGAAGACTTTTTCAGTGGTGCTTTCCACCTACTGAGTTTTAGGATTCTGGTAAACAAGTTTTTGTATAATTATGTAATCTTCAGAATAAAAAATCAACTAGAGAATATTGTTATGTTGTCGTAATGAATCTTTGAGCTATGTTTTTTGTATTACTCTGTTAATATGAATAAAGTGAATCTTGTTTATCCTATTTTATTTAGCTAAGTATTGAGAATGGAATAAGTCTGGATGGAGTAGTTATGAAGTTATCAGTTTATGTGACTTGAGTTAGATACAGAGGAACCCACGAGTTGGCCACTCGAGGGATTGTAGGAATAGATAGATAAGTATTTTACCTCTAGAGTTTTTGTTATTTATATTCTATAGATGATGAAGTGTGAAGTCTAGTTTTCTTTTAGTTTGTTAGTTAAAGTTTTGGTGCACCTTTTCTCTCTCTTAAGTTTCAAGTTGACAAGTCATTTTTTGTTAGCTATTAAGGTTGATAATTTTTTATTGGTTAGATGTTTCATAGTTTCTTTACCTATTTTCTTATTTCAGTAATTTATACATTTACTAGTTTAATAATTTTGATGCTTTCTAGTTTAGTCGATATTCGTTTTAGACTAATAATTTCTTGCTTTTTAGTTTAGTCATTTCAAAGCTTTCTAGTTTAATGGCCTTTTATTTAAGTCTTGTTTCAGTTGTTTCATTCATTGAAAAAATCTAAGGGAGAGATAGTCAAGAAGTGTCCTATTGCATATAGCCTTGAACATTGCCTGGTCAATAATTAATGTATTTTTCAACTAAAGAGATAGGTATAACAACAACCTATCACTTTTTGGTGACATTTTTAGGGACATTTCTTTTTCAAGTGTTAGTAGGAGATACCTTGAATAACTCTTTTGGAAAAAAAATAGTCCTTTGGCTTCCTTTTCTGCATGGTCAGGAAAAGAGGCCCCCATGGAAGATTCATACCAAACCTCCCCCAACCGACGTACCAACCACAAGTGGGGAAGAAGAAATCTCAACTCAAGAAATCTCTAAAGAATTGATTGACCTAGATCAACCTGAGACCTTCCTGTATACTCCAGAAATAAGACCTATAGTTGTAGAGGAGCATATTCCTCTCCAAACTCTTGAACCTCACCCATTTGAGAATTTTTTTGAAGAGGAATGAATTCCCTTCGATAATATGGGTGATTGTGATCATAACCAAAGAAATGCCAGTGTTGATGCCCCACCAACACCATGAAAGTTTATTTATCCTATCACTATCGACGTAGATGACGATATAAACATGAAAAAAAATTCCCCAACTTTCTTGCCAACCTTTCGAGGTTTGTCTTTTGAGGACCCTGACCAATTTCTCTTTGATTTTAAGGTCTTGTGTCAAACATATGACTACAAGAATGATAACCAAAAACTTAAGCTTTTCCCCTCGACTCTGAAGGACTCAACAATGCATTGATTCATGGGGCTAGCCTCGAGATCCATAACCTATTGGGATTACATGGAAAGTGTTTTTTCTGGACAAGTACAAAAGTTACTATCATGTGAGTGATAGGAAGGAGGAGCTGTCCAAACTAAGACAGAATGAAGACAAGGGCTTAGAAGATTACCTAGATAGAAATTTCTCTTCTTATCTAAATGATGTGGTGAAGAAGCCATAAGTATTGAGATTTTAAAGACCATATTTCTCAAAGGACATGATGATGATGCTCAGAGGAGCTTGGATTTAATGGGCAAAGGGGATGTGTCTCAACTGAACCTTGGTCAAATCACTGAGTTATGTCATAACTTCTCTTGTACTCCAGGAGGGATATAGAAGTCTACTCTTTTCAAAGGGTCCAATGAGATATGAAAACTATGTGAGGAAAAAGCGAACCTTAAGACTATCATTTTGGTTCAGTTGAATACCATGTTGGATGGAATACAGGCTAAAACATGAAATCCTAAGACCTTATCCATCTACTTCCCTAGGTGTCAAAATAAACATCTGTTAAGGGAATTTCCTTTGGAAAAAGTCGACAAAGTTGTTATTTGTTAGGTTTGTGATAAGGACCATCCCACTGACTAGTGTGAGATTTTGAATGCCATAAAGCACTCCAATAAAAGAACAAACCTGGTGGAGGAAGAAGTCAAATTTTTAAATCAAAGAACCGAGGGAAATTTTTCCTATGGAAAAATTTCAAACCCTGCTTGGAGACCATAGAACAACTAGAATAACAATCAATGGGCAGCACCTTAGCCTCAACTTCCACCTCAAGTACCTCCTAATTGGGGAACTTACCCTTGGGGGTAACCTGAATGGGAAAACAAGTCATGGGGAAATTATCAATGGCACATTCACCCTCAACATCATTGGTATCCCTAAAAATCTTCTCCTCCATGGAACCAACCCCAGAATCAATTTTAAACTGGCCCCAAGAGAGGACCCAATCAACAACAGAATCTCCTACAACCTCCCTAGAATAATCAAACAAATGAGCAAGTTAATCAACCACAACTTCTAACGCAACCGACCCTGAATCCAAAGAACAACTGCTAGAATTCCCTACTGTATTCTACTGAACAGGATAATGTAAATAGAATGAACACCATACATTGTGGAAACCTACAATTGAGATCTAGAAAAAAAATTCAATCGTCGACCATTGTTGAGATATTGGATGAACCTATTAAGAAATCTACTGAGCCCACACAAAAAACTTCCATAACTAATGAACTAGCTCTAAAAATTACTCAAGACAAAAATATTCCCCCATCTCCAGCTAGAGCTTTCGGCCTACCTGAAGAAGGGGAGGGTCAGTCTCCAACTGAAATTGTGAATAATTCACTTGCCAAAAATAAAACACAAGCGCCTTTTTCAAAGTGTCTTAAACCAACAACTACGAGAGTTGCTCTGGAAATGTCCTTGTCCACTAAAATTGTGTTGATTCAAGAAATCAAACAGTTGAAAATCGAGGTTCCTTTACTACAAGCCATCAAGGACATTCCAGAGCTAAACCAACTGATTAAACACTTGTGTGTCAAGACTTTGGGAAGGTGTCCAAAGAAAATAAACACTGTCCACATAAAACATTATTTAGCTGACTTCTTGGCTGGGAAGACCACTACTCCAAAATATGATGATCCAAGTAGTACACTAATAATAGTCACAATTAATGAAGTAGAAATACCTAATGCATTAGTCTATTTGGGAGTAGCCATTAATGTAGAACAATGAATTGTATGGGGACATCATATCTTTGTTGATGGAATAAAATTCGATCCAAAGAAAATTGAAGTAATAAAAATGGTCACCCCAAAAACCTAGACCGATGTTAGAAGTTTCTTAGGGCATGCTGGATACTACAAAAGGTTTATAGAAAACTTCAGCAAAATTGTGGCTCCTATGTTTTCTCTTCTTCAAAAGAATGTGGAGTTTATTTGGACACCTGAGTGTCAGTCATCATTCGAAATTATCAAGGAGAAGCTTATCTCAGATCATGTCCTTCATGGACCTAACTAGAACTTACCATTCCATATTTATTTTGATGCATCTGATTATGCTATTGGAGCAGTCTTAGGATAGGAAGATGAGAACGGAGGAAAGTATGCTATATACTTCATTTGTAAGAATCTGACTCCAACTGAAAGAAATTACACAAAAATGGAGAAAGAATTATTAGTTGTAATTCATGCAATTAATAAATTTTGACACTACATTATAGGATATAAAGCAACAGTGTATACAGATCATTCGACCATAAAATACCTAATGAATAAACCTATAATGAATGGGAGGATAGGAATATGGTTGTTGCTTCTTCAAGAATTCAACGTGACAATTGTTGATAAACTAGGAAAATTCAATGCAGTCACAATTTTTTTTATCTTGAATTAAACAAGATGATGGTGAATGTGCTGTGGTACTAGATGAGTTCCCAAATGAGAATATGTTCGCTATCTCTACTAAAACACCCTAGTTTGTCGATATTGCCAATTATTTGGCTACCTTATAAGTACTACCTTTTTTCATGACTAAACAAAATAGATGCCTTGTAAGAGAAAGCATTCCTTTCAAATAGATTAATGGGATCCTATTCAAATTCATACCTAATATGGTTCTATGACAATGTGTTAGGGAAAATGAAACCTATAGTATCTTAAGAGCTTGTCATGATGATATTTCTGCAGGACATTATTCTGCAAAGAGAACCTCCCATAAGATCTTAGGCGTGGGTTACTACTGGCCCTCTATGCATAAGGATGTCAAGAAATATGTCCATCACTATGATGAATGTCAAAGGGTAGGGAGACCAACAAAATCTAATGAAATTCCCCTTCAACCCCAAGTAATCCTTGAACCATTTGAAAACTGGGGATTGGAATTCATCGGTCCAATAGATCCAACCTCACAAGGGAAGGAGTACATTTTGGTTTGCATCGATTATCTAACTAATTGGGCAGAAGTTCAAGATCTGTGAGTTATTAGGGAGGAGGAGGTGGTTGATTTTCTCTACAATAAAATTTTCCTCAGGTTTGGAGCTCCTAGGATGATTGTTATAGACCAAGGTCCTCAATTCATGTCCAAAGTTCTATTAGCTTTCACCGACCATTTCCAAGTTAGTCATAATAAATCATCGCCCTACCACCCTCAAGAAAATGGTCAAATGGAAGTGACTAATAGGGAGCTCAAAAACATCTTAACAAAAATTGTGTCATAAGGAAGAAAAGATTGGGATAGGAAACTACCTGAAGCCATCTAGGATTATAACACAACATGGAAGTCAACTACTAGTTTTAGTTCATATGAGTTGGTCTTTGAGAAGAAGCCTCTCTTTACATTGAATTTAAACTCCAAACATTTCAAACAACCATGGAGTTGGGAATAGATCTTAAATGCACCCAAGTAGAAATATTCTTGCAGCTTAGCGAATTGGATGAGCTTTACTTAGAGGTTTTCCATCAAACTCCATTGTTGGTGATATTTTCAAAATCTCAACAATAGATATCTGGGTTGGTGTCTTCTTGAGCTGATCAAGAAGACTATAATATGTGATATTATCCTTTGATGGTATTCATGGTGGTAATGGATCCCCTTGTATAGTGACCTTCCCTCGTCTTTTGGTGACTCGAAACTCGAGATCACTTCCTTGGATTGTGATGACAGATACATGATTATCGGATGAATTTGTATTCCCTATGACATTTTCATAGACATGTGTAACCTAGTTATACACTTTCCCTTTCCCTTATCATTTCCTTGTGTATGGTTTGACATTGGGTTTTTGTATATTCTGAGGTCTTTATTTATTGAAGTTCCTACTTGTTGATCCACATTTATTTCTCCATGGTCTATAAGGTTTTGAGTTTCATGCAACTAGATGTTTTATGACCTTTGATACGATGATATTTACAAAAGAAATCTTTTCACCATGGGGGGTTAACTTGAGGTTTGGGATAATGATGAAAATCCATTATTTTGATAAGATTATTTTGATCTAACTTATGTAAGATGCTCTCAATAGGTTCTCCCAAAGGAGTTCGACTTATTTTTCAGGAATAGGCCATTTGCATTTGCTAGCTTTGTGTCTCCAATGTTGTAAAAATGTAGCAAAAGGTTCTCCTCTATTTTGTTTGAATGTGTAAATATCTTCCAACATTATGTCGACATCAATTTTATATAAGAAATGTGTATGGAATTGGTCAATTATTTCCTAAAACATTCTAATCCCTTGAGGGAGGTGTGGGAGCCATTCTATTTCCAAACCACTCAAACTTCTTGGGAATAGTCTCATTAGATATGAATCATTATAAGAGACTTCCATACAATGATGGTGGTAATTGCTAAATCATGTTGTGTATAAAGGATTCAATCCCTTTTGGACGATTCCTTAAAGCATTTTTGGAAAAACCTTGATCATGTGATTGTGATTTTGTTTCAAGTGGTTTCTCGTTCAATTAGTTTACATAAAAATTTGATGGAAGTTTTGCACCCATTTGTGCAAATTTGATCATATATTGTGTAGTTCTTATTTCATTATCACTTCCATTGCATGAAGAAAATATGGACTTTGTCTCTATTGGAATGTGATGTTGATTTTTATCATTAATGGTTGTCATTGATGTCAACATATCTTGGTTAATGTTTAAGGTTTGGTTGTGATGCTTTGGTGATTCAGATTGGCATGCTTTGGATGGTGTGTTGTGACGATCTATCTTTGGTCATGCTTGTCTTGGTCCCATTCATTTTACAATATAATGAGATACACTCTTATGGGTCTGGACTATTCTGAAAAGTGGTTAGTGTGTCCTGGAACATTGTTTGCACTGTAATGTGTATATCTTATTCCTTGGTTCCAGATATCATGAGTAATATGTAGCATGTTGATTTATGTGAGGAGCTTTTGCATGGTCCACATTTCATTCCCTTTCATCACAAGAATATTTTTGTGGTGACCTAATTCAAATTGTTTTTGGCCGCCTTAAGAGTTTATGGAAGCATGAAATAGAATTGTGTTTGGCTGACTTAGGAAGATTATGAAGGCATGAAATGGTATAAGTAAAATTTGATTATGTTTGATGAAAGTAAGTGTGGTGAATGCGAATCTAAAAAATCCAGACATTGTGTGAAATTATACAAGAGACAGTAGATAGTGAGTTTCTTCAGGTGTGACTATTGGTGATAGTTATTTCTGTGGTGGATTCATTTTCATCATTCTTATGGCAGTGAGCCATTTTCTATAGGTAGTGAGCCTTTCTCTTTCGGCAGTGAACCTTTCTCTTTTGGTAGTGAGCCCCTTTTTATCTTTGGTTGTAATAGTCAAGCAGTGCTCCTACTGACAATAAGCCTTACCTGTAGTGAGCACTTTAGCAGTGAACCCTTGTAAAAATTACCTTAATCGGTGTCACCTTAATTAGTGTTTTATAATTAAGAATTAGCATTCTCTATGGTTTTTCTCTTCTTAGGTTTCCATGTAAATTTTGGTGTTCTTTGTGCATGGTGTTGTTATGTGATTTCATGTTCATATCTGTTAGATCATTATTTGATTGATTTAAGTTTTCTCCATATTAATTTAGACTAAGAAAATTATTTTATAATAATTGATTCACCCTCCCTCTCAATTATCCAGATTGTTCAATAGTCTCAACTCTAGGATATCTTCAGGAGTAATCTCACGTGGTTTGTGTTCTTCCTCAATGTAAATTGTTTGATTTAAGGTTGTGTTGTAGTTGGAAGATTTATTGTAAGTGGAAGAATTGTAAGATTTGTGGTATTTGGAAGCTCACTTGTTTGAGGCATTCCATATGGTTGATCATTAACATTTGAGTTAGGATCCCTTGATTAAATAGAGTGAGAATGCATAGCTTTCTTGTATTGTGACTTAGTTGTGACCATATAATGTTTATCACTCCTAGGAGATAAATGATTTTGAAACATTTTTTCATTATCTCCTTTTTTTAAAATGATGATGTTTAGTTGGGTTTGGATTAATGATGGTGATTGTTGATATGGATGATATGAAACCTTTGATTTAGACTACATTTAGGATTTGATTGTTTTGATTTGATGTTTATATGTGTTTGATGATTATGAACCCACCACTTTGGGAGTATACTTATGAATCCAATGTTAGTTTATACATAATGATGTTTGCTAATTCAAACCTAAACACCTTGAAAAAAGATCATTTTTCAAGGATAAGGCTAAATTAGTGGATGTGATAAAGATTTCAAACCTAAGTTATTGATGTCCAAATGTTGAAGTTTGTTTGATTCGATATGAGATATTGATGATGTTTGATTAAATGTTTTAATGTTTTGATGTTGAATGAATTTGATCCCTAAATGACAACCTAAGATTATGTTTGATCATTTTTAAATGATTGTGATAAAAACATTGTATGACATTTCAATATTTGATTGCCAATAATGTTTATGTCTAATGATAACCCACATATTTTTTTGTTGATAAAAACAACTTTGAGCATGTATTTCCTTATTTTCTTTGTTAGAGTCAAGTAACCAAATGTTTTTGAATCAAGTAACCAAGTGTATTCAAATTTTTATTTCAGGTTCATTTCTTAAAATCTGATTTAGGCATGAATTATTTTTAGCACATAGAAGTCTTGATTATGAGTTGTCCAATACTAATATGTCTACAATAAAGCAAGTTGTTTTCCACAAATGCTCAAAATTTGTGAAAAATAAAATGCTAAATTATAGTTCCCTAAGTTTACATTGAAATAATGAGCAAAGACATGGAAACAGATACTAGAAAGAACACTAAGATATTATTTTGATAAAAAAAAATTATACTAAGATGCATGCAGTAGTATAATGTCCTTCAAGTACCTTAAATTATGTTCAAAGGGTTTGAAATTTTATCATAGCCACATTTAATGTTTTTTTTTAGTATTTTGAATGATAAGAAATGTATTTACTAACTCAATGGGTAAAAGGAGATATTTCCTAAGATATCCTCAACAAAGCTCATTAAGAAAAAAAATGATAGAACAAAAATCAAGCACATTTTTATTTATTCAAGTAGGTGTATCTCTTAAGTAAGGTCTGCATGATAAATACCTAGCTTGAGTGGATTAGTAAAGTATGCACACATCCACAATACACCTCTTACCTTAAAAATAAAAGATACTTATAAGGTATTTGTCACCTCAACAAGTAATTAGTACATGACGAATATCTTCATGGAATGATGTTGTTCCATTACACCTTCTTAAGAGATTTTTGAAAGTCTTAGGCCTCTAAACAAATAGGTTTTTAGTGGGTATTAGGTGAACAATGTTGAACTCTTGGTATATCCATTGAGAAACCCATATATAACCAAAGTGCTACATGTATAGTTTGACCTACATCTTTTTCTCTCATCCAATTTATATAGTGTACCCCTAAATGCCACTTGAGGTCACCTTGAGGTCTCCTTTACAGGATGTATCTCAAAGGAAGGCCTCCTACTTTCAATTCAAAATAATGTTGTTACTATTTCTCTTTACCCAAGATCGTATGAAGTGCAAGGGGAGTGGATACGTAGAAACAAAATTATAGGGTTCATAATGGACAAATAGTGAAAACTAGAAGTGTTTCTCTTCACCCTAGATCACACAAAGCAGAAGGGGAGAGGATACACACTTGGTAGTCTACCAAGCATAGAAGACATGACACACACTCTTGTTCATTTTAGGTGCACCAAAGATAATGTAAGTAAATTTTAAAAGCACCAAATGAAGTGTGAGATTGTTTTTTTTATTTTTAAAACCCAAATGAAACTAAGATTGTGTGGTTCAATTCTTAATCCCAAATTGAAAAGTCCAAGTTGTATTTGTCCAATTGTTAAGCACCAAATGTAAAATGAAGATTGTCCAATTCTTCAAAACCAATGGAAAATGAACCTAAGTTAAATCTTTAAACTGAAATCAATCTTAGGTTTTCCTTCACACAAGTTTTGATAAACACTTTGTAAATTTGATGCATGCATGATGATAGAAGGCTAATAAAATTTTGAATTCTTTCTTAAGACCTCACTTAGATTCTGCAAACAAATGTTATTCTTAACTTAAACAGAGAAAAAAACTAGGTTAGGGTTAGGTATCAAATAAACCTAAATGAAAAAAATTGAAATTTAACTCTCCATTTTACCTACAACTACATTAGTATGCCAAACAAGTGTGACACTCTACATCACTAAAAGTACGTCACCATTCACACATGTGTCACTCTTCCTCTATTCACATCCGTCACAATACACATATGCATCACTATGACTTTCTACAAATGTGTCGCTCTAATCAATTGTGTCTCTCTATCAAAATTTCCAAACAAAAAGAAGAAAATTAGCAAATGCATCACAATAACTAGTTTGTTAGCCTTTGAGTTACATTTGCGTCACAATATTTTAAGTGTGTTACAATATTCAACCATGTTGCACTATTACAATTGTGTCACTTTGCTAACTAACAAGTGCATCGCTTTACCTCTTATTCTTGCAAAATTCATGAAACTCAAGCAAAAATTATTAGTTAGGGACATGGGGTCCCACTAGGCATTCCATTAAGTGAATGTGTAAGAATTACTAACCATATAACATCAAATTGAACCAAAATAAAAAATATTATGATCAATCAAACATATAATTCCCAATGAAATTATTTACAAAGTAAATTAACTTTCAAAACATGAAATATTTAAACAAAGATCAAATCGAAAGCTAACTAAGAATGCAAACCTCAATCCCATTGTGAGATTATGTCCTTCATGGATTTGGAGTGTTGTAATCTAGACAAAATCCATAATATGCAAAGAAAATTGATGATACTTGATGAAGAAATGTCTCACATGTGCACTCAAATTGATCAAATTGGAGATTAAATTCAAGAGAGTAAGTTTACTCAAATCCTGTGGATCCTTCTTATGGAAAAATGCCTTCTATTTATAGATTTTTGAAATCAGAATCAATGGTGAAGATCAAATTGGCTAATCAATGGATGAAATAGAATAAGAGGAGTGGACATGGATCAAGAATCAATCCAACATTTGACAATCCATGAGGCATGGATCAAAGATTAGATCAATGGTCTCAAATCCATGAGAGACTCAACTAATTCCTTGAGTTTTAGGAAATATGTTGGAGGAATGTTTGAGATATTTCTATTTGGAGGGAAATATTTGAATTTGAAATTGACATATTCCAAGGGAATATTCATTGTACAAGTGGATGAAGTTTCGAGATTGAAAGAAATTAACTAATTAAACAATTAATTAAAATTATTTAATTGTGCAAGTGGATGAGGTTAGAGGTTTTAACTAAATAATCATGAATTACTTAATCAAAGTGTGATTAATGATAATTAATTAAATATTTTTCATTATTTAATCAAATGAAAATGAAATTAGTATGAAGAATAGTGAATTAAGCAAATGAAATTGATTTATTCAATTAATAGGAGAAAATATGAATTTAACCAAATAATTGACATTATTTAATTAAATGGATGAAATATACTAGAAATGGTGTTAGTATGCAAAATCAAGTATGTGATATTGCCGGGACATTTTTAGGTATCTACTATAGTTTCTTGATTTTGTTCATCACTTTCCAATTTCTAGGTGCCTAAGTTAAATGTTTTTCTTGTTTTAACTTCTCATTTCCTAACTTTATTTCTAGATTGTGTCTTTAGTTGGACAACTCTTTCAAGTTAGTTATTTTAGGTTAGGTTATAGTTGAATGCCTATTTTTTAATCTAAATTAGATAATTTAATCTATAATTTTGATAAAAATATTTAAATAAAGAAAACACTAGACTTAATTTATTAATTTTGTTAATCTCTCAACACTTTAAATAAGTTTCTTAATTTTTCATCTCTTAACAATAAGTTTATTAATGTTGTAAGGCCCACTTTTTCTATTCAATTTTGTCTCGACTTATTGCCTATAATTCATGCATGGTGTTAAATAGGCCAATTTTTATGTTTAATGTATACTCTTTAATAATATCAATTATTGGTCATTGCAATTTGCTATTGTGGATGCTTAGGTGAATTAATAATTATTCATGCATTATTAAAATTATGATGAATAAGCATATTGAATATAATGTGATTGAGATCATGTAGTGTTTAGATGATATATGGTTGTTAATTTTGATTCATAATTTCACTATGTTGATCAATATTGAGTAATCTATTATGTGATGTTGTATACGCCCTTATTTCTATGTTTATGACAACAAAGATATATTTGTCTAACCTATTTTATCATAGCATATTTTACTTGACTTAGTTTGACAAGATATTTGTTCTATGTACAAATGTAAGACCCTGCCTCATATGTACTCAACACAACCCTAATTCGTTATGTTTTTGTTTTTGAATTGATGATTTGATATAGTGTGGATGATAAATAAGATTATATTTGTCAATATTCTTGCATTTCATTTTGAAATTATGTTTTTTTCTTGTCACTACTATGAAGGTGGAATGCACTCTCATATTATGGAACACAAATTGAAATCTTATAGATAAAGTTTAGAATAACATATTAGTGTGAAATACAATTGTTGCTAATGATTGTGTTGGTAATGTGCAGGAAGGTAACGCTGTCAGTACAAGAAGTGAAGACCATTGAGAGAAAATCAAAAGACATCTTCTTGAAGATATAAAGCTAATATGTTGACGGATTAAGTGATGGGGGTTGACATTAAAGGGATGGTTTATTTTGGTTTGTGAGAGTATTTAATGATGTTTCATGTGGATTGTGTCTTGGGAAACCCTTACCCAAGTTGAAATTCGGATAGGTCCTTAAATGGGTCTTAAAATATGGTTGTCGGTCAATTTTCTTGGTTGAGATGCAAAAATAAACTCCCTAGGGTCTATACCATAGTGGTAGGGGTCCAATGGACATGCAATAGGGCCCTAAGGACATGATTTGACCCTTTAAAATTTGTCTTAATGAGGAGTGACGAGATTGGAGAGAGGGGAAAGTTTGAACTTGAAGCTTCTATATATTGTTGGGAGAAAGAATGAGGGGGTGTTACCCACTTCTCCTCTTGGAGAACTTTAGGGAGATGGTAGAAACAATGAGAAGGGGAGAGGAATCCACCTCCTTGGAAAGATGGTTCAAATAGTTCAATTCCTTCACTTCCCAGAAAAGAGATAAGTTCTTTCTATTTCCATTTACTCTTGTTTATTGGTTGTGCTAAGGGAACATAGTGTGTGAATCATGGTTGAAAATATAAAAGTAAAGGACCTAGATGCATTTGAATTGGGCTATGTTAGGTTCATCCTTTTGTGAAAATGAGAAAATACTCCATGCATCATCATGGAGTTAAAATAGTTCCTTGCTCGAGGGTATGGCTAGAGCCCATGAGGCTCCATGACGCCATTATGGTAGGGTGGAGAGCAAGCCCGTATTTGATAGTATGGAAAAATACTTACCTCTTCACGATTAGTTGTAATTTTGTGAGTTACGAGATGGGTTTTATAATCCTCACTGTATTGTAAAGTATGCATATAAATTAGTTGTGTGTGCTTGATTTTTTTTCAGTTATTATGCTTGCAAACTACATTGTTGCTGGAATTTTTACTACAACGATATGATAAGAATATGTCAAGTAGGTTTCACATGTTTTAAAATTTCTTGTTGGGAATGCCTAGTTTCTCTTAAGGTTTTAATACAATTTTTCCTTGGGAATTGAAATGATATGTAAAGAAAGCATAGAGAAATAAAATAAAATGATAACAACAAAATATGATATGTACAGAGATGACAGTGAATAGGCAAATGAGTCCAAACAAGATACCAAGGAAATAATAAATAATAAATAAATAAAATAGGGGTTAAGAGTGTGGCTGTGGGAGGTTAGCTCCCCATGCATGATGTCCCATTTTGAGCTAAGATGTGAGTGTGGAGTTCTAACTGAAAGAATATATTAACAAGCAAGAATAAAATTGATATATATATATGTAAAAGGAGACAACATGAGGAAAATGAATCATGAGTTCGTAGCTATCATTATCTTGTTCCTCCTCCATGGTCCATCGTAGGCTGCTCAAATCATCTGGGATTTTCTCTCATATATTTGAATTAGAAAAGAATAAAATGATTAACTCAAATGAGTATACCACATGGTCTTAGCCGAATCACCTTGCTCTATAAATATGATCCTCGGGTTTTATTATGTGTTGCTCTCATTGCCCATTTCAAGTTTTGGTACATCGAAACTACATTGAACTTTCTTTTGTGTTGTTATGTAATCCAATAAAGGGGCTAGTGCTATTTTCATCAGTCGCTCCCTCTGGTAGATAATTATCATCAATTGGGTAGTTGCAAGAGCAATGTCCAGTCAGATAGGTATACCCTTGAACCACCTAATTGTACTCACCTCCATTTACACCGATCATGTGGCTACTAAATTTCCATCACATTTGATCCACTTGGCTCCAATGTTATGTAAACTGCCATAATAGTTAAGGAGGGAATTGATAGGATATAATAAATATGAGTTGGTGGTTGAAAGGATGAAGATAGTGGACCGTGAGTTAGTAGTTAAGGAAAGTGTGCGGCAGATGGGCCTTCTGCCATGGTGTACACATTTTTGTTCAATGGAAACCTTGAAAGTTGCACGAAAGGTGTCAGGTGTTCTCATTAATTACCTGCCTAGCATCGAGTACCGTCTAAGTGTGGCTCACCATAGCCATCGTGCCATCTCATCTATTTAACTAAAACTTATTTCTTTCACTAATATAGCATCCAACACTTCGATTGTTGCACCAACAAACATGAACATATTAACTCCCCAAGTTTAATCTAAAATTTGCATCCAGTAAAATTGTTGCCTCATCGCTTGTCTTAAATTCACTATGATAGAATGACATTCTCATCTCGACACCATGACTAATCCATAGGTAATGCTTTTATGGAATGGCTGGAATGGACGTTTCTTCCAAGTCTATCACATCAGCAACAAATTGACCATGACTCTGGGTGATTTCATAGTATCTTGTCTGGCAGAGACATATGGTGGTTATCCTTTCATATTGACAATAGTATTGAAATAAATATCGTAGTTGTAGAGAAGAGGAGGGTGCCAAGGCAAATAGGTACTTGATAACAACATTAAATTAAGAATTATCTAGTCCGTTGGTGAACCTCCAACTAATTTTGCAACCAAATATATATGTTAACTCATACTGCAGCCTCTGTATTGATCGACAATATCTATTAAATGCACAATAATTATTAAATCAAAATTCTATATTTTTAATTAATCTGTAGGATAATTAGTATTTTTCCAGCTAGATATAGAACTCTTCCATTTTCTTTTTAATACCATTTCAGTCACTTAATCATTGTTGATTTTTCTTCCTTTTACAATGTAATTTTGATTGCAGCATTATAGTGATCTTCAAAATTGTTGTATATATTAATCTTTCAAAGAGTAGCAATGTAACTGCTTCCTTAAATAAATGCTCATTACTGAATAGTTGCACTTAAAATAAAACCTACTTTTAATATTTTCAATATATCCCAATAATACTATTATTTTGCATGTTATTTTGTTTTATGAATTGTTGTAGAAAATTTGACCATAAGTAAATAATAGTAATTGATAATAATTGTATTTCAAGAAAAAGGAAACCGAGTAAGTAATAATATTATTATTGTAAATTTATTTAAAGATATTATAGTCACATTAAATGTTGGGAAATTATGTTGTGATTAATAAAATTATTATACTTGATTAAATAAAATAGTATTAGCAATAGAAAAATAATTTTGGGATTAAAAGAAAAAAATTAATCTTCTTAGTTATCATTGCATTACCAATATAAAAAGGAAACTACTCACTTTAGTAAGAATAAAATAAATAAATAATTAAATAAACATCATTTTATCTTTTAAATTTTAGTCATGTGGGTTAAAACAAGAAGTAATTTCAAAAGATTTACACATGATAAAGAAATAAGTAGTCATGTGGGTTAAAACAAGAAGTAATTTCAAAAGATTTACACATGATAAAGAAATAAGTAAAATGGCATGTCATTTCTTTAAGTGAATGAGAAGTTATAATGAGTAAGAGAGATTATAACAAAATTTAACTTAGAAGTAAATTAAAGAGTAAATTGATGGCAATATCAATTTAAACTATTGATAGTAAGGGTATGATTAAAAGAGGTATTAAAGTTACATTTAATGTAACATTGACATTAAGAACCCTTTTTATTCAAGTAAAATAATAGTATTAGTATAAAACAAAATAATAATGATAATGTTAGTGATAAAATTAGTAAATTTTTTATATTAAAAGGTAATATTGTATTAGGATAGAATGAATGAGAACATTATTTTAGTAATATTATGTTATAAATAAATAACATTATTGTTGGTTTGATTAAATAGTAATAAAATTAATATTGTAATTAATGAGTAAATATTATTGTTACTATGGTTAAATAAGGGCAATATAATGTTAATTTGAGATAGTATTATTAGGAGGGTTAAATAAAAGAAATAATATTAATATAACAATGGGGGAGTTCACCTTAATATTATTATTAGGTTTAATGTAAACTTTGGTAATAATGTTAAAACAAGATCTAATAATGACTTTATTATTTAATTGAAAGGTCATTTAAAAAGAGGTTAATTTGGTGTCAAATTAACAACATAACTCTTTTCCATTGAAAGCTCAATTGTCTCAAAAAGCTATAGACATTTAAATTCCCAAGCATGATCAACATAAAGGTGGTGGAATTTGCGTTTAGTTTCAATGCTAAATGTGGGCATGCCACTAAGCCAATGTAATAATTACCTTAACTAATAGTTTTGTAAAAAAGAAAAATATTGGGTTTTTCTAGTGAAAAATCTTGGGCATGACAATGTGTGACCTGTGAGTTAATTAAATATGGATTGATTATATTCATTCATGATGTTAACTGGGCCATTTTTTATGTTTAATGTATATATTAATTAATAATATCAATAATTGGTCATTGCAATTTTCTATTGCGAATGATCAAGTGTGAATTAAGAATTATTCCTTTTGCATGTTATTAAAATTATGATGAGCATATTGTTCATGTGATGCAATTGAGATCATGTGCAATCTTTACATAATATGGATGATAATTTTGATTCATAATTTCACTATGTTGATCTATTGAGTAATCTATTATGTGATGTTACATGTGCCCTTATTTATATGTTTATGACAACAAAGATATGTCTTTAACCTATTTTATTTCAACCATGCTCATTTTGAAATGATAATTTGTGCATATTGAGTGTTCTTGTGTGTTAAATCATTTTTATTGATTTTTTCAAGTTAATCCTTTTGTAGGAGGGCCACTTTAAGAACATAAGTGTGTGTCAAATGTAATATAATTTACAAGAGGAAAATTATTTAGGATGTGTACTATTTTCTCTATTATTAACTTTAAGTTCCTAATTACTAACTAATGTACTTTCTCATTTTGAAAGTTCATAATCACCTTGATGCTTTAGATCCATAGTTTAATAATCTATATTTTATATATTCTAGAATCTTCTCTTTTATACATTATATGTGTACAATGACTCAACACATGGAAAGTGGAGTAGAGGTCCTTGAGCCAATTTTAGTTACTGTAGAAGAGGGGGTTGTAGTAGACATGGTTGATGAAATGGAGGAGACCAAGTTTCACAAAGAATTGATGTTAGAGAGGAGGAACATACATAATTTAATGTTGGATGGTAGTGAGGATCACTTCCATCTATTGATATTCATACTATGAATCTAATTAAAGAGGTGAAGAGAAAATTTTCTTATAAAAATATAATCATTTACTTGAATTAGATATTAAGAAATCAACGTTTTATGCTTAACAACCTACTATTACTACTAAGAGGGTGTTTACAAGAGCTTCAAAGAAAATAATTGTGACTTATTTCAAAAGTCATGATACACTCAGTCAAGCCCAATTGTTATCAATATTACTTCTTTGTGATGACCTAAAAGAGCCATTAAAATCGATGGGTGTAGATTTCTCAAAAAAAGGAAAAGATGGTGCTTAGAAGAATTAAATATTATTGAATATGTTAAACAAGGTTTGGGTTCCATTGGAAACCAATGTTGATTAGAGAATAAGATAATTTCAAGAAGGGTGATGTTGACATCTATTTTAAGTCCACAAATGACAAGAAAGCATCAATTCTCTTCACTTTCAAGTGAAATTTGCTTAAGTGGAACAAACACTCACAAGATATGTGAAAAAGATAAAGGTTTTGGATGATACTATAACATAAAGCAATTGGGAATTGATGTGTAGGGCTTCTCATTTTAATAAGATTTAAGTTGGTATTAGGAACTTGCTCTCAATTTTTTGGCATGATCATACTCATCCCCCATCCAATAAAAGAGATGTTTTAAAAAATAGGTTCAAGCTTGGAGACAATTTTTTATTGCATAAAAAACATTGGTTAGACATAACACAACATGAGATGTGTATGATGTTTTATGATGTGAATCCCTCCCTCCCTCTTCCTCTCCCTCTCTCCCTCCCCCTCTCTCTCTCTCTCACCATTCCCCCTCCCCGCCTCTCCCTCTCGCCCTCCCTCTCCCCCTCTCCCTCACCATCTCACCCTCTCCCTACCTCTCCCTCCCTCCCTCCCCTGCCCCTGACCCCTCCCCCCACCTCCCCTCCTTCTCCTCTACTCAGCCTCTCTCCCTTTTTGTCCTCCTCTATAATTCCCCTCTTATCCTCCCTCTCTCCCTCTCCTCCCTCCCGCCATTATCCCTCCTCCCTCCCTTCTCCCCTCCCTCCCTCCTCCCCCATGCCTCCCTCCTCCCCACCTCCATCTACCCCTCCCTCCCCTCCCTCCTCCTCCCTCTCCCTCCTTCTTGCCCTCCCTATCCCACTCCCACCTCCCTCCTCCTCCTCCCTCCTCCATTTCTCCCCTTATCCCTCCCTCTCCCCCTCCTGGCTCTACCTCCCCTCTCTCTCTCTCTCTCCCTCCCTCCCTCTCCCCTCCCTCCTCCTCCCCCACCCTTCCCCACCTCTCCTCCCTCCCTCCCAATTCTCTCCTCCCTCTCACCCTCCCTCCCTCCCCTATCCCCCTCCCCCTCCTCCCCTCCCTCCATCCCCCCTCATCCCCTTCCATCCCTTCCCGGCCCCTCCTCCCCATCCCTGATCTGCCGGATCAACAAGGACGCACAAGGAGATTCAAGGAGGGCGGATGGAAGGGCGGAATGGAAGGACGGATGGAAGGAAGAAGGAAGGGAAGGAAGGAAGGAAGGAAGGAATGGAAGGAAGGAAGGAAGGAAGGAAGGAATGCCGGATGGATGGATGGCCGGATGCGGATGGACCCGGATCTGCAAAAGCGGCGCGGATGCAAAAGCGGACGCCGCCGGACGCAAAGATGGACGGAGGCGGATGTGGAAGGGCAGTGGATGGAAGGAATGGAAGGAAGGAAGGAATGGAAGGAAGGAAGGAATGGAAGGAAGGAATGGAGGGAAATCAACTTTATCAACACAACAAAGGGGGTAAAAGAAACAATAAACAACTGTGACCTTGATATAGTACTTAGAAATGTCAATAAACAACAGATCAAAACCTCAAAAACATTTAATTTCCATGACACCACCATGTTATTTCTAGCTTTGTTTAATTGAAGTTTCAACATAAGACAGACATCCACAAAGCATGAACAAATTTGTTTAAGCTAAAACAAGAAACAACTCTTTTTCTATTAAACAAATAAACTGATCCTCAACTTATCAACTGAACGTAAAATAGTGGCAATTGGCAAAAGAAACTCAACGAAAAGCTATGTAATCTAAATGAAACTTTAAAAAAATATTAAAAACTGTTCCCCCAGCGCTCAAACACCTGTCCTATTTCTGCTTGAACCAACAAACAGTCAAGAAGTAGGTATTCCATATTTGATTTTTCTGCTGCTCAATTTGAGCTTTTGACTGCACTCAACTATAAGCATGTATGATAGATATCTTATTATTTTAACATGGTTCAGACAAACATAAAACCAATTTCCATAGTTAATGTCAAGCTTTACATTAATCTTGACATTTGACTAGCAATTATTTCATTAAAACTTAAAATATTAAATTAATATTTTTGTACAATAAACTTTAAAAACAGTATATAACTTTAAAATCACCTATGCTTTTTTGCCCCGTACCCATACCAAGGACATTCCAAGAACACCTCAAACACATTACCCTGCCATCCCTGAAAAAAAATTGCCTTGGCCATCCCAGAAATGCAGGGACAATCAAACATTCAGGATACAACATTGACTTCCCCCGAACATCAGCCATCCCCACAGCAAAACAATTTAATTCTCTTTTTTTGTGGGCCCCCACACCACACTTAGCCCTTAATGAGTAAAAGCAGCCTCCCTCTTTCATTCTAATTCATTTTTATAGGCTAAAAACATTTGCAGCTAAGTTGGATAAAAAAAAGATCATTTTGAGCAGTATTTGAAAGGGCAACTGGAGAAATCAAAACTTAGGTAGCATTAGTGTGTAGTGAGATAACAAAACAAATAGAAGAGGTAAGTGATTTTTATATTTTACTCACTATTTTTCAAAATTTTAAGAGAGAAATCTTTGATATATTTTTTTTTTATTTTCAGTTTGCACTTGCAGTATTTTTCACAAATCAACATTGGCAACATTACTGAGAGTAGTGAACATGAAATGAAAAAAAGAAATGTGTTTCAAGTTAATATCTGATCATATTCTGGCTACCAGAGATAAAAGGATAAGAAATTTGGCTCTTAAACTGGTGCAATGTAAAGATCTACTCACAGTAAACAACTCATGGTAAGAAATTATTCCAAGATCCTTCATTGCTTACCCTGAAGAGGGACCAACCAATTCACAAGGAATGCAATTTTAACCTAATTGCAATTCACTAGAAGAAGGATTGTTGCAAGATGAGAGTGTTCATGTAAACAATGCATAAAAAAATAGCTGCCCCTCAACCTTGCTGGGGTATGCTGCCCCCTAGGCCCCCACTCTATTGTTTTTAAAAAACAAAAAACAAAAAACTATTTTGCAAGACCTGGAAAAAACTAAATAGAATCCAAAGACCCCGTTTCTGTCGAAGTTTTCTCTTCTGATCCTCTATAGTTCTTATTTGTTCAGATGACACCAGCTGCTTCTGATAATATTCAATTAAAATTTATATCTTACCCTACTGTATTCTAAATTTCTTTGTCTTCTTTAGGAATAGTTCAATATATATAGCCAATGAATCAGCCTTCTCTATGATTACACCAAACCTCCTTAAACATCTTTTTGCTGAATTTTATCACATTTTTGCAAATGGATGTAAATAGAACTGTCCAATATGGCTTTGAACCAGTTTTTCAATTGGACCAATATTGTGAGCTTAATGGAGTTGCTGTAAATGACTGAAAAAGCAATGGAAACAATCAGAAATTATAGTTCACTGATCCATAAAATGAGAGTAATTATACAAAAGGATCCCTATATACATAGGGAATACTCTGGATTACAGTTTTCCAATACAGAATTCAGTAGTAGAGATTCAGAGAATATCTTCTCGAAATCACTCTCCTATTAAGCAACTCTCCTATTAAACAACTATAGACAAAATTATATAGGAAAATCAAAACCCATTATTCTCTTCTTGAGACACAGAATCTTGGGATGGGGAATCTCTAAAGTACCTAGTATATCTTGTCTTTGTGGGTTTTATAAGAAATGTTGAGAAAGATAATTGGCAGAAAGCCAAGAGAAAATATCCAAAGAGAATTTGAGTAAAATGTGCAAATTTTGAAATATTAACTGCTAACGATTGTATCATGTTGCAGTGGGGAATATAGGTTGAAGCAGTATTTACTTTGATTGATACTTGTCAATCCCAACCTTAATAGAATCTTTACACACATCTTAGGAATTATAGATTGAAGTAGTGGTTAATTTGATTGATATTTGCCAATCCCAACCTTAATAGAATCTTTACACACATCTTAGGAATTATAGATTGAAGTAGTAGAGAGGATTCATCAGAGGACAGGTAGTTTCTTTTATGGATTTCAGTTATAAGAACGTCTGCATGCTAATTATGCTTTGAACGCAAAACTGATATATTAGAATCATTAACATAGGAAATAAATAAAATCTCACTTATAAATCCCTATAAATGAAAAGCATCTTCAGAACAGGGTAAATTTCAATTTGAAAATCTTATCTCTGACATTCCCAATCAATTATAAAAAAATGAAAAAATCACTATATTGAGTGTACCTCTATAAAAAGAAGGAGAAAATCTGCGCTTCATGGATCTCCCCAAGAAGAAAAGCAGTGAAGGCTGCTCTGCTGCTCAGCCAAAGAAGTCAAGCACGAGCTTTCCTACACAAGAGGACGTCGACACAGGCAGTGACATCTCCTGGACCCCTCCAAGTCACCCACCTTCAAATTCCTAAGCTGCTCTTCGGAGACCTACAACCTGCGGGAATTACAACTGCAGCATTACGCAGACCTACGGCGATGGATCCCAGGTGGGTTCGCAGTCCATGCCAGACTTTATTTTTGGCTGCGCCAAAGATCGGACATGCATCAGATCACGTTGCATTTTGATAATAATGTGGACATAGCTCTGCAGCAGGTTAATGTATTATTTCCTGCGGATGAGCAGGGGTCTTTCGGTCCACCTCCGGATGATCCCTCAGCTTCCATAATATCTATACTAGGGAGTATGAATTGCTCCTGAAAGCTAAAATTCCTACAAATGTGTGTTCTCATCGGTACCAATCCCGTTGCTAGTTCATGATTTCTAAATATAAATAAATATGCCCGTTGCTTGCTTTTTCCTACTTTGTTTTTTTAAATTTCGAAGAGCCAAGCCAAAGCTCCACATTAACTAATAATAATGGTTACAATTTTATGATTTTGTAGGTAACTAATGTATTTTTTCATTTGATTTATTTAAGTTTTATTTTTAAAATTTTGTGAAAATCATCAATCATTTTTTACACCAAAGTAAATTCCTTTAAATATTAAAATGACATAGTATACTTGAATAAGATTGGATTTGAGTAATTTTTTTAAAATCTATTTGATAACAGGAAGCTACGAATTTTGGACTTGTGATTTGCATCCTACCACTTAGTCACTATTGTACTCACTCATTTCTCCAAAGTGTGAGTCTTGAGTGGGATTATCTAATGAAATGGGTTCCAACTTCCATGGAGGCTAAACGTGCTTCACTACTTTCTAGGTCTCTTAGAGTGTCACTCTTAGTGTACTTATAAGGAGTCTCATAAATAAATAGATTGATGATACTAGTTTTGCATTTACAAAAATTATACTTGATGCTTCAGTTGTTGATGTAAATTCCTTTCTTTGTGATCATATATTATTTTTTCCTTTTTTGGCACCAACCTATTGAGCTAAACAATTCTAGATTGGGCAATTGATAATTGGAATCTATTGCCAATAATACATTTCATCCCAAAAAAAATTCTATTGCAACCTTTGAGTATAAGGATATGAGAAATCATATATTAAACAAAAATGGATGGATTCTTGGTGAGGTGCATTTATTTATTGAAAAATAGTGTCTAAATCTTAATCCTCTAAAATGTGGACCAACAAATTCTCTAGTTTGGACTCACTTCTATAACCTTCCTATGGAATTTTGGTTAATGGATGTGTCTTCCATTATTATAAATGATTTGGAGAAATTGTGTCAATTGATGATGAATTATTGGTGAAGAATTCAATATTGTTCCTCGACTATGTGTGGTCACAATACTCAAGATCACAAAGACCTTAACTTTATGTGTGCTAAATGGATAATGGGCACACAATCAATTAAGACTGAAGAGATGAAATTATTTTCTCTAAAAAGTGGTAGCCACTCACATTTCATAAAATACTACCCCAAGGATCAATCCTAAAAATAGAAACAAATCCACGTTAAAAAGACCAAAAAACTGGTTCTTGGCCTAGTCCAATTACCCACTATTGTTGAATTAGACCTTTATAAACTAGAAAGGTATGTAATAGTATTCCATTTGTTCCTTTTAATAAGATAATTTGTGGTGTAGATCCTCCAGAGGAAGAAGAGTAAATAAGTTTAGGACTAGATTTTGAATTTGATGATGAGTGAGGAATCATAAATGTAAGATGTACTAGCCAATTCACAACTAAGATTTTCAAGGCCAATATTGATTCTTGGAGGAAGAGGGGGATAAAAAACAATAAAAAATAGAGGAATACACTCTATATGGAGCACAACCTAGCATTAATCGTTATCTATTAAGATATATGGGAGGAAGCCCCACCCTTAGAGGGAAATGAATATTTCATGCTAAAATGTTAGGGGATTCTTCCCTTAACAAGAGTTGCATGACCTAGAACCATATAGAAATAATGTTGGTCAATATCTTCAAGTTTTATGAAATTAAGCTATGCAAGGTAGATGTACATAAATTTCTCAACCAATATCAAGGGCGTTGTGGTATCTTTATGGAATCATTTGGTGCTTTTGGAGGAATTGGGACTTTTTGGAAACCAAGTAAGGTGTTTATTTAGCCTAATATGGTTACCTCTTCTATTTGTTTTTGGTATCTATTTAGATTATGGTATTGGATATTTATTTCAAAATGATTAGTGTATATGGAATGGTTAAGATAGTTGATAAATCTCTAGTTTGGGCTCAAATTCTAGAATTTTTGCATCTAGTAGCAAATGGAAAGTGTGTTCTTGGTGGGATTTCAATGTAATATTATCATGTTGTGAAAAGAGTAGTGGTATTTCTCACATATCCCAATCATATAAGGGATTTTTTAAATTTTATTAGTGACAAACATCTAATGGATATAGTAACCAAAAATAAGTTATATACATGGACCAATCACAAGTCCATTTTTATAATATCATTGAAAGATTGGATATATTATTGCATAATAAATGATGTCTTGCACATACACAATTTTTTTACTTCATTTAGTGTCCCATCTCTGGGTTGAACCACATCTTGAGCATGAATTTCATTAGTAGAGGTCATCCCTCATAGAGTTTCCCTTTCAAGTTTGAATTGATGTGGTTTATAAATAGTAATGATTTGGAGTTAATCAAGGATTTGTTGACAACAATTGTTACACAAAAGGGTTCTAAAATATTTTTCTTTTCAAAAAATTGAACTTTCTAAAGAAATAATTGAGGGATTAGAATAGGACCATGCTTTCAAAAATGCTTTTCATGAAAATTAATGAATGTAATTAGACCTAGAAGATCTTCTTAATAAAAAAATTATACATAAGGGAATGTTTTAAGAAGATTAATTGAAACAAAAATATTTACTGGTAGAACATTGAGTTTTTTTGTTAGGGAGAAGATCTTCTAGAAATGAAATTCTAGGGAAACATGGCTTGAAGAGGAAAATTCAAGTATAACATTTATTCATAATGCTTTAAAATTTACATGAGAACAAAATAGAATTGAATCAGTAATTGTATAAGATAGTGGCATTTTAGATAACCTTGTGGATATCCAAATAAAATTTATTCCCCAAAAAATATATTGATGTTTGAGGATGGTACATACATATTTGAAATTATGTCAACTATTAAAAATATTCCTTGTGTGATTTCAACATACAATAATTCCTTTCTCATGGCACCAATCATGTTGAAAGAAGTTAGATGTGTAACTTTCTAAACTCCCCCAAATAAAGATTTAGGGATGGATGGTTCTACAATACATTATATCAAAAGTGTTGGTATGTACTATTATCATGAAAATACATAATATTGTTGAAGATTCAAAAATATTTAGTAAATCTATTAGACATCTAAATCCTACAAATATTTCTCTTGTTTCAAAGAAATCATATTACAAAACTTTTATTGACTTTTTCCCTATCTCTCTACAATATAATATATAAAATTATTTTGAAGGTCATTAATAATTGATTGAAAGGAATTCTCCTCAAGCTTATATCACAAAAGTAGATAAATTTCACTCCTTGTCAAAGAGTTTTTTATGGTGTTATAATAGCTCATGAAGATATTTATTTGATTGAATGCTCAAAAAAAAAACATGATATTGAAGTTAGATGTAAATAAGGCACATGATAGAGTGTTTTACCCTTTTTATGATGGTGCTTTGAAAATTTTGTTTTAGAATGAAATAGCTTGATTGGATATTCAATTATATTTACACACCTTTCTTCTCCATATTGATTAATAGTTCTCTATGTGACTTATTTGAGGTATCTAGAGGATTGTGTCAAGTGGATCCTTTATCCCCTTTCCTTAAATTATGTTCAAGGAAAAGGCTTTAGGCCGTGCAGTTAAGGCTAAAGAAAGTTTTGGGTTATGTCATGGGGTTAAAATTATGTAATGTATTAAAATGTATCCCTTTTATATTTTTACACCTAATTTTGAAATAATTTTAAAATGAACTTAATTATGCCCTAATTGTGTTGTAATATGTATTTAATATATTCACATTAAGTTAGGGCCCTATTAATTAAAACTGACTTAATTGTGCTTTATTTTTAGTGTTATAGAGTGTACCTCTTTACACTTTCATAGATATTTAGGGCTCCTTTAATCAATTGTGACTAATTTGCCTTAATTGGCCCCTTCAATTCAAATCCAAGCCTAATTAAAAAAAAATTATGAAGAGGAAACCCGACATTCATTAATGCCTAAACATAACACTTCTCATACAACAATGTGTGTCCTAGGTGGATGACCTAGGACCTAAATTTAAATTATGTTGTTGGCGGTATTTTAACATATTCAAATCCATATTCACATGTTAGCTTGTGTTATTTGAATTTCAAGAAATTAATGTTATGCATCTATAAATATAAGGCCATTTCACTATGTTTCATCTAAGTTTTCAAGTGTTCAATTGCAAGAGCTAAAGTGGGATTTCAAGAGAATTTCAAGGACTTCAAAGAAAATTTAGTGAAGAATTATTGCAGTACTCAAGATCCAATTGTCATGTCAAAGTCTTCTTGCATCATGCGTGCTATTGGAGCTAATATGGTGATGTAGAGTTTATGATCCACTCAAGTATTCAAAGAAGTGTTTCCAATCAAGTTTCAATATCAAGATCCACATCCATTGAAGCCATAAAATGAAAGTTGTAGATCTAAACTCCAAGGTTCATTTAAGGGTTTGGTGAGTTGTGACATAGATGTGTTCATTCATCATTCCTTTCATGCTATTTCATTTCATTTCAAGGTTTAATTATCAAAATGGGGTTTGACCAAGGAAAACCCCTATTCACCATGAACAAAGCATTTTCCCCCATCTTTGTGTGTTGCAGGTTTGCAAGTTGAAGAAAAGTTAAAGATCTCAAAAGTTGCAAAATTGCAAAGTTGTCAAAGTTGTCACTTTTTTTATTGATCTCATGGAAACTCAGATCCCAAATTTATTTTTGATTGTCCAATGGTGAAAATCAAGAATATATAAGTGCATACACAAGAGAAAAGGACCTAGAAACAAATTTTGAAGAGCCCTAACCTGGACCCATTCACCATAGGGAAAATGATACCTGAGACAACTTTTGAAAACACCATTTTGTGAGAGGTACACAACATTTATCCCTTCCAGATCTGCCATAAACTTTGTAGGTTTCTTCAGTTTTATGTTTAATCTATTAAATCTAATTGATAGATTGCATTTTGGAGTTGATTTTCTATTTTAAATCTTTCTCCCTAAAGTTTTGTTTGACCTAGACCCTCGTCCTAACACAAAAAGGGAAATTGTAAGATTACTCAAAGAATTCACTCACCCAAGGGTTGAAAGTGGATTTTGACTTGAGATATCTAATTTCCTAAATGAAATAGAAGAATAGGTAAGTTCATTCACCTCATTTTTCCCTTTCTATTTATAGTAAGTTTGGTGAAATATCCCAAATTTATTATAAAACCCTATGTGTTTGAACCCCTACCCCATTTTTCTATGTTTTATTTTGGTTCAAACCTAAGATTTTGAACATTCTAATTTATGACTTGGAGTGTATTCATACCCTAGATCTATAATTTGCATCAATTCATTGCATTTAGGGTTTCTAAATTTGGCATAAAGTTACATTGCATTTTAGGCGTTAACTTACATTTTTCATTCATTTTAAATATGAAAATTCAACAAAAATTACATAATGCTAGACTAATTTTGCATAGTACTTGAATATTAGTGTATGTCTAATCATTCACATTCAGAAATTGAGACAAAAGTTGCATTTCAAAAAGTGTCATATAGTTCATGATTTTTCATTAATTTTACTTGTATTAGGTCATTAAATTCTGGAAAATTCTATCACAAAAGTTATAGTCTGAGACCTATAACAGAGAACACATAATCACTAAGAAATTGAATTTGTCATTTTTTTTAAAAATTGTATAAGGACTTGTTTTCCCCTGGGCGAATGAGTCCTTCAGGACCTACAAAAAATAACCTTTTTGAGTTTTTGTGGTTTTTTGCACTTCCTAGGTCTACTAGTAACCTACTATATCATTATGGAAAGTTTCAGGAATTTATTTTTTAATCATCTAGGTCTAAACATCCATTTAGTGTATTCAATTTTAAATCATTTCAAAATCATTTCAGTAGCAAAAAATCATCAGATCCGAAAATGTTTACATTCTTGAAGCATTGCATAATATGGATAAAATTACTTTTCACTTTTGGATACACAATGTTTACATTCATGAAACTTTGCATAAGTTGGATAAAATTACTTTTCATTTTTGGGTACACAATGTTTACATTCTTGAAGCTTTGCATAATATTGATAAAATTACTCTCTACTTTTGGATACACAATGTTTACATTCATGAAACTTTGCATAAGTTGGATAAAAGTACTTTTCATTTTTGGGTACACAAAGTTTACATTCTAGAAGCTTTGCATAATTTGGATAAGAATACTTTTCACTTTTGGATACACAATATTTACATTCCTAAATATTTGCATAAAAGTTCTTTTCAGTTTTGGGTACATAATATTTACATTCTTGAAGAATTAAATAAGATGGATGAAAGTACTTTTCATTTCTGGTCATACAATGTTAGTCTCTTACCTTTCTAAGCATTCTAAGAAAAATTTCATCCCTCCCACTTATGAGAATGTTTAAACAAAATAGAATACAATAGTGCAATCATGACAATCAAATTTAGTCTTCTCTCAATATCTCTCCTATTTGTGAAGAAGATATTTTTGTGTTAGAAGACCCAATCAATGAGATTTATTAAATTCATATTTATCTCTATTCCCCTACCTCTCCCACATGGGTAGAGATTTTTGGATACAAGGATGATACCATTGATGAATCCCCTTGTTGTGATATTTTTAGAAGAACCAAACATTTAAAGTCACGAACATCTAGTTTGTTGCTCTCCTAAATGCTCTCCTTATAGGGAAGATATCATGGTGCAATAAAATGACAACATTCACACATATATTTCAAACAATAGTAATGCATATTCCTTAGATGAATATTATGAAGTGACATTAGACTCCCCTTCACTAAGAGATCATTAAAATAAGGATAAGTTTGTTGAGGTTATGAACATTAGAACTCCCTTGAGTCCTCTAATTCTTAGACTTCCTACAAATCCTTTAATTATTGGACCACCTAAGCCTCTAATTATCCTATATCCATCTGCACAACAACCTCAAGTTCAAACCAAACCCATTCTTATCTTAGAGCCACCTAAAAAGAAACCATTATCTCCAAGAGATATCTTGAACTTTACAAGGCAACTTGATAGTAACAATGTTTTTCTGCATCAAGTTACAATACCATTTCTCACATATATAGTAAAAGGAGCAATAGGAAACCATAAACCATTCATAATTCATTACCCTTACCTCAACCCATCTTGCCTAGTTCTCCTCATTTTCCTTTACATAGTGGAAAGGAGTATGGTCTTGTTGAACAACTTAAGAATAATCTTGCTAAGATATCCTTATGGGATCTTACTCAAGCCTCACCTAGTTATCATAACATTCTTCAAATTTCCTTACAACAAGTTCCTATCCCTCATAATTTTCAACTAAATGACATAGAATCCATAATTCAAGGAATGAATGCGAACATTGTTTTCCACCAAAGTGAGATAACTCCTTTGGACGTACAAAAATAAAATGAAGCTTTCATGATAGTACCTATTATTAATATGAAAGGGATAAAGAGGACCCTTGTTGACAATGGCTCAAATCTTAACTTGTATAGCATAAATTTTTTGGATAAAATTGGAGTAGACAAAAGCCAAATTCAATTAGACTCTTTATCTATCTGCAAATTTCATAATGTAGGGAAACAACCGTTTGGTGTGATAACATTATCTATTATAGATGGAAAGGTCACATTGCAAAATCCTACTCATTCCATGCTTGATAATATTTCATATAATATTCTCATGGGTAGACCTTGGATTCATGCAATGAATGGGGTTCCTTCTAATCTTCATTGTAAAATGAAGTATGTCTATAACAACAAAGTGTATACAATTCAGACCGACCTTGAGAAAGACAAGGAAAATATTTTCAAAACACTGAAACCAAATACATAAGTAGAACCTGTGCAAGAAGAATAAAAAGATAAGTGTCCCGAACCCTTCATAATGTTATTAATGGAAGATTTGGGATCATTTGATTTTACACCTACATTCATGGGTGAATACAAGATCACAACAAATGAGTCTGAAAAGGGAAAAGAAAAAGTGATAATGTCAACATAAAATCCAAAAAAACCTTTGAAAGGATCCACTTCAAACACTTTAGAAGAAGACAAAAATTACACAATAAACTTTGATGAAGTTGGTTATGAATAGCTATCGAACCCAAAAGACAAGGAAAAGCTTTATGGAAGAGGTTATGAGCTTTTGAAAAAACTTTGTTATAGTGGAAAAGGATGTGGTGCTAGAGAGCAAGGTATTTGTGTCCCTATAGAGCCTAATACACAATAAAACACTCATGGTCTTGGTTATTGTCCCTCAAAAGAAATGAAAGAAGCAAATAAATATTTGCTTAACATCAATTTCATCACATAAAAAACTCCTAGGACATGTCTTAGTAATGATTGGAGTTCATTATATTTTACAACCTCCTTTAGAGGACAGTACAAAATCTTATAATCTAAAGAGTCTTGTGTATGTATGACACCTTGTACTAAGCAAGAGATATCTTTCTCGCAAAATAAATGAACATCTTCTACTATTTATCAAGAGAGTATCTTGCCGAGACTCCTCCAAGATCGTTTGATATATCTCCTTCCAAGAACACTAAAGAAATTTTACAATTAGAGTTTATTTTGTGCATATCATAGAGTTCATGGTCATTCTACTAATGAACGTAAGGCTTTGGGTAATTAAATTCAACATCTTAAGGATTGTGGTGCTCTTCCTTTTATTTAATCACCTATTTCCTCTAATTGATACTAATTTTCATTCTATCATGTTTCTCATCAATCATCTCAGCTCATCCTTGTCTTGCACTAAGTGTGGGAAAGGGGTTAGGTAGCCTTGTCCTCGTTTGACACTTGTTGTCTCTTTTGGCTAGTTGTATGCCTTCCATGTATATATAAAATAAATCTTAGGATGTGGATGAAATGCCTTATGTTGGCTCATGTGTGACATAATTTATTCCTATGTTATCTTTAGCATTGCATTTTGGGGGCAACCCATTTTTTCTCTCCTTTTTCATGATGTAGCTTCATTTGGGAACATGATTTTTCATAGGGATTTCTAAATAAGATCTCATGTCTTCTTCATTGGATACTTTAAAGAAAAATTCTCCCAATAATGGTGCTAGGGGGCATACATTGGCATTATTTTTTACATTCATGTTTCATTGTGTGATTTTCTTGCTTCTTATGTCGTGTCCTTTTCATGGTGGTGTCATTGGGTTTGATGTCCTTTGAGAATGTGATATTTCTTATTATATGACTTTCCTTTTAGTGGCGATGCTACACATTGCATTTCATAAGTTGTGATTCTCTTATTCCTAGACTTATCCTCTCTTGGAGACATTAGGCATGATGTTCCCTAAGAAGAGAGCTTACACGAACTAAACAAGAATCCTTTGAACAAACCTTTACTTGCTATTTTGTTCATAATGTTTTAGCATAATTCAGCTTGTTAACCTTGTAAAGCTCGAACCCCTCCTTTCAAGGCCACTAAGCATAACACACTTTTCTTGCCAATGGAGTCTTTCCCTATTCATAAGTGCTTAGCATAACATAGCTTGTTAGGCCTTATGAAGCCCAAAGTTCTTATGGTGCCTTATTGAAGTTGTCAGAGGGATAGATTTGATATGGTGTGGGAGCCTAATAAGATTCTCTCATTTTCCACCTGTCGGGGGCTCACCTAGTGGATGATCTGAGGTTCCATTAGCCCAAAGTGAGTGTATGCATAGTTTGCATAGTGGACATTAAGTTTACTTGTGAAGATTCTTTGGAAAAATAACTAAGACATGTTCCACATCATGTTAGATGGTCGAGGCTTGATCCACCCTTGTTCTCACCTTTTATTGTAGGTATTTGATGTTGTATGATTGAGAATATTTTTCATTTTTGCATACATATGTGTCTTGAATGTCTAATTTAGTGTGATTTTGACATGGGGCCACCATCTCACTAAAGTGGGGGCTAAATGTAGTGTATAAAAATGTATCCCTTTTACAATTTCACACCTAATATGGAATTAATGTTAAAATGAACTTAATTATGCCTCAATTTAGTGTCATAATATGTATTTTACATATTCACATTAATTTTAGGGCCTTATTAATTAAAATAGACTTAATTATGCCTTATTTTTAGTGTTGTAGTGTACCTCTTTACACTTTCACACTTATTTATGGCTCCCTTAATTATTGATGTTAATTTGCCTTAATTGGTCCCTTTAATTCAAATCCAAGCCTAATTAATTACATTTTCTGAAGATGAAACCCAACATTCATTAATGCCTAAACATAACACTTCTCATTGAGCAATGTGTGTCCTAGGTGAGTGAACTAGGACCCATTCACCCATGGACGAATGGGTCCTCACTTAGACCTAGGAACTAAATTTAATTATGTTTTGGAAACTATTTTAACATATTCAAATCTCTAGTGGGATTCCTATTCCTAGCGCTTCAGCTTTTGACCCTCTATTTAAGGTTGTCGCTAAGAAGGACCTGTGGGGCCTTGATCGAGGATGGTGAAATCTGGGAGGAAGAGAGCTCTGGTATGATTAACGAGTCTACTGAAAGCTTGAGAAAGCGGGGGATGAAGGGATATGGACAACACCAAAGAAGAAAGGAAGGAAGAAGAAGGAAGATGTAGGGGGGAATCTAATCCAAGGAGACCTTCTTAGAGATACACTAGAACGAGAGAAATGATAAATGAGATTGCCTTGGGAAAGCAGAGGACATTGGATGTGTCCTCAAAAAAAGGTCAGAAATGAGAATTATTTCATGGAACGGTCATGGGCTTAATAGCTCACACAAACAATGTGCTTTGAAGGACTATATAGTGGAACATAAGATTGATGTTTTCTTTCTTCAAGAAACCAAAATGTTGATGGTTAATTTTGATAAAATTGCTAAATTTTTTTGGCCTAATGCTTCCTATGTCTATAGTGATGCCAAGGGAGCTTCAGGGGGTTTGGCAGTGCTTTGGAACCCATCTTATGTGCAGGGTTTTGAAATATTTCACTATAAAAATAGTGTAGGGGTTTTTTTCTCTTATCTTGTGAAGCTTGGTCTATAGTTAATATATATGCTCCTAATTAGAGGAACACGAGAAGTATTTTGTGGAATAACATGGTGGCTAAGATTAATCTAAATAAGGGAGGTCATTGGCTTGTTGTTGGAGATTTTAACTCTCCCCTGTTTTCGTCTGAGAAAAGTGGTGGCCTTCTGGATTACTCTGACAACATGTCGAATTTGGTTAATTTTTCAATTCTTTGGGTTTAGTTGATATTGAGCTCCTGGGCTAGAATTACACTTGGTCTAATAGACAGGCTGGTGGTAACCTGATTCAGGTCCATCTTGACCTCTTCCTCTACTCTCCTCATTGGACTAATGTCTTAGATGCCAATCTAATAACCTTGCCTAGGACGGTCTCTGACCACAATCCTCTTTTGCTGACCACTAATATTCATCCTATTGTTGGTCCCTATCCTTTTCGCTTTGAAATAATATGGAACGCTCATCCCAATTTCAAAAATAAAATTGATGAATGGTGGAATATTCCTGTCCAAGGATCCCCTATGTATAGGATCTGCTTTAAACTATAACATATTAAATATATGGTAAAAGGATGGAACAAGAATGTGTTTGGGGATGTTTTTCAAAGGAAAAATATGCTTGAAGGAAAGTTGAGGACCTTATAGAAACATATGGATGAGGGTGATGATAGTCAGTGGACTCACATCTAGGAATGGGAAGCAAGAATGGAATGGGAACGGGTCCTAAAAACTGAGGAGGCCTTCTGGAAACTAAAATCTAGGGTCCAATGGCTGAAGGAAGTAGATAATTCGAAGAGATGGATTGATATTTGTGTTGGTAGAGTAGATGTTGTTTTCAAATTATGAATGTCAAATATTGGGGGTATTGTGGCACCTTCTACTAGAAACTTTGCTAGATATCATCGGGGATCATTTTCCAAACACTCATCCATAAAGGATGAAAACTTAGGATCTTGTACGATGGTGTCTATATCTTCAGAAAATATTTTTCCATGTGAGTCTCTAGTGACGTGTTTTTCAAGCAATGTTTTGTGTAGTCTTTCTTTCCTTGATGGTTGGTTTCCGAAAGGATTGATGAAATCGTTGGGGTCTGACATTTCTCTTAGTTTATTTTTAGACCTTGTTTCAACCATGAAAATGTTGCTCAAAAGGGGAAATGCAAAACTATGTCTAAAATGATATGTTCAAATCTATTTTTTTGGGGATTTTTTGAATATATAAGATGTCACTAAAATTTAGGATTTCTAAAATGATGTATACTAGGATGACATACACTAAGATGGACAATATGCAAAAATATTGAGTATACTATGTTGTTAAATGATTCTAAGCGGGTATAACCTACCACCTATGGGTTAATCCAAAACTATGACTTAACTTTACCAAGGAACTAGATGTAGGACAAAGACAAATGATAGGGTGAATTTCCAAACTAGACTGATGAGTTGGAAGGATTCACTAATAGAACAATAGTGAATAGGTTCAAAGATTATGAAAAATCGAAGCATGAACGTATCCAATGACGCAAAAAGTTGTTCTGTTCTAATGATATGCAAATTTCTATGGGATATCTAAATTTTTGCAACTAAGATGACTATTCCTAAGACGTAAATGAAACTTAACTAATGCAAGGTTTTTGAGAAATTTTCCAGTTTTCTGTCCAAGGTTGACCGTAAGAAACATAAGTGAAAAAGACATTTTTTTTCTGACTGAGTTTGCAATTTTTGAGATTTTGTTGATAGTCAATTGCAGTTTGTGTTTCAGATGCATTGATGAATTTGAAAAAATGCATTTCAATTTTTAGATGCGGCTAATTAAAAAAACCTGGTCTCGAATGTTAACAGACAAATGTGAATTTTCATACATATGCAGTTTAATCTATGACATATGCAACACATGGATCATTTGCGACTCACTAAGAAGATGCAATTCAAAATCTAAAATCTGTGAAAACTAGTTTTGTTGACAAACACATGCAGTTTTTGGTTTAACAGTTGCGACTCGTAATGACACATGTGGTTTGAAATTTGACAGTTGCGACTTAGTTCACTATTGCGATTTTTCGATGACAAAGTTATGACTGACTCATTTTTATGATCAAGTGTTCACAAATAAAGAAAATACAATCACATAATGCATAATGTTTTTAGTTTGACATGTACAAATCTGTTAAAATTAGAAGATAATTATAATCCTAGGCTATGTTGGATAGTATTTACTAAGTTCTCAATTGGATTTCTCCAACTATGTATATTCAAGGAAAATTACAAGTAGCTTGACCCCACTGGCTCCCCTCCATAACACTCACTTATACAGGGCAGCCAAGCTACTGTACCCATGAAACTACCATGGCATACATTTCATCTCTACACATGAACCGTAAGAATTTGAGAGGGCTTCACAGGTCCGACTTGCTGAACCAGTAAATAGATGAGATTTTAGAAAAAACTACAAAAATACTTTTAGTAAGGGAATTCCATTTGTGGGGCACCATCCATTACAGGTAGAGACCATTTTTTCCCTTCTCATTGGAACAATGAGGGTGATTTTTGGGTTTCCCAAAAAATCCTTTTTTATATACCGGTTGGAAGTCACTTGGCATATAGCGTGTTACTGGTCTGAGTCATCTTGGGGTGAGTAATTTTCCCACCAAGACAGGCCCAAGTTCTAGAGTTAGTAACAGTTTCTCTTGTACCCAGGATCGCATGGGTAATAAACGAACTACAAATACAATGAGAGAATAATACGATGTATTGAATCGTGAGGGTTATAAACTAACAAATATAAACACAAAAGACACTGGTTATTTTTAATCCCAAATGATAATTATATAACTACCAAATAAAAAATTTCTTTTTAAATATTTACAGTCTTCGACAACAAGTCCTGCATGCAACTTATTAGTAGTTTTATTGGTCTTCGTCTTTTGTCCTACAAGAAAATGGGTTTAGTTTTCAGTATCTTCTATGCTTCGTACTGCAAAAACAATGTTATCCTCCTAAATCACATGCTGCAAACAAAACATTAGCATAAAGAAAAATGAAAAGAACAAAAAATGAAAATACGAAAAAATTGAAATTTGAAAGTGTTACCAACTAGATGCGTCGATTCAACCCATAGATGCATCGCATTGTTATCAGTCAAATATGTTGTGGAAAGTATCAGATGAGTCTCGTGTCATCATATGAGTTTTGAAATTTATCAATTGTGGTTCATGAAGTCAGATGCATCATTTCATCAGTCAAATGTGGTTTTTCATATGATACCTGCAAAAGAAAAATCGAGAAAATGGAATACGAAGATTGAAGTGTCTTCATGTTGGGTTCACCAAATGTAATGTAGATAAAATGACTCTGCATAGTAAGATGGTTAAATCTAATCTAAAAATGCATAAACATAAATCAAACAACAAAGTAGGAAGACAATAAACTAAACAATGAATTAAGTAAAAACATAGAACATCCATACCGAATATCAATCCATCTCTTCAAATTATCTTTATTGTCCTTCTCCATTTTGTTGTATTGGTATTCTTGCCCTCATATTTTCAGTATGTACGTAAGAATAGCCTTGACATATGTGTTAAAGAAAAATATAGAAGATTAAGTTCTTCCAAAAGTATATCGATTTCTAGAGGAATACTGACAAAAGAAGGGTCAATTTATAGAAAGTTGATTTTTGAACAATCACCTCAGATTCGAAAGAGAGATCAATGATAAAGATTGTTGAATGTCATGTGATATGAGTTTTGTGTCAGTTAGAACTTGAGTTGGGAAATTTTGCACGATGAAGATTAAATTAGAATAATAATTTAATCTAGTGTTAAGACTGTTTGAAAATAGACTGAATAAGAGATCAAGATTAAATAAATGATTTAATCTTTAGTTGAAAGTCTTCAAAAATAAGAAGAATTTGAATTTGAATGAAAAGGATAAAGTTAGAATTCGACAACAATCTATTCGAATGCACACATGAATAAATTAAATAAATAAAGATATTTAATTAATAAAATGTTCATGCATTCAAGTCTTAACTAGTTAATTGATTGGTCACGACAAAAAGTCTCTTCACAGAGGTGATCAAATGTTGAATCAGGAGACAATAATTGGATTCAAATAGATCTCAAGTCAAAGTGAGAATGAATTACTAGATAACTAGATGATAAAGGAATGTTAGAAAAACAATTATTTATGAATTAAATGTTAATTTAATTCAACATTCGAAATTGAAATGATTTAATTAAATAGCTAATAATTTATTTAATTGACTATTGAAAAGGTTAATTGAATAATTAAATAATTCAAAGTGAATATTTAATTATAGTTGAAATATGATAAAAGGGGTAAATTAAAACATAACTTATTTAATTTAGAAAAAGAATTAATTAGTGACGTAATTAAACAAATAAGTTTATTTAATTAATAAAAGTTTGAATAAGGGTCATAATGAATGAATTAAATAATTAAATTTTTATTTAATTAATAGAAGGAATATGTGGTTAGGAAAATAATTAAATAATTAATATTATTTAATCATGATCATGGACATTATAAAATTATGTTGAACGTGGTACTCATAGGCCTAGACCAATTTTTAGTGTCTACAGTCTCCATGGGCGTAGACATGGATTTGCAATCCATCATACCAAACCTCTTCAGAATTTCAATGGTATACTTCCCTTGACTTGGAATCATCTCATCTGGCTTTTTCCAAACTTCTAAGCCAAGGAAGTAATGCATGAGACCAAGATTCTTCATTTCAAACTCAAAAGCTAACTCCTTCCATTTGAGAATGAGGTTTTCTTCTCCAGTGATAATCAGATCATCAACATACCAAAAAAAACAATGCTTCACCATTAATTACCTTGAAGTAGAGGTTTGAATCTGCATCATTCTTTGAGAACCCCAAACTTAAGAGGTAACAATCAATCCTTTCGTACCAAGCACGAGGAGCCTACTTAAGACCATACAAGGCTTTCTTCAGCCTGCAAACATGAGACTCCTTCCCATGTACCTCAAATCCACTAGGTTTCTCAATGTAAACCTCTTCCTCTATTACACCATTAATAAAGGTTTTCTTTACATCCATTTGGTGAATCTTCCATCCTCTAGATGCAACAATGGCAATGATGGTCCTGACAGAAGTATAACGAGCTATTGGAGTGAAGGTTTCTTCATAGTCAACTCCCTCTTTTTTTGAAAACCCTCTAGCCACGAATCTAGCCATGTAATTCTCAATGCTCCCATCAGCCGCATGCTTGATCTTGAAGAGTGATTTAGAAGATACCATAGATTTGCTTTCGAGTCTAGGAATGATGCCCCAAACATCATTCTTAAGAATGGATTGATACTCTTCACACATAGCATCTTTCCAAACTTGTTGAATAAAAGCTTCCTCAACACTAGAAGGATTTGACTCAATAATTTGACTCATCAAGGCTACATAACTGGAAAACTTATTAGGTCTCTTACTTTCTCTGAAAATTCCTCTTGGGGCTGCAAAAAATTCTGCCTCCTGTATTATTTTCCTAGCCCAAAGAGGTCTTTTCCTTCCAATCACAATATCTATAGGCCCATCAGTAGGTTCCAAGGGCTCAACTGGATCATCATCTTCTTTAGGTTCTGGAGCCTCCCTCTGATTCTCAGGAACATGGTCAACTTCCATATCCTGAGGAGGCTCTTCATCATCGATCTCCATAAGAGTGCCCTTGGATCTTTTGAATGCAACATCCTCCTCAAATGTGACATCTCTACTATTCTCAATTGTCTTCTGACCTAGGATGTAGATTTTGTAAGCTTTTGATGTCTCACTATAGCCTACCAAAATTCCCTTATTGCCAGAAGCTTCCAACATTGTCCTCTTTTCCTTTGGTACATGAACATACACTGGACATCCAAAGATCCTCAAATGACTTACTTCAGGCTTCACCCCTAAGAATTCTTCTTCAAGAGTTATATTCTCCAAGATCCTGTGAGGACTTCTATTCTATACATAGACAACTATCTTGGATGCTTCAACCCAAAGGGAGGTTTTCACGTCTTGGTCATGAATCATGGCTTTGACCACTTCCACAATAGATCTGTTATTTCTTTTAGCAACCTCGTTCCATTGAGGATTATAGGGAACATTGAACTCTCTCTTAATCCCAACTTCAATGCAAAAGTTACAGAAGATAACAAAAGTGTATTATCCTCCATTATCTGATCTTAGGACTTTGATCCTCTTTCTGGAAAAATTCTCCACCTGAGCTTTGAATTCTTTGAATCTCTCTAATATATCCTCATATTCTTTAGATTTCAAGAAATAAATCCAAGTCTTTCTAGATTAGTCATCAATAAAAATAATTTAATACAAGAAACCACTCGAAGATGCAACAAACATTTGACCACATAAATCAGAATGAATAAGATCTAGGATACATTTGGATCTACTTTCAGTACTATGGAATGGACCTTTTGTATTCTTACCTAAAGCGCAACCTTTGCAGGTTCCTTCATGCTTCTGGTTGAATTTTGGAAGGCCAATGACCATCTTCTCCATAATAGGTAGAGCTCGAAAGTGAAGTTGAGCCAATCTTTGATGCCAAAGATCACACACACTTGAGGAATCATGCACTAGATCCTTAAGAGGATGAGTGCATAGCCTCTAGAGACACCCATTTCTAACTCCAATCACTCGAACAATATTGATGTTGGATTTTTAGCCCATATAATAACTTTACCTTCTGAAAATGCAACTTCATAACCCTTGTCTTCAAAGACTGAGATGGAAACAAGGTTTCTCTTGATGCTTGGAACAAATAGTACATCATCCAATTGAAAGGAAGCGTCAGAATCCAAGTTAGGAGATGAGGTCCCAACTCCTTTCATATATTAACTAGCATCAATTTCTTAACTTTCATATATTCCCTTTCTTCTTTTAGGATTGAGTAGAAAGAACAGGAATTTCTTCATTAGAGGAGCTTTTCCCAATATCTCTTGTAGCCAACCTAGACTCTTTTTGAATATAGTCTGCCCTCAACTGATCAAACTTGGGATGTTTCGATCTTGCACTGATTCCTTGAATGTAAGACTCCCAAGATTAAGGAAGACCATTAAGAGAAAGCATGGTCAATTCCTTGCTATCAAGAACATTCCCAATAGATGAGAGTTGATCTCTCAACTCGATTATTCTCATGAAGTAGGCAATAACAGATTCTGATTTTTCCAGGTTCAAATGATGGAGTTGTTGCTTCAATGCAAGATCCCAAGATGTGTTATTGATTTTGTACATCTCCTCCAAGGTTTTGAACATATCTCTTGCAGTCCTTAACTTGGAGACAATAGGCACAATATAATCCTTTATGGAATCAACTAACATCTTCTTCGCCTTAATATCTTTCTTCTTCCAAAGAACCTTTTCTTCGTCATCCGTAGGTTCGGGAGCTGTGCTCTCCACAAACTCTACCAGTTTTCTTTCCTCCAAGGTGAGAATGATCCTAAATCTCCATGAAGTGAAATTTTATGCTCCCTCAAGCCTATCCTCAATCTTAAGGCCATTCACCATCTTGACGGAGAGATGGAGGTAAACAAGGATGAGAAATAAATAGAGAGTATTGTTGTGATACATGAATCTGATCAAGATAGTCTTCAAACCCGCTCTGATACCATGTTATATTTTAATGATCAGATGACAAGTACATAAAATTAATCCAAAATATACTCACAACACAACAAATTCCCCATGAAAATCCTCCAACTTGAGGGAGAAAAACCTAGCCAATATATCTCATATATTGATTTGAATAAGAGAAGAAATATGCTTACAACTTAGGCACAATACAATGCCTAATCAATACAAATAATAATAGCACCTCTCCTAGATGCAAAGATACAAATGACTATGTTTCTCCTTAGCTCGACCTGCTTCTACAAAATGAAGATCTACCACTATAGGAAACTAATCTACTGTAATAGTGCAAACTCCTTCTCTAGATGTGAAATAAACTTGATGTCAAATGAAGTGTTTTAATTCTCTATTTATATACATGTCAATGAACGGATGCGTCTTTACAAATCAAGAGGTCAGCCTCTTTAGAGAAAGATGACTTTTTTTGGGGGCGCAAATTCCAAGAGAAGGTTGGCCCTTCAATAAAATGCATATCTTTATTAATCGAGTCTCTTGAATGAGTCGGCTCCAATACTTAAATATTAATTATTAAATAGTAATCATATAAATGATAATTGATGAGGCGCCTCCTCATAAATAATTGCACTTGAATAAATTAAATATCCAATAGGCTACAAGTTAATTTATTTTTTCTTCTAGGAAGTAATTCGATATAGTTGTATACATCAACATTCACAAGATGACATGAACACACATAATATTGAACATGATGTTAGGATCTTGATGGTTGCAATAGATAACTGATAAATTTTCTCTTGAAAACTCTTGAGAATAATATTTTCTAATATGAAGTCTTGATTGTGTGTCTTGTAATGTTTCTTAGATTTGAATTGATAAAAAGACTATGTATTTATAGGTCTTTATCTAATTTTTCAAAAAATAGATTAAAAAAGTTGAAACTTGCAAGATGAATTTGAATCATTAAAATGCTGCCAAAAATATATTGAAAAATGAGTCTTAGGACTTAAAGGGAACTCATTCACCCTTGGGTGGATGGGTCTTGGCCTATAAGTCTAGGACATGCATATTCCAATGTGATTAAAATATTAATTACATTAATTATATGTTGGTTTCCCTTTCAAAAAAATATGAATAATAAGGATTTGGAATGCATAATTTAGAAAATTAGAAGCTTAATTAAGTCAAATAAATTAAGGAACCCGAACATAGTGTGAAATTGTAAAGGTATAAAATTTCCTACACTATATTTATCCTCCACTTAAGTGAGAGTATGAACTTACACTCAGACTCACACTAAAGTAGACAAATATGCATCAAGAGGGGTCCAAGTGTACCAATTTTATAAAGATAGGATGGAAAAGATCAAGGAGGATGATCAAGCCCCCAGGATCAAAGATCCCATGGAAAACCAACATAAGGACAAAGGGACACACAATATGTGTAAGATATGTGCAAAAATAAAAGATACACAAGCATACCATTTCGAATCCAATGCAAAAATAAAAAGGAAAAAGGAAAAAGGATGGACTAGCAAGCTACGTTATGCCACGTTGATAAAATATGATCACAAGGGCTAGTGTAGTCCAGTATACACTACGTGAGCCCCAAAGGAAAAATGAGAAACACACACTAGGTCTATAAGGTATGTGCCCATAAAAAAGGGGTTTCAAATGGGAAAGATGCATTAGGTCTACAAGTGTTCTCCCATATGTCAACCATACCAAAACTTATACTCCTTGATAAATTTTATAAGGTACCAAAAAATGGTCAATGTGTTATGCCAATGCTACACTAAGTCCAGCCTTTTTGAACAAAAATGAAGCCAAAAAATGACAAAATGTCAATGCCAAAATGAGATAATGCCAATGTATGCCCCAACTTTAAAGTAATTTATAAACACCATGTTGTGAGCAACTATTTTAAAGTAAAATTGATAAATTTCAATTAATAAAAGGGCCATGAGAGCCTCTTTGGAAAGACCTATGCCAACGATATGTTTCTAAGTAAACCTACATCATGAAAAATGAGGTTTCCCCCACATGTAATCCAAAAAGATAAAACATAAGGGATCCATGGATTCAAGGTCAACACATGTATTTTCTATAGTGATATAATAGAGCTTGAAACTATCATCATTCCCCAAATACTTCATGGAAAAACAAACACAAAAGAAAAGATAATGATCACATCAGATAGAAGAATGGAAATACAAATAAAATAATATCATGATAGATTTTCTTCCTTTGCATCCTTGCACCAATAGAGTAACAAGGGTCATCCAAAGAAAGCTCAAAAACATAAAGACACACGAAGCAAAATGATACAAGGGATCACATTACATACATGCAATCACAAATAATATAGAAAGAAAAAGAAAGATAGTATTTCACATGTGAGCCAACCTATAGAAGTTCATCTATATCCCAATCTTGTTCATCATATACGGAATGTGGATAAATAGCCAAAGGGGAAATGAAAAGTCCCATACTAGGATAATCACCAGGTCCAACACATGATGATTCACTCTTTTTAGGAGGATAATACCGATTGCATCCATCTAAGTTCATAGAAGTGGAAAGTAAAAAAATTAATTCATTATGAACTTCTTCATTGATTTTAACACTCCAATTATCATTATCCAAGTTAATTACAACATGAGGCCTAATCATAATGCTCATTGTATGCTTTTTTTATGGTGTAGAACTTTCATGTTGTGGAAAAGGTGGAGAATCATCATGATTTGTTTGAGTTGATTTTTTCTTTTCTTATAATTGACGAGTAATAGCATGACATCTATGCCTACACTCTTTAACATTTTTATTTCTTATTGCATGGTTTTCAAGTTATGATGATGTAGGAGTGGGTTTTTCAACCATCAATCTCTTTTCTTCCCTTAGGGGAGGAATGCAAGGGACCTCAATGGGTTGTCAAACCACTTTATCTTTAGGCTTATAAACTTGTTTGATTTTAGGAGGCACAAAGGGAATTGTATGGTTATCTCTTGGTCTCTTGTAGGATATAGGTAGCTGAATAAAATCATACTATATTTCTTTATTCGAGAGAGCCTTTGGCTCAAGCATAGGTTTACCCACAACATTTGGAGTGGGAGAAAAAACTATGAACCTTTCAGTTTTAGGTGGGATATTGGTAAGGGATAACTTGGCTATACACTTTTCTTTGAACTTTTGATAGGATTTGAAAATGAAATATCCATGAGGTTTTATTATAGGTTATATATGTTTAGGACGAAAGAAATCCAATTAAAATTTCTCTTGGGAAGACAAAGGATTAAATCCACTATGATGTACTGTAAAAATTTGGTTATCAGATGGAAATTTCAAGCACTTGTGGATGAAAGATGAGATGAAATTCATGAAGCATAGCCATGGGTAGCCTAACTTCACATAAAAATTATCTAACATTGGGATGATAGAGAATGATACATCTAATTGCTTCAGTCCAACTTTTAATGGAAGAGTGATCGAACCTATCATAGGGTGATCAAAACCATCATGTGTTTTGATCCATGCTTTTGATTTTTCATAATATTTTGGTAAATTTCATGCACAAATAATAATTCCTCAATGGCCACATTCTCTACACACATAAAATCAATTAATATCCTATTTGTAAGATTGTCATTGATTATTCTAGCTATGTAAAGAGGACCATCGAGTGCATGTTTAATTATATCACTATTTGAGAAAGCAATATCAAGAGACAAGCTGGTTTGGAATTTACGAGGGTGAACGTCAATGAATCCCATCATAACATTAGAGACATGGTCCAAAATGGGTTGACTAGTGTCAACACTATGAGTGAAAGAGTTTGAAAAGTGAAGGTCCACAACATATGTACCAGCACAATATGCCATGAGTCTCGAACTATGTCTCACTAAAGTATTGACAATATGACACTAGGTTGTGATACTCATACAAGTTTCACCAAACAAAACGTGTACTCAAAATAGAGAAAAGGCACTAAATAAAGATAGCAAACATCCAAAAATAGGAATCACAATACAAGTATTGAAGAAGATATTGCAATTTTTAGATCTTAAATATAATAATTCATTGATTTTAGATGAAAAAACCTAAAAGTGATTACTTTTGAATACCCATTTTGATTTTAAACAATGTACTATCTTTCACTAATTGAACTAAATGTAAAAAAATACAGAAATATACAATTTTTGAAACTAAAATAGAGATCTGCAAGTATAAGAGAATGAAGCAGACATAGACAAAGCAGTGTGATTTTTTTTGGAAAATAACTTATACCAGGATAGGTTCATCCTAGGGTGAATGAGTCTTAGGATAGGGTTTAAAAAAATTAATCTGAGTGTTTAACTTGATATTTAAGCTCGTTGTTCCTAATGTCAAACAGATTCTTCAATGACAATTTTTCCACAAATATGATGAAATGCAAATGCAATTTAAATGATAATGTATGAACAAAATGATAAAGAAATTTAATGTAATTTTGACTAAAATGCTGATCTAAATTACTTAAACACACTTTAATGAAATCTATTAGGTAGAATGTATGTAATATTTTTATATTTTTAGGAGTTTAAATGATGCAAACATGCAATATGTAACCCTAAATGAAATGTAATACAAGATGATACAAAACATAGATCTAGGGTTTAAAAGATCTCCAAATTAGAAAAGTATGATGTAAGAAATTCAAGTTCATGAAAATGAAATGTTGGGGAAGGAGAACCTTAATGTTAAGGGGGTATTTTTTAAAAACACTTTTTGCAGTCCTTTGATGTTGGATTTTAGCTTTTATTTTGTGTAGGTCCCACTGTTTCAAAGTTGGAAACAAGTTTTGCAACCTAGTTTCCATGGCTTAACAACAATGATGACAACTTATGTAACAATCCAAAATTTCTCTTCAATATTTTTAATCCTTTTTCAACCTATAATATGCACATATGTAAAGAGAAAAAATGTTATTTTTGGAATGGGGGTTTGCTTTAGTCAAACCCTAAGCTTGGTAATTAAACCTTGATAGAAAGATAATGACAATGTAGAAGGAAATGATGAATGAACGATGCTTGCTACAACTCACTAAACCTTCAATGACTTCCTTGGGAGGATTGAATAAAAACACTTATCTCCAAGGAATTTGATCTTGCTTTGCTTGATAGATTTGGACACTTGAAAATGCTTGGATGATTTAGGATTTGTTGTCACGTGAAATTGCACCTTGCTAAACATGAAATTCAACATTCCAATGAAAAAGTGTAGGATGAAAGGGAAAAAAATGAATCCCAAAAGGACTCATCAGTAATTGAAGATTGGGGCCAGGCTTACCGCTTAATACTTATCAAAGAAAAGAAAAATCGGTAAGAGGGAAGAAAAAAGTATGACATTTGAAAGTTCAAACAAAGGAATTAGACAAATTTGGAAGAAAGGGGAAATTGGGAGAGAAGGTTAAAACCTTTGAGAAGAAAATATGGCTTAAATAATAAGGCAAAATAGAAGAGATATTTTCAAGATTTGGGCATCGAGTGCATGCATTATAGCTTACGACTTACCATGAAATGGTAAATGGTAAAGAGTATGAGCAAACCTCGACACCAAAAATTAAATCATCGAGGGTCAGGCAGAGGGTTTACCTCTTGCAAAGAAAGGAAGAAAGGAGGAAAAGGGAAGACCAATCCCTAATTCTCAAAAAATACACACTTGGTTGATTTTCCAAAAGCATATCAAGAATTGGGTGTCGGAGGGAAGGCTTGCCTCTTACCTTAACAAAGGTAAGAGGTTAAGGGAAAGGTCAAAGTTTGACCCCTGAAAGATCAAAAATTAGTCAATTTTAAAAAGTAAATATAGGCAGTAGAGGGAAAGGGTCAATTCCGATGGGAGAAACCCAAAAATATAGGAAGAGAAATAGAAAGAAGGGAGAAGAAGAATAAAGCAATCGAGGGTGATAGAAGAGGGTTGCAAGGAAGAAAGCAAGTGACAAATTGAAGGTTTGAAAACAAAAAACTTAGCGACTTTTAGAAACATTCAAGGAGAATTCATGTAAGATGGCCCATGTAGTATCTCTTATATTGGTTATCGAGGATGGGTCATCAAAGGGTGGAATGAAATGAAAAAAATTATGGTGACTTTTGAGGAATGATTGGCTGCTAACCATAAAATCCAAAGGCCTTATCATTCCATAGGAAATAGATTCATGAGGGTAAAATTTCATAGCAGGGCCTCCTTAGAGAAAAATTAAACATGTGTAGGTTGCACTTGGAGGAAAGCATGGAAGCTAAGAACATATACTCCCTTAAGGAGAATGTAGGGTGTGCAAAATCTCTTCATGGAAAGCAAGATATTTACAATATATACATGAAACTAACAAGAAGAAAAAATGGAAATTTTCCTCTGTCAAAGATGAAACTTTTGAAGGAAATGATCTCCCTTAGACCATAGTTGTAGACTTCATCCATTTGTAACCACTAAAAACTACTATTAGAATGCATGGAACTACACAAGATGCTTGCAAGGTGAAAGATCACTTCACGATAAACATTTTCACTACAGGAGAACCATATGATGAAAGCATCAAACTCATCTGTACTCGTGCCTTAGGTGAACATACAACAAGAGGTATGGACTTATTTGAATATAGGCCAGCATCCAAGAAAAAACTTCTCTAGAGGAAATAAAACTCACCTCACAAAAGGATAGGACATTACCATGACTGTTGACCTCCTCATTGTCTGAACTAAAACAAAAAGAGAAATATTCTAGCTCACATGGTGATGAAAAATATGCCAAACCTATTTTTTGATCTATACATGGAATCTCTTCTTCATGCACCTCAAATGAAAAACTTTGAAGCTCAAGAATACTATTGAATTGAGAAAAAAGAGCATCACTCCTAGGAAAATGTGTGGCTTCTCAATGGTGGATTTTTCAATATATTGGTCCCACATGAAGAATTATAACTTAGTCACATTATCCCTAATGTCATAGGTCACATTTTCACCTTGAATGAAGACCTCATATTCAACATTACTACATTTAGGGATAACAAAAAAAAAAAAAACATCATAATTCATTGTATTTATGCACAATTGATCAACACATCCCTCATGTTTGTGAGACACTTCAACTGAAGAACTAAATCCTTTAGACTGTATCTCTACTTTGATCTCTTGTTGGCAACTAGCTACAACAAAAATAGGCTCTTGGCATGTAACGACTGCCACAGCCTCTACTGCTTCTTCAATCCAATGCTACTAAATACAAAAATATTTTTTTGGGGGTGTTGATTTGATGTTTAAACCTAAAAAAAATGTTTCTATAACATCCCAAAAGTGGTCCTCCACGTCATAATTGCAAACCTCAAAATATTGGGGATCTTCATCAATTATACCAAGGGATAAGAATGTTTGTTGTTGTTGCTCCAAAACCATGGAGTTCTTCATCCATCAAGCCAAGCTTAGGGTGATTAGATAATTCTTTTGATGTAGGTATACATGATCTTTCCTCCTCATCTTCAAGAAAATAAGGGAGGGAATCAAATGAGAGTATTAATTCCTCTATTGTATCATTTTTTCTACCTTTTTAATGTCTTGTTTCTGCAACTTATTATCTTCAACCATTTCTTGCAACAGAACAAGGCACTCATTATTTAGAGCACATGAAGGATATTCAACACCAATCTCTTCACTCCTAGCTTGGAATATCTCCATATTTTATTCTTTTGACCAATTAGTATCCCATACCATTGGTCCACCTTTAAATAGTGAAATAGCAACAAGGGAGAAAAATGATCAAAAGGGCATTGAAACTCTTGTTGAAATTCAAGAAGGAGCTGCTCAATAGGAGTTAAAGTTTGAGCCTCCTAAAGGATTGTTCTTGTGAGGAATGGAGGCTCTCAAAACTTTGGATCTCAAACATAGGAGATATACTTGATGGCATAGGAGGTTCAATAGGAGTTTTAAGAGGTTGATTAGGATTCTTGAAACTAAAATTTTGTGCTTGCATACTGTTGGTGTTTTAAACATACCCAACTAAGGATTTGTAATTACCTAAGGGGTTGCCAATCCCTATACTTGAGAACTAACAAAGCTAGTGTCCAGCTAACGAGATTTAGTGAAAGACTGAGAGATCCTACACTTTTGGATCTATGAAACCAAGGAGGGTTTTCCTAAGTGTGTTCATAAAAATGGTTTACATTTTTATAAGAACACTTCTTCATACATATACATTCCCCCATCAACACAAATAGATAGGAATTATCCTGGTGGTGGAAAACCAAAGAACAATGAAAAATATCTAAAGCAAGGAGAATAAAATTAATGTAAGATTTATATCTCGAAAGAGATAGGATTTGATTGTTTAAAATGTTCAGATTTTGAATCACCACACTTAGAGCCACAATCCCACACTTCTAAAAGAATCTTGCAAATGTTATGCAGTGCCTCATCCATCAGGCGGGAGTCATATAAAACATAACTCATATATTATGAAATTTTCACCACAATGCTTTACATCATGAGATCTTTTAGTTTTTTAAAATAATACTCCTTAGTGAATCCTGAGCATATTATCACAAACCAGTAATTCATTTTTAAGAATTTGATTAACTCATTAAGTTAAAGAAGGTTAATGCAATACACCTTTCAAATATACCATTGAATATGAAAGAATAAACCATTGATAAACTCATTCACAATCCATGACATATAAACAAGAGAGCAATTGTCTTAACAATTTTTTTAGATTTGTTTCAATATGAATAATTACAAAAGTATAGCATCCTTATTTCATACTACTCCCGACCTAGAATGATTTCCTAAATAATGCCTTCAAAAAAACATATAGTAAAGCCAACTGTACATACCCTAAGCATTAGGATACCAAAAATATGACCCCAAATGATGAGCCATGAGATCTCCTTTATAGAATAGGAGAGAAACAAGCATTAGGCTCCATTGTTCATTTCAAAATTAATTTCATCTAAACAAAATGAAATTTGAATTCACATTCCAAAAATTCCTCATCATTAGAAATGACAACAAACTAATCGAGGAATCAAAACGGTTACATCCGAATAACCAGTCAGGGAAAAAACAAAAAGCATTGTGCCATGCACGTGCACGTCCACATCAAAGCCAAAAAATTGGGACAACACCAACCCAACAACCCACATCACCCTAGCAACATCATTCAGTAAACACACGACCCTGATAGAGGTGAATGCTCTTGGTTCTCGCTTCAGGGAGAAGCGATACCATTCCCTTTCTATTTCTAATACCAGCACTGGATCTAGCAACACAACACAGTTGCATTGTAGAAATTGGGGAAACTATAAGGACCTCCTCGTCGACACCAATGAGCTCGGTCATGACTGCGATATAGAAACAATATTCTGAATCAGTCTCGAACCCATCGCTACCAGAGCCCAAAGAGAGCATAACAGTGGAACTATGGCATCCAGACTGCCTACCTGCACCTTGAGCAACTGCCTCAAGAGCTTCAGGAGTAGGTTGCTTCTTCTTACATTTTGAATTCTTGGCACCCACTCTTGCACTTCATCGTACCGTTGACTTATCCATTGAAAATACTAGCTCAAAAAAAATCAGCTAGAAAATCACTCACCTGTAAAAAATCAGCATGTGAGCGAATAGTGGCTGATGTTGCCAACACAAAATAATTCCATGCTTATGGAAAATGGCATACATCCCATCATTGCATTTATCAGGAAGATATCACTTGCATACAAGGAGATTGGGAGGAAATCCATTGAAAAACCCGCACCATTAATGAAGATAACTCACAAAGCGAAAAATCTCCTCACATGGGTGAACAATAACCCTTTGAAAATAGACCATTGACGTGAACGAGACCTGGCCAGTTAGATGACTCAGATTGAGTCAAAGATCATTGACAATCCACATCACCACTTGGGAAAAACTACAGCCAATCACACTTCTCTAAAATAGGCAATTGTGATCGAGTAGCAGGCCCATTCAGCCCTTCCATTCTAGGAGCTAAGCCAAGTGTCATCATTTTGCAAACCTCACAGTAGCTCTGAGAACATTAATACGATCGTGCGAGGCTAGCGAGGGACATACTCAAAAGACCTAAAGACTCATTCTTGCTTGACCAAAACTCCACTTGGCAGTAAAAAATAGACTTCCCTATTTTGACTCCCTTGAAAACTCAACAATTCCTTCAGCAAGGCATAGAAGAATGAATTTGTTTGACTCTTTCAACTATGATGATGATGACTGTCCCATCTTCTTTTGATCATTAATTTTCAAACTATTTACTAAACAAATATAGGACATGTTTCCTATATTTCTACAACTTCTTTGGCTCTTTGGAAACGTAGGATAAGAACTCCCTTAGCTATTTCCAATTAGATATTAAAGACTAATTGCTTTAACTTGGTAACCAGATGTCATAAAGCTAGATCAAGCAACTATATTTAGTTATTCCAATATTTTCTCTATTTCAAGATTGTGAAAAATTTCTATAATAATTGTAATCTACAATCCTCTTCTTTCATTCTCTTCATCTTTCTGATACTGACCTATGTAGAAATTTTATCATCCCAAGTGTTAATCCCACTTGTAAGAAGCCATGATTCCTTTATTGGAAATGTCCAAACTGCAAATTAGCCTACACCATCTCCACTTTTGTATCCCAACAAGTAATGAACTCATCTAGAATTCATAGGGAACTAACTATTTCACTCACCTGAGTCAAAACAAAATAAAATATCTATGCCTTGACATAGTTTAAATACCAACAAAAGAGGTGGTTTTTAACCTACAAGCTTAATCCAATTCAAAAGAAAATGATGTTTGTTCCTTTCATACAGAGATACCTATCAAGATATGTATATATGATCTTCAAGGTCCAATTCATTTGAAGACAAACACCATCACACTCTTTAGATTTTCAAAAGAGGAAAACCCCTTAGATGCTTCACTACCTAAAAAATGTCACTCAAAATTGTTGTCTTGACATAACAATAGCTAGTTAATGATATCAAGTTCTAATAATCCATAATGTTCTTTAATGATTTCTAGCTTTGATTTTGTGATAATTTTTTCATCAACATTTCAAATCACACTCTATGATCCATCATCAAGATAAGAGTAGAGCTAAAGGAGAAAATGAAAATTTGAAGACCAGGAGCTTATTAAAAAGAACAAAATTAGGGGGAGAGAGGGGGGCATGAAGACCAAGAAGGAACAAGAAAAAAGAGAAAAAAACTAAATAATTAAAAATAAACCAAAAGGAAAATTAAGCCAAGAAGAATGAAGAAGCACTAATACAATTAAAAGAGGCAAGTAAATAATTCCAAAAAATGCACCAAAAATTAAAAGCAAGAAAAAAGATTAATAAAAACAATACAATAAGAAGGAAGGCAACAAGTTTGTTAGTGCTTCTTCATCCTTCTTGGCTTAATTTTTCTTTTGGTTTCTTTTTAATTATTTATATTTTTCTCTTTTGTCTTGTTCCTTCTTGTTCTTCATGCCCCCTCTCTCTCCTCCCCCTGATTTTGTTCTTTTTAATAAGCTCTTGGTTTGCAAATTTTCATTTTCTCCTTTAGCTCTGCTCTCATCTTGATTATGGATCATGGAGTATGATTTGAAATGTTGATGCAAAAATTCTCATGCAATCAAAGCCATAAATTATAAAAGAATAACAATGGCTATCAATAAGGGCATTTGGAACATAATCTCTATCCTCAAACCTACCACTAGAATGATCCAAGAAAAACTCCAACACTGCATAAGACATCTATGGGCAACATTGTCTTTTCTACTCAACAATAGAAGAGTAGGTAGAAAAAGAATTGACACCTTCAAGAAGAAAACTGAGAGTTCATGAACCAATCTTACTAGTCCAACCACTAAAACACCAATCATGTGTGGGTTGTCCTTTAAAATATAGAGAATTAGATGGTGCAAGGAATTTAGGTGCCTTCATTCTAATGGAAACATCGTGTAATTTCCTTTACTGTACCAATGCAAGGTTCTTTTCTTCAACAATATGAAAATTGGCTTCACTAAATCACCATATACAACTAGAAATTTGAACCATGCACTCATGAAGTGGACATCTAAACTCCCTCTAAAAATATTTTCAAACCTTCATTTGCACCTCAAAGTTTTAGTCTTGTTGAATAAATCCCTAGAAATATCCTTCATCTCTGCACTGAAGACCAAGAGATGCCTCTGGAATGTCGATGTCGACAAAATGGGAAATCATGAATACATTTTTGACCTCTTATTCACCATTGAATCTAGATAATGTTGTCGATATCTTTTCCTCTATCTTGTAAAACAAATGTTAAGGGTTTTAGCTTTGTGGCCTTTACCTTTTATGCCATTCACATAACATGCACCATGACTCTCACCACCATACAAGACATATGGAAGAAAGGGCTATGCAAATGAAAACCATTTCCCCACATATATAAACCTTCATCCTGATCATGAGTCACCTTCATTCTCACCTTCAAATTTTCACTGAACATCTACAAGTATTTACGACATACATAACTGTTAGAGCATTTACAACCTATATCAAACAAAATGTCTTTTGATGGATTTTGATACCCCTTTCCTTGAACATATTGAAACCATTGCATACTGTGACACCAAATTTCTCATATGTGCACTTTGTCAATGCATGTCGAGAACTCAATATTTTGCACACCTATCCACCAGAGCAATACCCACAACATGAAAGCACCCTTCCAAAAAACTGGCAAGTCCCCTATCATTGACTCTGAGAAATATCACTGTGTAATCCCTCATATTGGAGAACCTAGCCTATTTACATGAAAATATAATCCACACTTCACTTGGTCTGAGTAAACAATACATTTTCCACCTTTGGAATATTCAATTATTGATGTAGAATAGAGCATAATTACTTAAACCAACTTCTCAATGTATTGGTCAAAACCAACAACAAGCATTTAATTGGCCTCATCCAACAAAAGAGTATCGACATTATAAAATAATGATCTATGATCCATATCCCATCTAGAAATATAAATATGCCCACAATACCATGGAAAAAGAAATAATATATTTCTCTCCTGGCTTTTGTCTTTGTTGGTGTGCATGATATCAACCATTTTGTGCAAACAACAATTTCCATATCTCTCTCCAAATTTGACCTCCACACTTATAGAGTTTGGGATTTGTTATGTAAATGCATATTAGATCCCTTTATCTCCAGGTTCATGACATGCAAGACAATATTCAACACCACACAAGACATTCAACAAGAAGAGATATTCAAACCAATGCATTCCATTGGGATTTTAGGATTGACTCCTCATTCTAGAAATAAATCACTTTTTCACCACTAATACCTTTGTTATCCTTGTTACAAGAAGTGACTAGGTAATGTAACTTGATCATGCAGAGGTTTTCATCCTTGAGTTGATACCACAAAGTATCATACATCACAAGGGTCTTCATTACAAATCTTTTGTCATCTCCATTAAATGATGAAAATGGATTTTTTGGAAACATTGATTGAGGTCTACTCTAAAACTTGAAGTAAACTATCAGTCTCTAGTGACTCTTTATAATTAAAAAACATTATATAGACTTGTCCCTTATTGAAAAAATTATATACCTCTACTATAGTTAACACAATATGGGTTTTTTTACTAAGTTTAGACAAAGGTTTTAATATTTTTGGCAATCCCCAACATAACTCACTCTCAAATAGTAATAGGAATAATGTAAAATAGGTATGCCAAAGCTTAACAAAAGCATGAATAGCATCTACCAGGGTTTTAAAAATGTTTGGAAATTCTTTCACTATTGTCTATCATGTGCCCTTTGTTCTTAAACCTCTTTACCAATTTTAGTTGTCCAACACTTCCATGCATAAATCTCAAGCTACCTTCTCTTTAAAAATAGGTATATTTCCACACAAAATTGATAATAGAGAAGAAGATACATTATTCCCTGATGCATAGTCGATAATAGTATGATACTGTTAAGGCTAAGTAGATCTCACTTTAACTCCTTGCTCTTTCCTTGATAGTCTTGGCTATCATGAAACCTTGAGCTCTCATGAAAATAAACTCAAAGCATAACAAAACCTAGGAAGATTGGCTTATTCACATGGAACTCAAACTCTTCCCTACTTTTCTATATAATACATTCAACATGACTTGAAAAAGACATTCAACATGACTTGAATAAGTCATTTAAGATCAGACTAAGACTCTCAAATTCCTAAGATCATCACAATATTTAGCTATTGAGACTTGTTGAAACAAAATTTTGCAGGGGCAATAGTCTTATGGGAAACTTAGCTATTGGGGGACTTGTGCGCTTAGGTAAGTGACCTCCGGATTTTATTGAATCCAACTCTTTTTTTTTATGGGGGGAGGTAAAGGGTTAAAAGGATAACATGTAATAATTAAACCTAAACTTAAGGTGATGCGCCAAATCATAAGAGAAATAATTGAGCACAATGTTGAAGCAAAGGCTCAAATAGTAACTGTTGTTTATCAAATAGATGATTTGGAAACACTTTAAACATAATAACATCAATTCATTGCATATCATAACCAATACAAAATAGGCCAGGGTGATCCCACAATAGTGGTTTACAATTTTTGGGCAAATTGGACACTGCAATTATTATTTTTAACTAAATTTTCACTTTCAGGCTCTTGTAGCGGCTAAACCATGAGGAATTTGAAAATGATGCAATCTAGAGTCTCATCACATTTTGTCTCTAGATTCTAAAAATATTTTTTTCAAAATTTTTGGAATCAAATTGCACTTTTTTTTCCATCTCTCACAAAAACTGGTTTTTTTCAGAAAACAACTTTTTTAGAAAGTGACGCTCACCGTATACAACATAACTTTTTTTGTATGAAGCATAAAATTCTAATTTTTTCGAATTTAGATTTGTAACTACGGTATCTATCACTTTCATTTGGTCTCATAGTTTTTTATTGAATATTTTTTCCTTAATCAAGTTTCAAATTCAAACCAATTGCAATTCAGACATAGGCGAATTGTATACAACATAACTTTTTCTGTATGAATCGAAATTAAATTTTTTTTTTTTTAATGGATCAAGGACATTAATACCCAGCCTCAAAATATTTTTAAAAATTTTAT